>OY751561.1:5587334-6012334 GCA_963572285.1 Caenorhabditis drosophilae | reverse complement strand
AATATCTTTTAATTACATATCTAAATTTATTTATTTTTTAATTTCATTTTCTTTTTTTAACAAAAATTACAATGCGAATAAGTGACGATCAACACCTTGTCCACACATAGCATCTCGATATAATTCTTGATGTTTATCACATGCTATTCTTAACAATGCTAATCTTTGTTCCGGCTGAAATTATATATTTTTTTTCTTAAAGAATAAATAATCGAATTTACCGTTTTTGATGGATCTAACATGGATTTCACGAATTCTGATGATTGTGTAGTGCATGATCTGACTGTTTCGGTTCGTCCTTCACGGAACAATCGAGTCATTGAAGCCTCATATGTCAATGAAAATTTATTTTGATTCTAAAACAAATTGTTTTGATTTATTTATTAATATTTACAATGATCATACCTTAAAATAAGTATATTGGAGTGTCATTTGAAGGAACGCATCAGGTGAAACTTTCAATTTTTTAGCAAAACCTTTTCCATAATCGGTCCAAACTAACAATGCCATTTCAACATCATCAATCAAATTATTCGCAACTGTTAACGATTTTTCAATTTGTTCCTAAAAAGAAACAAAATTTCTTATTTTTGATAATTAAAAACCAATTATCTACCAATGCTGGTTCTGGAATTTCCCATTTTAATCTTTCTGGTTGAAGCTTTTGTTTCGGTGTTCCTTTGCATCTTCCATTTTCATCGTATCCAATAAAAACAATATCTTGTAACAGGGACCATTCAGTAAAATGTGCCATAACAGCCGCATCACCCCATGAATGTTCAGTGTTGATTCCAACATGTCCATTTTTCGAAATTATCAAATTGAACGATTTATCAAACCAACGATCAAATGCTTTTCCATGTAAAAGATTGTGTGCCCATCGATCAAGTTTTGATGGATCAGTTGGATCATAATTTGTTTCTTCGTCATCTAAAATCACGACAAACGCAGCTCGTTCAATATCGTTTAAACTTGTTTTGTTAACTCCACTTCTAAAAATTCCTTTCGTTTTGTTAGATTTAATCAATTTTTTTTTAAACCTGAAATACGCTCGTCGAGTTTTAGCCCAATCAGCTCTTTCTCCAGCTGTTAATGCAGCCAAATGTTTCTCTCCTTCACTGGCTTCATAAGAATGAGAATAAATTGCATCATACTGAACTTCGAGTTCACAAGCTTCAAGAAGTCTTAAAATTGAGAACTTATTTTTAAAAACAGAAGAAGTTTTTTTAACCGTTTTCCATTGTGAACAATTAATTTAAACCAAACTCCACGACAATAAACTGCAACATGTTTAGCATCATCCCAATGAAGAAGTCGATCAACCTTTAAAAATTCAAACTTTTATTATTTTCGAATGACAAGTTTATTTTACCTCTTCTCCAGGTACTCGACAAGTATTAAAAAGTCTTTCATATTGCATTGTACAAAATGGAACTTTTGTTCTTGGCGAAATTGAAAACTGAATTTTTTTCAATAAAAAAAAAACTTTGCTAAAAAAAATCAAAAACCAACCGGTGAAACTTCTTGCCGATCAACCATTCGTCTAAATTGAAGTGAAGTGTATGTTAAATTAGCTGCTCTCGATGCTTGATTTTTTGTTGGATGCTCGTTTAAAGTATCCTGAATATTTAAATAATAATTAAAAATTGAAAAAGAAAAACTTACAAATCCATAATAATTACTGTTGATCATAATTGGACTTCTTTGTCTCATATAAACAAATTCCTCCCACCAATCAGTTACATAATTTGTACTGAACCATGATTTAAGTGTGAGATATCTTTGAAGACGTCTTCCCACTCCTAAAATGGTTTAAAATTGTTTTTTTAACTCAAAATGAACACAAAAAGAAAACCTTTGCGAAATCTTTCACTTAAAAATTCAAGTTCAGCAAACTCCTCATCGTTGAGAATTGGTTTCATTGATAACAAATGTTTTCTTACTGTACTGTCCAAATTAGGTAATGGTAATCTTGGCAAAGATCCTTGAAAAGAATGAAGCATTGGTCCGGCTTTGGAAATAATTTGAAGAACAGCCAGCCATAATTTTGTTGGTGTTGACACTGGTTTTCCTGGTGATTCATACATCCATCCTTTATATTCGAGCAATGTTTTAATGCTTAAACGAAGAAGTTGCACAAAAACAAACCAAAGAAGTCCACCAGCCAATAATGTTGATATGATTTGACCAATTATTCCATTTCTAAAATTATTGATTGATTGATTGATTGATGAATTGATTTTAAAATCAATCAACGAACCCGAAAATATATTGAACAAGATAATAATGAATAATATAATGTAATCCAAATGTTAAATCAAATTTAAACACTGGAAAAATTGAAACAGCTCCAATAACAATTGCCAATGTCCATAAATTAGCTGGAAAAGCTCCATTCATAAAATCATTCTTGAAACGTCCAACTCGTCGTTTATAGGCTCGACTTATTCCATGCCAAATATCACGAAGAAGTTCTTGATCATAACTTACTGAGACACCATCATGGGTAACTGAATATTCAAATTATTTTTTATTTTCAATTAATGAAAATTGTTACCAGCAAATGAAAGAGCGGCAGCACTACGAGCTTCAGCCATGTTAAGACAAAGTTCCTTATGTTCCACAAATCAAAATGTTCAGTTAGTAATTGAAATTCTTTAATTCCTTTCTTTCTTTTTTCGATAGCCGAACAGAAAAAGTTAGTAGTTATTGATGTTTAACCCTGAAAAATAACCGACAATTAATCAAACAAGAATCAAGAAAAAAAAACTAAGTAAAAACACAGGAGAAAATCGTACAAATATGATAAGAATGAAAGGAACAGAGAACGAAAAAAAGAAGACCGCCCAAAATATTTTGTTTATTTCTTTCTCAGCCTCAGTTTTTATTTATCACATGAGGAAGGCGTTTTTTTTTCTTCTTTTTTTTTTTTGAAGAACACTAAACGATGAAGAGAAATTGAGAAAGAAAAAGTTTTTTTAGTGAAAGAAAAGCAGGAAAAAACGTCATTCAAAATAATCTTATCAATCTTTTTTCCTCCTTTTTTTTAATGACTTTATTTTTGATTTCTTTGAATTTAAAAACTTCCTTTATAAAAGTTTTTTTTTGAAAGAGCTTTGATTTTCACCGTCAAACAAAAAACAATTTGAAATTTCTGAAAAATAAAGAAGTTTGTTTTAAAAATGTTCGTTCTTGAAGGAATAAAAATGGAGGGCAAAGATCAAAAGTGGAAAATAAGAAATAAAAAAACGATTTTTTTTCAATTGAAATAAAATGTTTTTAAATAAAGATAACCTTGATATTTAGTAACCCAGTTAAATAAAATAGGAATTCATTATTATGAAATTGCTTAAATTTTTGAACGAACAAAAATATTAAAATGGAATAAATAAATAAATAAATAAATAATTAATTTTAATGAAATATTTTTAATGAAAAAATAAAAATTACATTTTGATTGAAAACTACAAACCATTGAATATTTAAAATGTTTAAAGTACTTTATGCTCCTCCCGTTTTTCTTTTCTTTTTATCTCTTTTTCTAAACGTGACATTAACGTTATTTGATTATAGAGAAAATCGAAAAGACAAAGTACAATAAAATATTCTAAAACATAGAATATTGATCAAAGATATTTGACTATTATAAGTGTTTTTTATTATATGCGAATGGTATGGTAATAAATACAAATGGTAATAAAAACGAGATATGGAAAATTAGAGATAAAAAGTAATCTTTGCATAAAATCAATAAATTGATACAATCTAATTGACTTATTGATTTTTGATCTTTTGAACTGATGATTTTATTGAAAAAAGAAATAATTGATTTATGTTTTTTTAATTTAATATTCTAAAAATTTAAATTTTTCTCTTCCAAAAAGCGTTCAAGAATCATGTTTTTTATTATCTTTTTAATTGTTAAGTTTAAAACCTGTTATCATAAGAAAAAATGTAGTGTTTCGGTCATCAAAACAACTTGAATGAGAGAAGAAATAGATAGACACGTGCTAATGAACGTTTTGATCTTGTTAGTCATTTTGTGTAAAGGAAGGACAAAGTCCATAATACAATGTTCACAAAATATTTCTGAATTCAATTAGAAAATAATATCATTTGAAAACCTTTTTTACTAAATACTTTGAACTTATTTTACTAATTTAACTATAATTAATTTCAGCTGTAAACATTTAAAAATATAAAAATTGTCTGAAAAAACAAATTATTAAACTAAATTAAATTAATTTTTTTGATTAAAAAAATTTTTATTAAAAAAATATGATTTTTAACTGGAAAAGGATATACAATTACATGGAAGAAACTACAAGAAAAAAAGGAGTTTGTACAAAAAGATATGAAAGATAAACACTTTTGAATTACAAATTAATGGATTCATGTTCAACATTCACCCATTCATTAACCGAATCCGATGAGGATGAAAAGTTTAGATTGTTTTTTAAGGCGACGTTATTTGTATCAAATTCTTTTTCGATGTTTTCTCGAATTGAATATGGAACAAAATCCAATTTCTTCTTCAACGTTTCTTCAATATAATGAATTAACGTAACATGTGGTGGAATAAAAAACGATCGAGGATTTCGAATTTCAGTTATTCTTGTATTTGTTTTATGATCGCTAACACCTGAAACAAAAGGCGTCTTAATATTTCTATTAATTGTATAGTTACTTTGAGAGTTTAACCATAAATATTTCGAAACAATATGAGCAATTAATCGATCATTTGCTGCTTCAAAATGAGAAACAAAAACAATTTCGTCTTTTTCAGTCGACAAAATTGTTTCAGGACAATTACAGAACAAATTTCTTAATTCTTTTTCAAGATGATCGACCAACGCCTGAAAAAAGTGATTTGTATTTAACGAAAAATATTAAAAAAAACCGTACCCAATTAACTTTTTTCCCCATCAAAAATCCTTTGCTTCTTCGATCTAAACGATCAAAACATGATTTTCCAGAATATGCGGGATGATCTAAAAGAAGAAATAAGTTTTGAAAAATATTTTTGGCTCATTTTTTTACGTTTTCTTTCATCTCCATAACCCTTTTTTATTGGAACTGTTTTTCCTCCTAAAACACACCAACCACTTTCATTTTGTTTTTGTTTTTCATTTGTTTTTCGATTATTTTTTAAAATATTTCGTTGTTCCACTTCATCTTTTTCAATAAACTCATGCCAAATCTGAAATTTGAGCCTTTTTCCATTTTATGGTAAAATTTCAATAAAATGAATTACTTTCATGTTATTTTCATTTTCAAATAATTTTTCAAATGCACTGTGAGTTGTTTCACAAATATCAGAACCATCTTCACAAATATCTTCTAAATCTGTGAATCTTAGTAACATTCGTGCTGTAAATCAAATTGATTGTTATATTTTAGAAAAATAAAATTTATAAAAGAGAAAAAAAAAGATTTTATTGATTTGTAATGATTATTTACCATTTTCAATTCTTCTCCATTTTCTAGAACCCATATTTTTTTTAACAATTACACCTCCAGTTTCCAAATCATCAAACAAATTTCGAGATCTTCAAATCGACCATTTCTTCTTTGAACACTTTTCGAAAACTCACTTTTTTCCTTTAACTTTCGAACTTTTTCCTCTCAAAGCAGTAATTTGTTCAACAGAAAGTCTTCGATTGAAATCTGACTCATCTCCACTTTCAGACAAATCATAACTAAAAAAAAATATCTGAAATTATGCTTTTTTTCAGTGAATATTACTCTCTATAATTGTAGGCATCTCCATCTTCGATTCGAATTGGTGTAAGTTCAACACTTGTTTTTCGAGTGACTCCCATTTTCTTTTTTTATCTGGAAAAAAAAACTGAAAAATTTAATAAAAAACGTGGAACAGCAAGAATAAGAAAAATCGATAGGAGGCAATTGATTATAAAAAAAAAGAGATAAAAGAGAAATGAAAGAGAGGTTTTTGAAAACAGCGAATATTGATTTTTAAACAAATAAACTAAATTAGAAATAAAAAGATTTTCCTTTATTTGTGGTTTTTTTTAATTTTGGAAAACCGTTTATTGCGTAATATTACACAAAATTAGAACATATTTTTTGTTAGTTCTTTAAACTTTTTAAATTAAAAAAATAACAAAATTTTTATTTGAAATTAAATTTCAAAAGATTTTAACAGAAAAGAAATTATTTTGAACATTGAAAATTAGTGATAAATTGATTTGTTTAATGTTAATTTTGGGTAATTTGTCAGATTTCCATAGCATTTTTGTTGGTGGCCTAGAAAACCAACTATTTTTCATCGATATTGCAAGCCGCGTCTTTTTTTTAGTTTTTGGAATTGATTTTTTTAAACAAAAATTTTTTAAGAAAAAATCTTTTTTTTTCTTGATTTATTTTTTAAAAGCATAAGTGCTAATTTGTCACAAATCTTAAACAAAATAATTAAAATAACAATTATTATATGAAAAAAAAACACTTTTTTATTTTAGATTAAATTTTTAAACTTTAAACCAAAAATCTATCAATAATTCATGTTTAAAAAGTATTAAACTGGAAAAATCTTCAATAAAAAGGTTACAGAATCAAATACAGTAACAAAGTTTACAAAAAAGTTCAATTTAATTTTTAATAAAACAAGTCTGAATTCGATATTTATACTAGAAATACTGAAAGTTTCCAAAAAAAGAATTGTTTAAAGTTTTAAAAATCAAATTTCTATTCAATACCGTCTGTTTCTGAAAATTACAATCAATTTTCATTTTTTTTTCAAACTTCAACAAACATTTTGTTTTTCCATTCAATTTAAACCAAATTTAATCAAAAATTTGTTCAATTTTTAACATTTTTTAAAATGTTTTCATTATTTTTATATTTGAAAATCTTAAATCTCGAATCAATAAAAATACAAAAGAGGCGGGACTTAGAAGTGGCTGTTAAGTTGCTCGCATAATAAAAAGTCATGAATGGAGCAATTTTTTGATCAATCAATATTTGTTGACGTTTGATAAGTGCTCAAATTGATAATTATCATTTTTTATCATTTTCAAACTTCATTGAACCAACATTTTTTTCTTATCAATAATTTTTTAGATAAATTTTTATTTTTTATCAAACTTAACTTCTTCTTTTTTTATTTTTGAATAATTTTTTTTTAGAAAAAAAATGGAACAAATTCACAAAGGATGGTTCACAGAAGTTTCACCAGATGATGCTGAAGACATAAAAACAAATGGTAAAAAAAAATAATTTTCGGATTAAATTCAATCAATTTTTTTAGATGATTTGTCAACAAAACAAATGAAAATTGATGGAGAAGAAATGGGCGGAGCATGGCCAGGCCAAGCTTTTTCACTCAAAGTTAAAAATGTTTTATTTCATGAAAAATCGGAATTTCAAGATGTTTTGGTATTTGAAAGGTAAAATTCAATATTTTAAATTTTTCGGTGAATAAAAAAATTGTGAATAATTTCAGCACAAATCATGGAAATGTTTTGGTTTTAGATGGAATCATTCAAGCAACAGAAAGAGATGAATTTTCTTATCAAGAAATGCTTGCTCATCTTCCACTTTTTGCTCATCCAAATCCAAAAAAAGTTGTTTTTTTTTTCAAATTTTATTTTCCTAATTAAAATCAATAAAATAAAGGTTTTAATTATTGGCGGTGGAGATGGTGGAATTCTTCGAGAAGTTGTAAAACATGAACAAATTGAAAATGTAACCATGTGTGAAATTGATAAAATGGTCATTGAAGTTTCAAAAAAGTTAGAAAATTAAAAAAAAAATTGTTTTTTAATTTTTTTTTAAATTTAAGATATTTTCCTGGAATGGCATGCGCCTTTAATCATCCAAAATTCAACCTTTACTGTGGAGACGGTTTCGAATTTTTAAAAAATCACAAAGTTTGTTCACATTTTCAAAATTTAAAAAAAAAAAAAAAGAAAGAAGAAAAATCAATAAAAATATTTAGAATGAATATGATGTTATAATCACTGATAGTTCTGATCCAATTGGACCAGCTGAATCACTTTTTGGTCAAAAATATTACGAATTATTGAAAGAAGCTTTAAATGATAATGGAATTCTGGCATCACAAGGTAATTCAATTCAATTTTATTTTCAAATCTTCAATTTGTCATCATTTCTGTTCGGCTCTTTTTTAGCGCAAAAAATTTACAGGCGAATGTCCTTGGCTTGATATGAAACTTATTAAAAAATTAATTAAAATTACAAAAAATATTTATCCAGTAGTGAAATATTCAGTTGGAAGTGTTCCAACTTATACATCTGGTTTAATGGGTTATATTTTATGCTCTAAATTAAAGGTATTTTAAAAACCAAAAAAAAGCATGGAAAATAACGTTTTTATTTTTATTTTTAATAATTAAATGGAGTGATGTGGGCTTTTTAATTTTTCTGTTTTTATTTCCTCAACGAAAAATGCTGACATTTTTTTAATTTTTTGTTGTTGTGTTTCAGGTGAATCAATGTGGCTTCATTTGAATTTGATTTCTCGATTGGTTAAAATTAATCGAAAAATCTATCCGAATGTCAATTATGCTCAATCAATGGTTTCAACTTATCCATCAGGAAGCATGGGATATTTAATTTGTTCTAAGAATGTTGTGAGCTTTTTTATTATTTCGTTTGCATGTTTGATACTTTTTCAAACAAATTTTTTTTTAATTTTAATTTTTTTTAAATTCAGGATCAGGATGTAACCATTCCAGCTCGCGAGCTCACAAATGAACAAATCAAATCATTTAATCTCCGTTATTATAATTCTCAAATTCATAGAGCAGCTTTTGTTCTTCCACAATTTGTGAAGTCAGCTTTAGAGGAATCGACTAATTAGGAACATTTTAAAATTTGTTATTACAAAATTAGAATTTTAAATAAATTTTGTCTTTTTTATTTTAAAAAACAGACAACAGTTATAAAATAAGTTAATGATCGAAACGATTTTGTGTTTTGCATATAGAACAACAAACAAAAATCAACATTTGGTAAAACAAAAAATATAAAATATGTGAAAAAATCAGAGATCAGATTAATCCTCATCTTTATCGTGTTTTCTTTTGCGATTTCTTCCAGATTCTAAAAATTGTTTGAATAGTTCAAAAATATATGTTTTTTTCTAAATTACCTTCGACTTTAAATGAAATTTCGAATTCTTGATCCGCCCCCAAGTAAGAATCAGAAATGAAATACAACTTGTAGGTGTACTTTCCTGGTTTTGGTGCTGCGAAATCTAACTTCATTTGTGCTTTTTCATTGATAATTAATCTAAAATAAAATTTTCTTTAAAAAAATTTCAATGTTTAGCCCAACCTTTTAATTGAGAACAAAGAATTGGTAGCCTGATCTCCAACAACCAACCACCATCCTTCTTCTTTTCTTTTTTGAGGGAATAATGGAGCCACAACTGGCGGTGCCAACCCATCGATATCATTATCTCTTTCCATTGAAACCGAAACTACTACATTATCATTTCTGCAATTTACTATTTGATTATAAATAACTTTTTTTTTAAAATTACGCTGAAACAATCTCGTTTTCGATTTCATGTTCAACTTCAATAGATGGATAGTTATTGCAGAATTTAGCAACATCTGCCAATTGAGCACCTTCCATTCCAAGGATTTCCATTCGATCATCATTTTCCAGTTCCAATAGTTGAAATACAGAATCGACTTTCTTAAAATTTTGATAGTTTAGTTAAATATATTTTATATAGTTTTTTAAACCTTCTCTTTTGCTCGTTCCAATAAAGCATTTGAACAGTGTGGTAATTGTTTCAAATAAGCTTCATTGCTGTACATTGCTTGCGTTAACATTTGAGACAACTCCATAGCATGGATTGCTGGTGTTAACCATCCATTACTAAAAAAAATTATAATACGTAAAATGAAGAATCGGAGAAATGAATTAACCTTGATAAAACATCAACACAAGCTTGTACTAATCTAATTGCTTTCAAAACTATTAATTCAGTATCTCGGTTTAGTTCCGCTGTCAATTTAACACGCGACAAATGAGCATGAATTAATAAATTAACTTTGACGTGTGGATCAGTGAACTTTTGATTTTTCAACTGCCCAGGTAATCTATCAGCCAACTGCTTCAAAATTATATCTTCTTTGTGTCTCATTGGAACATTTGCAAATTCACTGGCATTAGAGATAATTTCAACTAATGCTCGCATTTTTGTTTTAGCTTGTAATGACATTGAAAACAGTTCTGAAATATACTACTTTTCAAAACTTCCAGATAAGAAAAGAAATTACCAATTGTTACATAAGAAATGTAATAATATGCAGCAATCATTCCGAGATTCAATGACAAAGTATCCATATCATCTTTGATAGCAATACATTTGCTATTCTCCAAATCTTTCAACGTATTTTCAACCAATTCCGAAAGAGCATCCGATAAATGCCTATGAGAAACTCCTTGCAAATTATAATAATTTGGATTTTGTGTCATTCTTCGATACAACAATGTCCATGTTAAATACTGAAAATGTACTTTATTAAACAAGTTGTGCTTTTTTACAGTAAAAATTTTAGCCCACGGAGGGACTTGAACCCCCATCCCCGGTTCCGGAGTCCGGTACCTTATCCATTAGGCCACGCGGGCGACATGTATTAATACAATGTTTCATAGCCAAACCCCATTTCTCGAAAAAATGACGTAAAAAAAGGTTCACTTTTGTTTAAATTTAAATTTATTGATTTTTCGATTTATTAAATTCATCGTTTTTAAACAAAACTTACATCAATCGCATCTTGTTTATTTTCAATGGTTTTTGTGACAATTTCTGCATTAAAATGATCATGAAGACAATGATCAAGATGAGACTCAACTGGCAATGGATCAAACAAGAATTTTTTAAAATATGATTTTTTTGATGACTGACACATAACCACACACTTTGCTAAAAAAAATAATGAATTTTTTGTTTGAAATTAATATTTGAATACCTTCTGAATCGAATACCGGTCTATTTGCTAATCCAACCATATGAAGCATATCACCGATTGGATAATCTTCATATACATGGTATTTACCATTATAAAATTGTGTATCCATAATAATTACTAAATACGCGTTCATTTTAATTTGATAACACATTCCTCTTGGAGCAATGCACACTTGAATTGCTCCACTTGCAAACAATTGTTCAACAATTTCTACATCTTTTGAACTTGTTCCTTCATGTACAAATCCAACTCCACATGAAATTGTTTCTTTTAACGTTTCATCTTCAATTAATCCCAGCAACGTTTGGAATGTTTCATCTTGTTCAGAAATATGCAAAAACCGTTTTGGTGAACCATCTGCTAACGCCATTGTTAATAGACCGACAGCGGTTGGTCTTGTCTGTCTTCGGACAGGAACGAAAACCAATGCTGGCTTTGGTCGTAATTTTCCAGCATGTCTTGAAATTGATTGATAAACCGGTCTTTCCATTGCTGCGAATCGTGATGCATTATGAGACAGATTGAATCCTTTTATTTCCAATTCTAATGGAACTGGCCGAGTAATTGGTAAGAAGTTGAATGTTGCTGATGCCGAGCATCCTAACCACATTCCTAAATCTCTTGCATTCGTCAACGATGATGAAAGAGCAACAATTCTTATCGATGATTCAAGCTGCGATGAAATGTATCGCATTCTTGAGCAGACAACTTCCAACACTGGCTGAAATATGCAAAATTAAAATTATGAATTAAATAATAAAACTAACCCCATTTGTAGCTCCAATCATATGCAAATCATCAGCAATAAATAACTTAACAGCTTGAACATTTTTTCTTTGTTTCCATCGTCTGGATACATTGTCCCATCTTTCCGGTGTTGCAATAATTAATTTTCCACGTTGGAGAAGTTTTAAATCGGTCGATGGTTCACCAGTCAATAGAACAACTTGTTGTTCGATTGCTGGTTGAAGTCTTTCTTTCCAATCAGCCATGACTTTTACCGCAATATCTTCCATTGGAGTAACATAAACGCATTTTGATTCTGGCATATTTTCAAAATGTCTCAAAATTGCCAATTCAGCGATTGCAGTTTTTCCAGATCCATTTGGCGCACAAACAATTACATTTTCATTACTTTCATAAACAGTACGGAAAACTTGTGTTTGAATTGGATTAAAAACTTTGATTTCAGAATCTTGGAACACTTTTTCGAACACCCGATTGTTCACAGCCGAAATTGGAAGCGGTTGTAAATCAAGCAATTCGGTTGGTGGTGGATATTTTTCCGGAAGAATCAAATGACGGAATGAAACAGGTAAGACTGTTTCTGAACCAATCCATCGATCAGACACAATTCGAACAAAGTAAAGTGGTGGCATTGGATCAAACATTGGAACAATCATTTTGACTACATGTTCATCAGTTGAAAACTTTTGTTTGAGAAGGAAAAACTCGTGATGAAGAATTTTTTCTCCGTCCGTGTCTTCAACAAAAATCCAGAAACCTTCTGCGTTTCCGTGAACTTTTTCATCCCATTGGAAATCAGGAGTTATCGTCAGTTCAATTCTCATTGTTGTTCTCGTGATAGGTTGAATAAGTGTAGTCATTTCCAGCTTTGGAAACTGTCGAATGAACTTATACAACGGTTTTCCCATTTTCGGCATTTTAATTAAATCACCCAATTGATGTTGATCCAAATCATACAATCGATCAAAAGAATAATTTTTTTTATCGATTGATCGAACCACCTGTATTAAACAGAATTAATATTAAAATATAAAATTTGAAGAAAAAACCTCGCTTGGGATTTTTTTAAACTGATGAAGTGGATTTAACGACCCCCATTGTCTTTGTGTCACCATTTTGCACAAATTCAATACTTTTTGTGCCAATCCTGCCCATCCTCTCCATAAAACAATTTCAAACAAAGCTCGGAACAATCGACCAGCTGATTGAGCAACAAACACCATATCTGCTTGTAGAGCAAAACCCTCCAATTTTAATTGGGAAATATATGCCTGATAAATTTTAATTTAATTTAAAATTTATTTATAAATAATACCTGCAACAAAACGTTTGTTTTTGCCGATGCTTCATCAAGTGATTCTTTGATTGGAATTGGAGCGTGTTCTGCCAGTTTTTGCAATTCGAGCTTCTCTTCTTCTCTTACTGATAATAATTTAAATTCAGAACTCATTGAAAATATACGGAACAAATCAATATCAGAGCATGTTTCAATGAGCAATTTGTTGTAAGTTTGCATAGATTCATAAGTACAATAGTAATGAGAAGCGATTCTTCCAAGCTCAGTTGCCTGAATTCATTAAAAATATATTTTCACATCATCGATAATATCATACCTGAATTATTCCGCTTCTTTTATCATACTTGATTAACCCCGCTTTATCTAACAGTGTGCAGGCAGTGTGAATTAAATCAGCTCTTCTTTGTTCCAATAATGGATCTGCTCGTGCTTGTTCATGTGTGATTCCGTATAGTGTTGGATTTTTCAGCATTCTTACAAACAAATATGTGTATCCTAACCAGTTCGTTGCTTCACTGACACTACTAACCGTTCCCAACACAATTTCAGCATTCAACATATCAGTTAGTCTTGAAACCATTTGGCTTTCAACTGGTAACTGCAATAAAAAAAATTATTTTGATTCAGTATGCAAAAAATTTACTTGTTGGTTCATTAAAGACAAATAATACTGAAGTTCCGAATGATTAGTAATCAAAATTCCTTCTCCTTTTGAATCATACTGTGGACGTCCAGCACGACCAAGCATCTGAAAAAAACCATAAAAAATTTAGAAAAACAAATATGCGTTTTAAACCTGCATAATATCGAGAGCTCCAAGTTCAGTCCATCTTCCCTTTTCAGGATTATAAATTTGCGTTCCTTTAATGATTACAGTGTGAGCTGGTAAATTCACACCCCATGCAAGCGTTGCAGTAGAGAACAAAACCTAAATTATTTTAAATTGTTTATTCATAAAAATTAATGAATTTCACCTGAATATGGCGGTCAGCAAACAAATCTTCAACTAATGTACGATCTACTCTATTCATACCAGCATGATGAATAGCAAACCCATACGGTAACAAATCCTTCAAATCCAAATTTTTTACTTGATCTGCTTCAGTTCGCAATATTTCTGTACTAGCACTTCCTTCTTTCATGAAAGCCGATAGAGAATCTTTTTCAAGACAAGAATCTCGAATTGCTTTAGCTGTTTTTGCTGTTTCTTTTCGTGAATGAACAAATACAAGAACCTAAATTTAAGAATTATAAATAACAGAATCGTATTAAACTGCTACTAACTTGACTTTTTCCAGCATGTTCCATAATTTTATCGTAAACCACTTCATTCATTGCTTGGAATCGTTTCAACGCTTTCTTTTCAGTAACTCCAATATATTGTTGCTCCAATGGTACTGGTCGATAACTGTTGTCAAAAAAGTAAAGATGTTCCGGTTTTACTCGTAAAAATGTGGCGACATCCTAAAGTTTTAATAATTTTTTGATATTTTTATTCAACGTTTTTTAAACTTGATAATTGGGCAAAGTAGCAGATAATCCAACTAAACGACATTCATCATGATTTTGTTCCATTTGACGAATTGTTCGAACTACGATTGATTCCAGAACGGGTCCTAGAAAATTAAGATTGATAATAATGCCTTTTTAAATAAAATAAAACCTCTGTCATCATGCAACAAATGAATTTCATCAATAATCAACAATCGAACTAGTGTATTATATGCTCGTTCTCCTCCTTTTCTTGTTACTACATCATATTTTTCTGGAGTACAAACAATCAATTGAGTTGACATAAACTGTTCTTTGCTCATTTGTGCATCTCCTGTCATTTCGCCAACCTTAATATAAATTTCAATAAAAAAATTTTCAAAAATTAAAATTATTGTCAACATACAGTAATACCGAATGGGGCCAATCTTTTTGAAAAACTTCCAACCATTTCTTGTACGAGTGATTTCATTGGAGCAATATAGATTGCTTTAAATTCGTCTAACTTTACACTTCCGTCCTGAAAAAACAAGGTTTGTTCTTATTCTTATTATACACTTTTTCTACTTCATTTAAATGTTTTCCAATTTCGTGAAGAATTGTGAGCAATGCAACGTTTGTTTTTCCAGCACCCTAAAGTAATTAAATTATTAAAAATGAATTGCAAACTTTTACAAATCTTACGGTTGGAGCACATAGCAATAAATGCTCATCCGAATGGAGAGCACTTTGGCATAGTCTTGATTGAATTCGATTCAATGATTTGTATCCATCAAAAGCCGGTTGAGACCATTTTGGAAGCTCGGAAACAGCGATCAACTTTTCACCTTCAGCAAATGGTTTGGGTTTGAGTGCTGGTACATGGATTTCTTCGTAACTCTTTTTCTGTTTCCGATAAGATCCATCAGGTAATTCACATCTTTTATTACTCATCAAGTGGGATCCTTGATTGAACGATAGATCATTGAAATCTAGCAGTTTTCTGCCTGCGTGCCATTGCCCGGCGTTAATCGCTTCTTCTGCTGCTGCGGCTGCTTTTTTGGATCTTTCTTGATCTCGTTTTGCTCTTTCAGTTTGCACAATATCATCTGAATCTGTTTCTTGAAGTTGAGATAAGATATGATGTAATTCTGGTCGAGATTTCATTTCATCTTCAATTTTTTGTTTCTCTTCATCACTGGCTTGTCGTAACATTGTACAAAACAAAATCATCAACCGGTTTTGTCGAAGAATTTTAATAAACTCGAATTGATCAAATCCAAGCAATAAAACTAATTGATTTTCCGCGTCACGATCGTCAGCAGCATTTTTGAGGATTTGAATGACTTCTGTCACTTTTTGCTGAGCTACCAATGGATCTTTATAAAATCTGGCAAGGGATCTTTGAATCCAATGAGCATCAATATCTCTTGGATGTAAAATTCCCCGAGCTTTTTCTTCGTCTTCCTTAAATATAAAACTAATTTCATTATTTTAACAAACAACTTTTACATCAACATGTCCATCTCCTTTTAGTGTTGCCGTATAGTCAGTATCAATGCCTTCTTCTCCACTATCACTTTCCCCACTATCTCCTTTAATTTCTCCAACAACCCCATCTTCATCATCTTCATCTGAGTCAAATTGTACATTAACTCCTTCATTTTCATCAATTTCATCCTAAAACTAATTTTTAAAAAGAAAAGGAAATAAAAAAACGAACCCCTTCAACTTTATTCTCTTCTTCAATCGAAAAATCAGTAATTTTTTTTGCTAAATTAATAAGAACCGCTGTTCTTTCATCGGTCAGATTTCCCAAGAGTTGTTCAATTTCTTTCTTTTTTTCTTTTTCACGAATTTTATCATTTTTTAGAGTGATAAGTACTTCATCCGCTGCTCCACAAAGAATATCACGGGGCTTAAAAAAAAGATTGAAATAATAAATATCATAGCTTAAAAAAAATAGTACTTGATCTCCGATAGCTTCTTGAATAAATGCTAAAATAACTTCATAGGTTTGTTTTGTTTCTTGTGTACGCGGTTTGTATGCTCCCATTAGCTCTGTATTATCTCCAAGAACACTTTTACTAACAAGACGAAGTGTTTTATCATCATCTTTCTTTTTCCTGCAAAATTTTAAAAACTGGTTGAACAAAATTTCCGGTCTTACTTCTTTTTCTTTTGTTCTTGAACCGGAGCTTTTGATTTAATTGCTCGATCTCCCATTTTCATCGATTTCAAAACTTTGTCAGTCAAGGCCAGAACTTCACCAGTTGGTTCTTCTCTTCCTCGACGATCAGTGAGGTTATAATCAACAGATAAAACCAAATTAGAGTTTTGTCGATACTCATATTGCTGTTTTCTAGCTAATTCATCCGCCATTCCGTCCTCTTTGATTTAATTAATGTTGATAGAATAATTAAACTCTGAAAATAAAAAAAAGATGGGAGCATTCAAAAAAAAGAAATACATATAATTTCAAATGGTGGTTAAAACCAGTTTTCACAGACAATATTTGAAAAAAAAAACATTAAAAAAAATATTTATTGAAGCTAATCAAACTATTTGCTATGAACTAAAAAGGTATATACAAGAAAAAAATTATGGACTGATATAGAGTATCGGAATGTAAGAGAAGCAACTAAACATTTAAAGCTCGAAATTTTAAACGTTGAATTTACTAAAAATAATATAAATTTAACAGTAAGTAATTATTAATTATTTAGATTGTTTAATTGGTGAAAACTTTTAGAAAAATGTCTTTCAATCTTGCTTTGATGTCGACGCAATGTTCGCATTTTGTTTTGCAACTCGAATACTAATATCGTAATTAACAACAGTTTCTGCAGCTGTATACAAATGAACAAGACTAATCATAGTTTTGACAAAAGCTATAAAAAACGCGAAGAATGCAAGAATTGACATAAAATAAATTCCGAAAATAGAGGGTCCTTAAATGTTTCAATATTTAAAAACTCGACAATGAAAGTAGGAATACCTGTCCAGAAAGCTCGAATATAGAGAAGAATATAAAATGCTTCATTTCCACCACACATAAATCCAAGAAATGTGCGATCTGTGTAATAGAGATGAAGAAGTGGGTTAGAACTTTGTTTATGGCTAGAAGCTCCGGTTAAATCTGTCGCATGGAGATGAAGCCAGTGTGATGCAATATCAATAACAGCAGAAAGTTGCAAAACAAATAGCCAGTTTGGATAGAATTTACAAAGTGCCATAACAAGTGAAAGAAGAGCACAACTGAAAACTAAATATTTAAACTAATTATTTACACCTTAAAAAACCGATCGGTTAATTGGTCGAGCATTGCACCAAACCGACTTGACTGATTGTATGTTCGAGCTGCCCAACCGTCAAATGCATCTAACCCAGCACTAAGTGCATAACTTAATATTTTCATTTAAAATAAGATAAAAAATTGTGAAAAACCAGAACATAGCCGTTACAGGAGCCGATGACATGTAATACATGGAAACTAATGCCAAGACTATTCTCCCATAACCAATAAGATTTGGATAAAAAACCCAAACGTTGTTGTTCGAAAAGTCCATGTTTAAAAATCTTTAAAATTAATTTTTTAAACTTTTAATAAAAAAAGAAGTAAAATTAATCAAGTTAATTGAAAATCTTTTAAGGATAAATGTTCACCATGAAGAAATGTTTAAAGTGTGATTTTTAAGATTTTAAAAAGACAATTTTTTAAGAAATAAAGTTTAAAGAAATTTCTAACTTTTTTCAATTTTTATATTATTTTATTTATTAAAAAATATCTTTAAAAACACAAAAAACAAAAAAAGGAAGCCGTTTTTGAATTTCGAAAATCGACTGCGTACGTTGTGCATTGGAGCGCACATGATAGATACTCAGACAACGAAGAAAAGTGGACAAAATAGAAAATAAAAGAAGCCAGAAAAGTCAGACAAGCAACGACATATTTATAATAAAACAAACTAAACGATTAAGCTTAATTGAAAAGCTTTTATATTTTTTACATTTTCCGCCAGAATTTATTATTAAAAGTCTAACATGGGGAAAAAAACAATTTTAAATAAAAAATACCTATAATTATTAAAACGATAAAACTTATGATAAGACGTGTAATGATTGTTATCTTCTGAGTATAAAAGAAAATCAATTTATTCATTAAAATATCATCGGCTGGTTTTTTAACCAAAAAAAAGCAACTGAAGAGAAAAACATGGGAGACAAATCTGCATATATGTCCGCTGGAGGATATTCATCCGGTTATATGGGAAACAATGCTGCATCATCAGGATATGCTCGTGAAGAATATGCACAAGGAGGTAGCGGTGGTGGAGGTGGTCAAACATCTGGAGGTAAAATTGTTTACTTCTTGACTGATTTTAAACTCAACATTTTTCAGGAAACTCCAACCCATCAGGACAAGTTTTCAAAGCCCGAACTGATCAATCATGTTATTTGGGACCAGGATAACTCGATTCGAATGTTGCCACATTTTTTATTTAACGGTCTTTTTCTTTTGTGAAGAACCTTTCTTTCCTGATAAAAATCGAAATAAATAATGTGTTTATTAAAAATGTTTTTTTTTAATTTTAGAGAACAATACAAATTGATATGATTGAGAAAGAAAACATTTAAATTTTAGCTTTTTCACATGCTTCATTAAATTTGATCGCAGCTTGTTTCCAGGCGCTAACATCAAACAGATCATTCCATACTTCAGTTAAATCATTAATTGTTTCATCCCAACTTGGCAAGTCAAGACTCGATGGGATATTGAGAAACTTATTAATTGTTTTGAAAATAACATCTCGAAGACTGTTTCTTCTAAAATTTTCTATTTTTAATTAACGATTATTTAAAAATTGTTACCTTTTAATATCGATATCTAATGTATAACTTCCAAGTTTAGATCCCTTTAAATTTGCGTATTTGCCAGTTGCTACTAATGCCATTGTTGCAGCGAAACCAAAATAATCAGCCTGATAATTCCACGGTCGTTCATCAATCATTTCGGGGCAATCAAAAGATTCAGTTCCAGCTCTTCCTTTAAACGTTCTTCCAGGAAGTGTTGCCATGTCGATAGCTCTTCCAAAATCTATCAATTTAATGACGTAAGCATCTGATGTTATCAATTCATCTTTTTGCCATGAGAGATTTATTCTAAAATAATTTTAAATGATATTTTAGAATAAAATATTTAAACTGTACTTTCTGGTAATCATGAAATTATCAGGTTTAACATCAGCATGAATAATTTGGGTTGAATGAATTTCTTTCAAAATTTTAGCCATTTGTAACACCAGAAAGCATGTAATATGCCAGTTTGGATCTTTTGTATTATTTGCATTATCCTAAATTATTAATTGAAGAAATGAAAAATAAATAATAAAAAATTACCAATAATGTGCCATATTCGTGATATTGATTGACTAATAATGAAGAATTTGAAAAGATGTATGCGTCAATTACTTGCATAACACATAAATCAGCAATTCTCATTGCTTCTTCTCCCCCTTTTTTGCATAATCGGTTTCGCAGTTGATCGCAAATATAAACTTCCCATGCACATGATGGCGTTTCACACTAAAAACTTTTGAATTTTAATTTAAAACAATTTTAACTAAAAACCTTAACAGCTACAATTTCTTTTTCTTCATTAATTGCTTTGTATACTTTTGCATATCCACCTTGTCCTAAAACAGTTCGAATATCATATTTTTCGCCTCCAACTTCAACTTGTTTCATTGCTTGTACTTTTATAAATTGGGTCTAAATTTTCAAAAAGTTAAGTATGAAAATCAACTGATTCTTACAGGAAATTCATGCATGTTTGTTGGCGGTCTTACAAGTGCCATTAATCTTCTTCTCAATTCTAAATCCCATGGATTTAAATCACCTTTGATCATTTCACTTCTTCTTCTATCTTTCCGTCCTGTTTCTTCGAATATATCATTTTCTGTTTCTGCTGTTTTAGGAATATCATTTGGACCTAATGATAATCTTCGTCCAAGTTGTTCAGAAATAGATTCATCTTTTGCTGGTTTAATTGAAGTTGACGTTTCGAAAACATTTTGAGGCATTATTGATGATTTTCTATTCTGTAATCCAATTTTGACTTTTTTTTGGGTAAAATTTAAAATTACCATTCGTTTTCCAAGCATAGTTGTTGAATCTGGGATCACAAATACGTCTTCCTTTTGAGGTTTGGTTTCTACGTTTTCAACTCCAAAATATTCTTCCACTCTTACAAATGGAACTCCAACAGCTGGAGTTGATGTAAGAACATTTGGGCGGAAAGATTGTGTCATTTCGTCCTCAAAAACTGAAAAAAATTTATGAATTATTATGAAGGTTAAGACAATTATTCCTACAGTCATAATGATTATTTGAATTGAATGATGGAGGTGTAACTGTTTTTGATTCAATTGAAGACCGAAGTTTTTCCTCTAATTGAGCTCGCTGTTCTTCTTTTTTGTTCAACTCTTCATCATAAATGATGTTGAGACCTCCCGATGATCTGAATAATATTGAAATTGCAGAGAAAAACTTATCAAAAAAAAATTACGGTGGACGAGGTTTTGCAGGTTCATCAATAATAGTTGTTGGATCCGGATCACAAAGAATGGAATATTCTGGAGCATTGTTTGGATTTGGATGAAATTCATTTACTACACTTGGTTCGAATTCAGTTTCATTTTCATTTACTAACGTTTTATCTATAAAATCTATCAATTGTAATGATAAATTGAAATCACTGAAAAATAAACCTCTAGCTAAATGAACTGTGTCGGAAAACATTGCATGTGCTTCAAGACAATTGTTTTCGGCCATCAATGCCAATCCATCATTGTTTCTTGTTGAAGATGTTGAAACATTCGAATTTTTCGTTTGACTTTCTTCGTTAAATTCCTGTATTTTTCTTCCTAATTTCATTTTTTTCAGTTTTCTTTCATCCGTTTGACTGATATCGAAATTATCGCATTTTTTATGCGAATCAAATGAAATATCGTCAACGGTACTGATTTTTGTATCTGATGACAGAGTTATAGTGACTGGCGGGTTTTCATTAAATTGGGCTAAAAGAACAAAATGTAGTCATTAAATTTGGACAAAACTTACATGAATTTCGTAGAGGAACTTTTTCAACATCGTCGGTTTTTATTTTGGGTGAAATAAATCTTGCTCGTTTTTCAAATTCACTTTCTGTTTTTTCATCCGATGTGTTTTTCTCTTCATCCACTATTGATAATTGCTTCCTTTTTGTTTCTCGTGTTCGATTTTCCACAATTTCTATCGTTTTCTTTGATTCTTCATCATCGATTTGTGTAGAAATTTTGACAATTCCAGAATCTTTTCTTCTTTTATTTCGTATGTCTTTTTCTAAAGCGTTATCAATATCTTTATGATTTCCAGTATCATCATCAAAAAGGGCAACACGAAATTCTTCAGGAGAAACACCATATCGATCTGGAGTATCAATAAACTCCGGACGAATCAACGTTTTTGCTTAAATTATTTGATTAGAACATTTTGAAATTGTTTAAATAAACTTTTCGGTCCAAATAGATCATCATTGTAGTTTCTAACTGGAGCAGTTTGTCTTAATACAGTCACCGATGATCTTCTTCGAGCTTTGGTTTTATTTTTCGATCCAACAATAAATACATTCATAGTATCGTCAGGGTCAATAAACAACCGATCAACTTCTTCCGAATTTAAATACTCATCGGCTAAGTCTCTATAAATATTTAAAAATATTGCCTACAATTTTAAAAAATCATTACCTGAAGCCTGCTTCTATATTGCTAATACTCAATGTATTTTTAAACCGACCTCGGGATAAATCAAGTACATGTTCGAAATTTTTTACATCTCCAGTTTTAGCATATTCTTCCGCCCATTGAAGGTGAAATTGTAGAGAATTAACAAAATCTCCTTGTAACTCGAGTTGTTCGTAAATTTTTGTAGCTCCCATTTTTTGACTTACTCGGCCCTTTTTAATTATAATTTAGATTAATCAACCAATGACATTTATTCTCACCAAAAGTCTATACATTCGAAGAATTGTTTCGTTTGTGCGAATAGTATCAAATATTGGATTTTGACGGAAATCTCGGAAAAAAACTAACAAATTTCTTTTTGTTTCATCTCTACTTTCCATTTTTGCCATCATTTCCATTTGTCTAAATTGTTGCAAAGGTTAAATTTTTTGAATGTTTTGGATTTGTTAATGAAATACTTACGTTGTAAATGTTTCTAATGTATTGATTGAAGGATTGCTACGAAGATTCTCGAAAACCGTTTGAAAATTCATTTTGGATACAAAATAAAAAATAAGGAAATTAAAGATATTTATTTTCTGAATAGGACGCACTTTCAAAATCCAACATTTAGCGGTACTTTTTAATCATTAGGGCGAGAATGCATATGTCTACTGGAGCGTGAATGAACACTCACACCTCTTAAGTAAAACTTTAAAATTTTGTTTTTTTTTAATTTGTAACGAAAGAATGTCTCGCAAACGGAAATTAAATCATGAAAACACAAATGAAAAAATTTCGTACGAAAAAAAACGTAAGTTTTTTTAAAATTCAGTTTTTCATAGCTTAAAAATAAATTGAAGTAGAAATTTCAAACGAGAAGGAACCATTAATTCGAGTCATTGTCACTTCAATGATGTTTTCAGCGGGAGATTCATTGGTTGAAATTTTGATATTCCATCATTTTAAAACTTTAATTTCAGACGCCTATAAAAGAAAACGAAGATCTTGTCCTGGATATTCTTAAAAATGAAATAGTTTATTTACTTAATGATATTATTGAAATCAGAGAAGAAAAGTAAAAAAAAATGTTTATTAAAAAAAAAAAAATGATTTTATTAAAGAAAAAGTGATGAAATTTGTCTATCAGAAATTATAACCATTCTTCAGAGACAAAAAAGTATAATATCCCATTTTATAAATTATCTCACTGTAAGTTGAAAAATTTCATCAAAATCAAATTTGTGCTTTCTACACAAATATCATTTTATAAATAATTATTTTTATTTCAAATATTTTCAACTAATTTTTATATGTATAGAAACGTATTACAATGACGAGCTATCTTAATGCAAAATCATTTTCACCGAAAAATATCGACATATGTGCTAATCAGTTTGAAAGTAGTAATATAAAAGTTTGTTTAATATTTTTTAAATTATCAAAAAATAAATATATTTTCAGTTAGAAAATAACATTGATAACCTTGAAGAAATTGAAGAAATGAGCGGAGAAGAAGAAACCTATTCAGTTAATAAAAAGTAAGTTTTTAAAACTTAACTGTCATTATTAAAATTTTTAGAAAAAGTTTATGCTTTATATCAGATGAAAAAACTTTAAATAATGTAAAAAACTGTTTAAAAAATTTAGGATATTCCGCGGAAGATTTTGAGGTTTGTTTATTTTTTTTAATAATTCATTTAATTTATTTTAAGAACTTTGATGATGAATCATTTCAAACAAAGCAAAATGCTTTGCTAGAAAAATTGAATGAAATGGACATTGAAGATTATAAATTTTATTCTCAAGCTCGACAAGCTTCATTTCAAAGATATTCTACCATAAATGACATTTATTTGAAAAATGATAAAGTTCATCGAAAAATGTAATCAAATATGTCGTTCTAAATTTAAAAAAAAAATTCAAAACAGGCAAAGCAATGAAAATCCAATGAGTGTTTTTCTGGATTGGATTGGGAATCCACCAATCAAAGATGAATCCGTTGAAGTTTTCCTAGGTTTTTTTGCTAAAGAAGTTGTTCACGAAATTGTTGGATCAGCTTTAGTTGAAAAAATAAACGTATTATTTGTTATTATTTTTGTTTTGTTTTTAAATTTATTAATTTACAGGAGAAAAAAAATTATTTTAAAAACGACCAAAATTATTCTTCTAGTTCTCTGCAAATCCGTCACTATGAAGAAGCAATTCGAAAAAATTCGAATTTTCGAAACTACGGCCGTATATTTGTTTAAACAGAAAAATTATTATACCCAATTAAAATTGTTTTCCATTAGTTTAAATAACATTTTTTCTAACCAAATTATTTTTTAAATTTCCACATTTAAGTTGCCACCAATTTTGATGTTTACAATGGAGCATGCTTGCTTTTGTTTTCTTTTTATTGAACCAGGTGTCTTATTTTAGATTTTAAGAAAACTTTTTTTTAATTTATTTTCTAAAAGTTAAAAAATTCTGAATATTAAAAAAATCATATTAAAATAAAAAATTCACTTGATCATTTTCTTAAACGTGTTTAATAAAACTTGAAAATTGCGAAACATTTGTTTTTGTATATATGACTCATATCTTTTAAATTTAGACGCCTTTAATTTTTTCAGTTTTAAAAACTTAAATTTTATAGATGGATTTCTTATTTGGAAGGCGAAAATCGCCAGCAGAACTGCTCCGGCAAAACCAACGAGCTTTGAATAAGGTAAAACGAATACATTTTAATTTTTGAAACGTTTTTTAAGGCAATTCGAGAACTCGATAGAGAACGAGCACGAATGGAGCAACAAGAAAAAAAAATTATTGCTGATATCAAACAAATGGCAAAGAAAAATCAAATGGTTTATTTGTTTTTTTTTTTAAATATTATACAAATTTTTATTTCAGGATTCAGTAAAAATAATGGCTAAAGATTTAGTTAGAACAAGAAGATATGTAAAGAAATTTATTATGATGAAAGCTAATATTCAAGCTGTCTCATTAAAAGTTCAAACATTAAAAAGTCAAGATGCCATGGCATCGGTAATTTTTGTAATTAAAACATTTTTATTCAAAAAGTAATCTTTTAGGCTATGAAAGGAGTAACAAAAGCAATGCAGTCAATGAATAGACAACTAAATCTTCCACAAATTCAAAAAATAATGATGGAATTTGAAAAACAGAGTGAAATTATGGATATGAAAGAGGAAATAATGGGTGATGCAATTGATGATGCGTTAGGAGAAGCTGGGGATGATGAAGAAAGTGATCAAGTTGTAAATCAAGTAAGTTTATTCTTTTTCAAATAAAAAATTATGAAAAAATAATTTGAAGGTTTTGGATGAACTTGGAATTCAAATGGGCGAAGAAATGGCTGGATTACCATCAGCTGGCGGTAGTTTAACCACTGGAGGAGAAAAAGTAATTATTCTATATTATATTCAATGTTAATAAAAAATATTTCAGATTGGCCGCCAAGCAGTTGCAGCCGGTGGATCTTCAATTGGTGGCGGAGCAGGTAATAATAACTCAGCAACAAACGATATTGACGATGATTTGCAAGCGCGTCTTGATCAATTAAGACGAGAATAATTTTCGGGGAATCACATTTTCTGTGCATGAACGTTTTTTTAATTGTTGTGATGCCTTTTTTGTATAAATAATTTCAATAATTTAGAAAATTAGCCAATTAAAGCTTCATTGATTATTTAAAAATTAAAAAATTATTTCCCTGCAAAGCATTTTAGTGAAAGCAAATTGGATATTTAAATGAAGATTCGAATGAAATATTTCAAACAGTTGTTGTAGTTGGATAAAATCGACGAATTGTTTCATCTCGTTCATATTTTTCTTTTATATGAACAATTTCTTCAATTGGATTTGTTTTACCAGTTGCAAAAGAAGGTGAGCCACGATACGATGGAATCTTTAAGTAAAAATTATAAAAATCGATAATTAATTTTGAATAAAAATCAAAAACTTGACGATGAGACATTTTCGATGAATTTCCATGTCTAAATGGTTGTTCATTTTGTGAAAATGTTCTGAAATTTAGAAAAAATTAAGAAAAAAAAATGGAAATTAAATGAAAACTTTTCGGATGATGTTGATTTTGATAAGACAATTTCTCGAACACTTGAATGCGGACGAGAAGATTCTTTTGAAGAACTTCTTGCTCTTAAAATTTTTTAGAATTTTCAAAATATTTAAAAAAGAAAAAAACTTGTTTGGATAATTTTCCATAATTGATGATGGTTTTCGAAATTCAGTTGGAGTTTCACTTTTTTTTGAAACCATTTTTGGAAAAAGATCATCAAAATTGTTTGAAGATTTTTCAAATTTAATTGGAATCGTTTTTTCTGATGGAGTTGACAAATGAGTTCGAATATTTTTTAATTCAGAATTTGATGATGATCTTAAAGATGTTCTTGATTCTCTATTTTCCTCTCTTCTGGAAAAAGAAAATGTTTTTTAATCGTTTCTTTTTTAAACTCAAAAATACCTGAATGGAATTGTCAAAATCTCCGACTCTTTTCGAAGAATTGAGCTTCTACTTGACGGTCGATAATTAAAATGTGATTTTGGTTGAAAATTTGTTGACATTGGACGCTTTTGTTCGACAATTTCGTCGTCAGAATTCAAAATAACAGTTGGAGCTTTCGGTGGAAGCGAATGTTGACTGAATAAACTGAAATTTCTTTTTATGTTTTTGTTTTTTTTTTCATTTTTTTTTTGTATAAAAAAACATTTTTTTTTTCGAAAAAACTGACTCATCTGATTCGTATCATTTAATCACAATTTTTTAATAAAAAATAATTACTTTTCTTCAGCTTTTTCAATTTGAATTTCATCTAAAGTATATGTTGATTGAACTGGTGGATGAGGTGGTTTAAAATAAACCTAGAAATTTACTTTTTTTTTTAAATTAAAATAAAATTTAAAAAAAAAACATTAATTTTCAATTTTCCACAGTCTTGATTTGGAATATCATTTCGACCTGGTGTGAATGGTCTTCCAGTTTTTGAATCAACATAAACGTTGTGAGAATAAACAAAACGTTTTGGATTTTCATCATTTTCAGAACTATCCGAATCGATGTGTCGTAAATTTCCACGTGGAGCTTTTTCAGGAGCAAAAATTGAGTATTCAAGATCAGAATTTCTATTTAATTGATTTTCAAATTTTGGTGATTTCGATCGACGATGATCAATTGATGAATTATGATTTTCATCAATTATCGATTGATTTTCATTTTTTTTCGAAATATATTCTTCGTACATTGGCAAATGTGTTCTTGAAGAACTTGAATTTCTTCCATTTGAAATATCTCCAGATTCTGATTTTTTCATTTCTTGCTTTTCCTGAAAATCAAATTTAAAAGAAAAAATATTAAAAATCAAACTTTTTTTGGTGTTGGTGGAATAACATTGCAGACAATTGGTGGTTTTGGAATTTGATTTTTAATTTCTGATTGATGACGTGGAATTGATGGAATCGAATATCTTGGCGTATTAATTTCATCATTTCGATCGATATTCGAATATTCTTCATAATCGATTGTTTCATGATAAATTTCAGTTCGAACTGGACGAGCAGGACTTGGAATACGATAAACTGGATATTCACGTCTGAAATTTTTTTGATGTAAGAAATTTTTCTTTCTTTTTTTTTGTTTTCAAACCGCTTTGATGGTGGAGAATTAAATTGATAAAAATCATCATCGAGCAAATAATAAATTTCTGGAATTGTTGAATCATCTTTTGATCGATTTCGATGAATTGGTCGATTGATTGTTTCTTTGATATAAGTTTCAGTTATTGATTTATATGGTTGATTATGTGACGATTTTGATCCTAAAAAAATCCAAATTTTCAAATAAAAAATCAATAAAATACTTCGATGAACTGGAATATTTCGACTTTTTGATTTTGACGCCATTTTCGTTTCTTCTTTTTTTCCTGCAAAAAATTGATTTTCTGATGTCAAAAAATAATTTTTCTCAAAAATTGAAATTGGCCGAAATAGGAAGTCAAACATTTTCAAGAAAACCGCCGAGTCCATCACACAATCGTATCATATTTCAACAAAATAAAATAAAATGGAAGAAGCTCAAAAAAAAAAGAAAAAAAAAGAAAGAAAGAAAAGGAGGAATTGATCGAAATAATTTTTACTTCGATATTTTTTTTACATGTCAACATATTTTAACTTCAAAGAAAATAAAAAATAAAAATGTGCACAAGAAAAAATAAAAAGGAAAAAGCATTTATGTAAAACATATAAATAATAATAGTTGTATCCACCGCAACCAACGGATATTCTAATCGGCGATTGAAGGAAGCTTCAGAGTCAGAGTCATCCGCTTTTTTCAATTTAATCCAACACATTTTCAAAATTAAACTTTTGATTCTTTCTTTTTTATTTTTATTTCAGATTTCTACAATTTTTATTGAAAGAAAAAGGAAAAAAATCGACGATTTTATTAACAAAAAAAAAAATAATTCTCAAAGAAAAACGTTTTTCATTTAGTGATTTTTTCGATTTTTATACAACATTTGTCATCAAGCGGAAGACGAAAAAAAGAAAGAAAAAATGAAAAGAAAAACATAAATCCACGTAAACGATGTTTCTGTGTTGTGCTGTACATTTTTCCCAAACATGGAATAATTCTTTTTTCGTTCTCAATTTAAAAAAAAACCAAAACTCAGTTAAAAATGAGAGAAAATGAGAAAAAGAAAGAAAAAAGTAAACAAAAAAATTATTAAATAAACCAGCCCAGTCCAAATGGAAATATTTTAATTCTTCTTCAAAACTTTTTTTTCTGAACATTTTTTTTTATTAATTAAAGAAAGCAATTTTTCTCTTCTTTTTTTTTTAAATTTAATCAATTTCACATCGTTGAAAATTTGTTTCTTTAATATTTTGTGTAAATATTGGCGAAACGAAAAGAAAAAAAGAAAGAAAATATTCAACAATTAGTTTTTCCTAACATTTTTCTAAAATAATTATTTTATTTTTCAAATAAACTTAATATTTTCCTATTTTCGTTTGCCTCAAATTTTTAAATGTGAAATGAACAAAAATTTTTCCATAAAAAACGCTTTTTTTAAAGATAACGACAAAATAAAAGAAATAAGACAAGGGAAAAAGTTGAAAAATGAGTGTTATGCAAAAAAAATATTTTAAATAAATAAGAAATCACAGAGATGAAGAGACATTATGCAAAGTAATAAAAGCAAAGAAAAGAAAAATGAAAATAATACTTTTTTAATTTATAAAAAGAGACAAATATTACACGTATATTTCATTATATATTGGGCAAAAGCAGAAAAAGTTTAAAAAAGAACTGAAAATAATGAGAAAAAAATTGTAAATGATAAATTAAATCACTGAAACATCACCATCAAGTTCAATTCGTGTGATATTATTCGATGTATGGGTAATTCGTGTTGATCCCACACTTGAATTTGACATTTTTGGTTTATTCCAATTTCCAGAAGAATCTTTAATTGTTTTAATTTTAATTAAATTAAATTTTTTTAAGTTTTCACACTTTTTCCATTAAGTGGTGATGTAGCATCACTTTCTGAATCACTTCCTCTACTTAATAAAACCATTTGGCCATTTCTTTCATCTCTTAAACGTTGCAATGATGGCGTTCCAGATGTTGATTCTCGACCAGAACGGAATTGGAATTGATTGCTTTGTTGTTGTTGAAGTCTGAAACTTAAAAGTTAGTAAAAATTTAAAACATCTGAAATAAAATTTAAAACAAAACATACCGTGGACTACTGGTGGATGGTAAATATTCTCGTTTACTGTTCGAACTTCCATTCGCAAATGTGGAATTATCCGAAGTTGATGCTGGTGATCCAGCAACTCGTCTTGTTGGGATCTAAATCGTTAAAACTTGCAATCAGATATCAACAATTTTCAAGCTCACTTCAAATGGAACTTCTTTTCCATTATTTATTGAATCCTCCGATGTATTTCCATTCCACTTATGAACAACTGGAGGAGGTCCTTTCGATCCTTGTCGAGCCGATTCTTTTTTTTTTGGTCGTGGAGATCTGCCAGTTGCTGAAATTCAACGTTTTTTTTCTTCAGAAAATCGTTCGAATTTTTAAAAAACCAAAAAATTAACATACAACACTAATAAAAATGTTACTTTTTTCATTGTTCTACTTGCACGTAATAAATAGTGTAAATGAACGATAAACTAGTGGACTCCAATGACAATTCGAATTGGTTAGAAAGGAAAACATTGAATAACTTAAACTATCATGCAATTGAAGAAAAAATAATAAACATAAACACTTTTATAAGCTAACAATCACTTCAATAAGACAAATATACAAAAAGAAATAATAATTAACGGAAAAAAAACATGCAAAAAGAAACAAAAAAAATGCAATTTGGTTAAATCATTTTGAGATATTTTTCCAAATAAATTTGATACATTTTATCATAAAGATTTTTATCAAACACTGTCAACTTACAATTCGCTCGACTTCTTCTTGATTGAATTTCATGAATTTCTTCTCTGATTGATCCCATCGATTTTTGAAGTATTGGACCCAATGCTTTGGTCGGAATTTCAGACAAATCTTCTGGTCTTGGCGGTGGTGGAACATGTTGTCGATCACTTTTTAATTTAGCTAATGTTTCACGTAATGAATGCATTGTTTCATCATCTGAATATCCAAAATTAATGGCAATATCGTTTTGAATAAATTCCATAAATGTTTCCATTGTTAATTTTCGAATTGTTTCTGTCATTAATAAAATCGTTTTTTATTAGTTTTTTTTTTTTAATTTGTTACTTTCATGCATTTTCATGATATTCAATGACATTGCAATTAAGATCGGATCTCCTTCAATTAGGAAAACATCCCATAATCTCATTGATAATGAGAATGGAACTCGATCCAAAAAGCATCCAAACCACCATTTCGTTAAATAAATGTAGGGAATATCTTGTTTTTCCTTCAAAAAAAAAGTTTAAATTTCAAAAAATGTTGAACTTTGTGCTGTTACCAAATGTTTATAAACTCTCGGCTTATATTTTTTCAAAACTTTTTTGAAATGTTCTTCAAATCTTTGCAATTTTGGGAATCCAGGAACAAAAAATCCATGCATTGTATGTTTGGGGCTGACCATCAATTGATGTAAACACCAAAATGTTTCTTCTTCATCCAAATACATCAAAAACAGAGCAGCAATTTGACTCATTCCTTCAATTTTTTTGATTTAAAAAAATCAAGCACGGACGGTGATCAGGAAATTTACCTTGACAATAACCAACTTCTGTGTTATACATTGAATACGCCGCAAGAACATTTAAAAGAGATTTTTGTCTGAAAATTCATGAAAATTTGTGTTAATTTTTCAGAAATAAAATGAAAAAAAAAACTAACTTGACATCGTATCTTTTTCGAAAAGCTAAATGATCTCGATATGTTCGATTAATATCCAGATCAATTTGTTTAATATCTTTGGAAACTAATCGAGATCTTAATTTGATCAATTTATTAACTCAGATTTATTTTAAAATTTATAAACCTCAATAATAACTCGGCATAAACATCTTTTTTTTCGAAACGAATTCGATCAGCTCCTAAAATTTTTGGCCAAACAATAATTCGTAATTTTTCTGGGATTCCTTTCCAAATTCGATCTTCCATTTTTTTCCATGGTCCACCTGACTTCCATGTTTCAATCATTTTTAGCCATTTTTTTTCTCGACTCAATTCTTTTAAAATTCTTCGCTTTTGAAGCACAGCCGGTTCGCCAATATTTTCACTTTCTTTACTGCAAAAAAAAAAATTTATTTTTCAAATATTTGTTTGTTAATAAAACGAACTGAACAAAACCAAATCGGTCCATTTTCGTATAAACTTCAAAATTTGGATTTTCCCATGCGTCAACGTCAGCACCGTCAGGGCCCTACAAAAAAGTTGAATAAACCAACCGAAAAATTTGATTTACTGACTTTTTCATAACGATTAATAATTGAATCACGTTCCATAAATTCCAAATATTCTGGATCATCCTCATCACTAGAAGAACCAGCATCTTCAGCTAAAAAAATGAATTTGTTAAAATTTAAAAAATCAATTTAATAAATTTGAATGAAAAAAATTATTTTTTTTTTAATGTGAAAATGTTTCTGTTTTTATTAAACAAACCTTCACCGTTATTATTGTTATTAAATCCTTTTTGTAAACCATGAACCAAACTATAATGTTGGAATTGTTCATCATTTACTGTTGTTGAATCATTTGTTAATAATTTTGATACTTTTGCTTCAGCTTTTTTTAGCGGCTCACTTAATTTTTGAGTTAATTGTTGTTTAACTCTTAAACTGGCTGATCGAAAAATTGGTGAAATATCAATAAATGAAGGTGTTGGAGATGGTTCTCTTGATTCTTCTTCTTCTTCTTCTTCTTCTTCTTCATTTTCTTTTTTATTTTTGTTTATTTTAAGGGATATTGACGATGATCTCAATGATGTTGGCGGTCTTCTTAATGATTGTGATCGCCCGATTCGATTTATTACATTTTCAAAACTTGATGAGTTTATCGTCTTATTATCTCCAAAATTTTCAGATAAATTCATTTGTCTAATTTTGCGAACTGATCCATTTCTTTGATGAAATTGACATTTCATATTTGAGGGTTTTTGCTCTGTTTCATCATCCGAATCATCATTGAAAGATATAGTTGGAACATTCATATCGAAAAACAAAAATAATAAATTTGAAAGTACGATTCGACAAAAAAAAATGCTTTTGAACAAATTTAAAAACAAAAGAATAAATAAAGTTTTAGGATAAATTTTTTTTGGATCGTAAAACGTTTCAAAAAATCAGAAAAAAACATTTCTTAAGTAAAAGAAAAAATTTAAATGAAGCTATTCGATGTTTGCTTGAGAATCATAAGCAATTATAAATGAACTTAAACTTTTGAGAAAATTCCCACAACTCGAAAATATTTGAATTAGTTAACGATTTTCGCGAATTTCTTTTAAAGATAAATGAATTTTTAAAACAAGATTATAAATTTTCTTTTGCGGAAAAATATTTCCAATTTAAAAACAAAGATAAAATAGATTTCCAGACAAAAAAATTTCATATTTTCCTTCGAATTTCTTCAGAAAAAAATGTATGTTAAAAATTATGAATTAAAATAATAAAATTAATCTATAAAATACATTTTTCCAGAAATTAATGCATATCTTTTGAAGTAAAAGAAAAGAAAAAACCTTTGGATTATACAATTTCGGTTGCTAAGGAATCCTTTCGATTTCAATAATTTTCCCAGCAAAAAATCTTTATCTTTTAATTTTGTTTTTGAAAATTGTTATTTCAAGCTTTCATTAAATGAAATCAAAAACATTTTAATGAAGATAAATCGAAAAAAATAAAATTTGAATTTTCTTCTTTCTACAGCAACATAAAACAAAATTTAATTAAAAAATTCGTTTTTTTTCGTTACCCAACGCTCACACACAAAGAAATACCAATCAACTTGAGAATATTCCCAATGATTTTGCAACGACATCAAAATTTTATGGGAATAAAATAAATGTTGCAAAGAAACATAAAAAAGAATACTAACAATATGGTTGACGCATTGGAAGAAATAAAAGGGATACAAATTTTTTTTTTTTCAGATTGAAATCTTTAAAAAATTGATATTTAATCATTTAAACAAATGTTCAATGCTTGAACTCAAAATTATAGTGGAAAAAAACCAATTCCATTTTATGTTAGAAATGAAAAGAAACTCAAGAATTTCTTGGAAAAAAAAGAGATTTTTTAAATTACGAATAAAAACATTGGATCAATTTTATAATCCGAGATAATAAATCTAATACTTAATACTTGAATTTTTTAATTTGATTTTCCTATATTTCATATTAAACAAAAATCAAAACAACTCTGAAACACATATGTATTTTTGGATTCATTAAACCATTAAGACAAAAATTAAACAATAGAAAAATACAAAAAAAAATCCACTTGAGTAAATATATTTTCAGAATATTGAATAACTTGCCGCTTTACTTCTAAAGATCTTACTTTAAACAACAAACTCGAGTAAGCATAACAGCGAACAGAAAAAAAAGGAAAAAAAGAAAGAAAGAAAGAAAGAAAAAAGCATCAACTTTTAGAAAAAAATGAATAGACAAAAATGAAATTTTAAATTCTGTTGTTTTTTGGAAATGCGCAAGCCTGAAAATATACAAAACTGCCGGTCGAACAACGCTATTCATTGTTCAATAATGAACAAACTGCAATGAAAAAATAGGGAAAAATGAGAAAAACAATAACATTGGATATAGAAATTTAGATATAAAAGGAATTGTTGCGCTTGGAAAAAAATATAAAGCAAAATGAAATAAATAAATCCTTTAGAAGATATCTGTACAAATGGGAAATCGGGTGGGTAGTTAAAATTGGTCTTATCCGGCAGACAAAAAAAAAGAAAGGACATCACATTATTCTTATTTACAAGTTTTTATATAATTTTATATTCATTTTTATGCAATAAACTTTAAAAAAAAAATTAGATATCATGTAATACTCGTATTACACATAAATTTATTCACTTCTGCTTATTTTCTTATATAAAAGAAAATGATACTTTTCATATTAAATAGATAGTTTAAAAATTAGTAAAAATGTCAACAAAAAGTTTTTCTTTCTTTGTGAAAAATTGTATTTTACATTTAAAATATTCATTTTCTATGAATTTTAAATAATTCTTTACAAAATATCTAAAAAGAAGAGTCAACCATTTCAATAGTTTGAACTTTTGAGCTTAAAAAAAAATATATTTTTAATTCTAATTTCATTTTTTTTTCAATTTTTACTTTAAAAAACTTTTCGCGATATATAAAATATAAAAATGAGTAAAAATGAATATTTGATTATAATTTTTAAATATTTCTATTTCATTCTTCTTTTTTTTAACATTTATATTAGTTTATAAAAAGGAAAATTTATATTCTCACACATATAAAATGATAGAAATGAACAAATGTTGAAACATGAATGAATAAGTACAATTAGGAATAAGATAAGATTAGACAAAAACGTTACTTAAAATCAAATATCTAAATTTTACATTTTTATATTCAATTTTTGTTACACGATTTATTGAAAAAATAAATAAAAATTTTTTAAAAGGAAAATTTATGTTTTTAATTTTAAAATTGTCAACTTTAATATTTGAAACTTTGAAAAAAATAACGAATTGAAGACTTACAAATGCTCATGCTAACCCAGCTGGCAATTTTTTCCGAAAATTTTTTTGCTCGATCTTTTGTGGGAATCGATAAAATTGGTAAACTTCCACGTGATGAAAGCCCATTTAATAAGCCACTATTTGAATTTTTCATAGATGTCAATGGTGTTCCAAGCCCCATTGACCATTTTCGAACTATCGAGTTTTCACTTATTTTCCGACGCATCAGATCCGACGGCATTTTTTTTAATAAATCAATTTTTTTTCTAGAAATTTTAATTTAAAATTAAGATCAAATGGATTCGAAAAAAAAAACAATTGAAATGAATGTAAAAATGTCTAAGATAGTAAATTAAATGTTTGAATAATAAAAGAAAAAAAATGAAGAAAAGAAAAGAAAAAAAAACTAAAAACACATTAAAACATTCAGAATTCTGAATTAAAAAACGTATTCAACTCTCATTTTCTCCCATTTCAACGGATTAATTTAAAAAATGGAGCTATGTTTTTTTTTAATAAAAATTCTTTTCTTTTGGATGAAAAAAAACGAGGCTTCTCTTTTTTAAGAAAATTCTCTCTCTCTCTCTCTCTTTTTTTTTTCTTATTTTAACTTTAGAAACGGTAAAATAAAAAGAATAAATAAAACTAATACCAGAAAAAAGCATAAAAACAAGAAGAAAAAATATAATTTTTGTTTAAAATAGCTATCGAAAATATTTTTTCATCTCACTTAATAATAGTTGAGAAATTCTAATTTTCTTGTTTTTACTAGCGAAATTGCTGCTGCTTCTTTCTTTTCTTCAAAATATAATTAAAATGAAATGAAATACTTTTTTTTTACTTTCAAATTATTTTAAAAAATCTTATAAAATGATTTTCAAAAAGTTTAAAATTCTTCTTTTTTTTTAATGCTGGAAAAAGAAAAACGAAGTACGAAAAAACACATTTCCGGTAAAAAATCGACATTTACATATTTGAGAAACAATAGAACAAGCAAAAGTTAAATGAAACTCAATACTTTTTCCGATTTTTTTAAAAGAATTTTCCAAACATATTCAGTATTGACGGATGCGGTGAAATAGTTGAAACAGAGGAATCTTCAGTTTTCAATATTAATCCTATTTTTTTTAGAGTTTCGCAGATTAATACGAAAAAAAAACAGAAGTTTTAAGAATATAATTCGACAACATATTTTGTACAACTTAAACGTTTTTGTGACTTATTTTAGTTTAATTTTTGTATTTTATTATTTTAAAAGTTCTGTTTTCACACCAAACCTTCTATAAAACGTTGATTTTATGTTAAAACGACATTAAGAATAAATTTGAAAAATTTAATTTAAAACTAAAACGAAAAAAAAAATGGTACTTACATGGTTGATATTTTCCGGGTTGATATACATCCGATTTCCCATCAATGTCAGCTTCATTTACAATTTTATTTCTATTCTAAAACAAGAAAATAATTAAATTCTAGATGCTTTATGTTTTATTTTTTGATAAAGACGAGACTAATAAAAATGGAAGATGAATGAATACCTCTTCAACAGCTAAAAACTCATTCGGCACATTATCATAATCATCAATAATGGCCGTTTCCTTTTCTTTTTCATGAAAATGAATTTCATTTCTTGATATTGATCTAGAACTTATTGGAACTTCTTCATACAAATGTCTGCAAATTTTATTTTAGAACAAAAAAATGAGATTAATCTAACTTTGATGTTTTCTCATTCGGAAACCTTGATATTTGAGTGGTTGGTTGATTAGAAGAATTAAATGAAGAATTATTTTTTGTTGAAAAACCTAAAGAAAATTGTGAATAATAAAAAACTTGTTCAATTTATACCATTATCTACGACATGTCGATCTTTCCAATTATCAATATTAAATTGTGGATAAGTGACATTCAATCTAGGATCAAGTTCATAATCATGACCATGTTGTCTCACTGTTCCAACCCGACCATACATTATTTGTTCTGCACGATATGAAGCATCATTTGAATATGCTCAAAAATTTTTTATTAAAACTTTTAATTAAAAAACAATATTTAAATACCTCCAACAACTCCATAATCTTTTTGAATGCGGTTATCTTTTAAATATTTAAATTGATTTATAGATACATCTTCTCGTATTGGATTTCCGCTGTATTCTCTTCTTGGAGCAGGTGGTAAATGATTCACAGAATTTAATGATAATTCTCGTGGTTTGTTGAACAATGAATCAATATTCGCAGCAGAGCTGAAATAATTTTCAATTTAAATAAAAACCAAAAAAAAAAAATTACTTCGCTTTTGGATTCGGTTTGAAATCAATTCTTGCCCAAGATTCTTCTGATCCGGCATGTACTCTTCCAGCAATTCCTGATGAATAATCATAAGAAGTAGACATTGGTGATATGAATACTGTTCCATCTGCTCCTAATTTAGATGAATTTGACGGTCTACCAACTTTCTAAAACATTGAAAATAAAAGAAAAAAGGAATTTTGTCTTTTTTGAATTAAATACCATTTTTTGAGGACTTTCATGTTTTGAAAATGGATAATTGTTTTTACGATTCTAAAATAAATGTTTATTTATTTTTTATTTTATGAAAGTGGATAGAAATCTGGAATAAAACAAGAGCTGAAAATTACTTGTTGCTCTCTGTCATAATATTCGTTATTATCATCGATATCAACCGGATTCGTTGATTTTCTATTCATCCCAGGTTTAATATTTCCAGAGTTTCGTCGAGGCATTTCGCTGAAATTTTTTACTTGTATGAGTTTTAAAACTTTTTTTAAAAATTACAACTCAGATTTTGCATTATAATAAGCATTATTGGTTCGTTCTCTTTCATTCATCGAATTCGGCGTTGAAATACTGATTTTCCTTTAAAAAAAAACCATTTTTCCAATTTAAAAAAGTAAACTTGACAAAATAAGAAACTGAATTTTAGAAGAAAAAAATGTTTCATAAGCATTACAAAATGTAACGGTCAAATGCGGTACATTTTTGTTTTATTCGCTGTTATTTTAATCCGCAATCGTAATCCGATCAGAATAGTTTACATTCGAATTGAATGAATTTAACAAAAGAAGTAAAGACAAAAACAGAAAAACTTGCAAATAATGAAAATAAATACATTTTAATTATTTGTTGAAATTTTAGCATTTCGTTTTGAAGTTTTGAGAAAGAAATTCTATGAAAACAAAACGAAGAAGACTACTTTTTTGAAAATTGGAATCAAAAACATTTTTTTCTTAAAAAATTAATTTTAGATTTTAGTATAATCGGAGAGAAAATTGAAAAAGCAATTTGGTTGATTTTAACTATTTGTGAAATATCGATTAATGGGCAGAGATTTTGAATGTTAAACCAAAATATCTCGAGCAAAACAAACAATTCCATTTTTCTTCGATTATAAACCGACAATTGAAAATGTGAAAAAAAGAACAAAAAAGGAAATTCAACAAAAAATTATGTTTTGAACGGTTTTTAAAATTTTAATGAAAAAATTGAACAAAAAAAAATTTTAAATGCCAGTCATTTAATAGGAATTTAAAATTTTTCCCTAATTTTAAATCTCGGAACGAGAAAAAGAGAAAAAAAAAAGAAAGAGAGAGAGAGAGAGAATGAGGAAAAGAGGTCTTGTGAATAATTACAGCTCAAGTTCTTTTGAAAACGTGCCGTTGTTTAGCTTTTTTTTTCTTAACTTTCAAATTGAAAATAAAAATTCCGAGTGTTGAAAATCAATAATTTAAAAAACTTCTAATTAAAAATTATTTTTGTTTTTGCAAAAGATTATTTGTGAAAAAGCAAACAAAAAGAAAACAAAAAGAAAAAAGCCAAGAAGAAAACTATTTTGTGAGCATAAACGTATTTGACAGACATTTCAACCCGTTACGTCGTCATGATTAGGGATACACCTCGTTAGGGAATGTGAATATTCTATTTTGTTTTTTTTTTCTCGAGCAAGTAAAAAGCAAACAAACCAACTAAAAAAAAACAATTTTGAAACTTTTTAAAATATTTGAAGTTTTGTTTGAAATTTACTCTTGATTCTGCTTTTTCAGAATTGAACTGTGAGAAATTAATTAAAAATTTGATAAGAAGTAAACCGTTTTTAGTTATTAAACGAACGTACAACAAACAATAAATATCGATTAAAACATGTTCCAATTTATAAAAACAATGTTTCTGAAAAAAGAAAATGAAAAAATAAATATTTTGCCATTTATCAAAAAAAAAAGAAAAGAAAAAGATGACACAACACGAAATTGATGGTTAGTTTTAAATAAAAAAAGAAAGAAAAGGAAATATAATTTCGGTTGAAAAGAGACAAAAATGGCCGTAATGGTTGAGGAATAGGATATGGACAAGATATTACGAAAAGAAGAAGAAAGGAAAATTAACCAGATTTGTAGAATTATTATTGCCAATCATTTAATTCGATAATCTTTTTTTTAAATTTATATTTGAGTACATCGATTAACATTTATTTTTTTATTAGTTTTTAAAATAAAATTTCTGTCAATGAAAATGAAAAAAAGTGTGAAAACTTCCTACTTTTTAGCACCAATTTCTATGCACATTTTCTATTTCACATAAATTTTCGATGAAAATCCCAGGAGGTTAGTCAAGAAAAAAATTTAAAAGAACTTAAAAACGACAAAAGTCGGTTAAAGTACAGCAATTTTAGAGAGGAAATGAAGCATGTAATCATATTTGATACATGACTCCACAACATGCATCTTTTTGAAATTTCAAAAACAATTGGGAAAAAAAGAAGAAAAAGTGTTTTCTTTTCTCTCGAAACCAACTAATCTATCATAACCTTCACTTATTTCAAGGCATCTAATGCTACACATAAATAAATAAAAAAAAAGAAAAGAAAAACCAAAAAACTTCTTTTTTCTTTTTTTTTCTGAATGTTGTTTGATTCAATGGCCGTGTGAGCTTTTTTTAAAGATGAAAATCGACGAAAAAACAAGATGAAGAGGAGAAAAAAGAAAGCAAAAATGGAAAGATGAAAAGAAAAAAATTTTTTTTTAAACACTTTTTATAGAAATTTCTTCTAAACCAAATAATTAATTTAAGAAAAATGCCTTATAAAAATAAATTTTAAAAAAACTCACTTTTTTATCTCCAAATTAAACAATAAAAAGTTGAATAAAAATGATACACCACTGAAAAATTTTAAAATAGATCAGAAAAATAACGAACGTTAAAATATTAAAACGTTTATATAAACGTCATATTTCAAAAAAATTGAAAAATCAAACAAAATTAAAATATTTATTGATTTGAAAAACACGTCTAACATCGATGAAAAAACAACAAAAAACTTCAATCAACCATTAACCTATCTAAGCTAAACTAAAAACAAACAATAATTTTAATTTATTGAATAAAAACTAAACTAGAATAACAAAAATTTGATAAACTTTGTAAAATAATTTTTTCTCAATGCATGCAAAAACTAAACGTGTTATTATTACAATCATCATTCACATTTTTTTAAATTTCAGTAACCAATTTGATTTTTTAATTTTTCTAGCTCTGCCTAAAAATTGAAATTGTTTTATTAAAGAAAATTAATAAATATTTACCAAAACACGATCTTGAATTGGTTTTTTTTGTTCATCGTTTCTACCATAATTGGAAATTCCCATTAACAACATACATAATGGAAGATGGAGAAGACTATAGAAAAAAAGTTTTCTTGAATTTTTTGCATCGGGTGCTTTGTAAAATTTGTATGACAAATATACAAGATACGCATTGACAGGAAAGGAATCTGAAAACATTTGTTTTTTTCTTTTTCCCAATGATTTGATTTAAAAGGAAAAAACAAACCAATTGCAAAAGACCAAGTTGTTAAATTCGTTAATGGTGCGACTATTGAGCACAATCCAACCAATGCTAAACTATGTCGAATTGATGTTACTCGACATAATCTTTCATTTGTGACACACATTACTCGATACCCTGCCTTAAAAATTTCAAGTTTTTTTTTGTGGTCAAAAACAAAATTTTACCCGGCTATAATCTCCTCTTAAATTCCAACTAAGTCCATTAAAATGCGGAAATTGCCATGAAAACAAAATAGCAGCAAGACAAAATGATGCTGGATCTAAAAAACCAACGGCAGCTGAATAACCCATTAACGGAGGCAATGCACCAACCTTCAAAAAAAAATTATTCAAATTTAATTTAATTTAGAAAAAAAACAAACAACAGCTCCTGCCCAAGTGCATCCTATATGTGATCTTTTCATTGGCGTATAAACACCTTAAAAACAATTTTTGAAAAATGCAACACATTTAAAAAAAACCTGCATAAAGTAACCAGTTGAGGGCCCCAAGAAAAGCTGACAATGGATTTGCATAATATGATAATAGAGAGATTCCTGTTAACCCAGTAACTCCAGAAAATGTGAACGCATGTAAAGGAGAAAATCTGAAGAAAAAACATTGAACAACTTTAAAATATGTATTATTCAAAATTGCCTGTGAACAACTAATACTCGACTTTGTGTTCTTCTCATTTGTGCATCATATGGCGCTTCTAATAGTTGATTACATGCATTTGCCGCAGAAGATAAAAGAAAAGTGCCTAAAAAATTATTTATTTAAAGCTTTTAACGTAGATAAAATTTACCAACAGTACAAGCAATGAGTGGAGTAGCTGAAACTGGAACTGGTGCCATTAAAAATCCACATGCCGCTGTAGAAGCTACAAATATGCTTAATTTGGATTTACAGAGTTGCAGATAATCTTTGGCTAAGCTTGTTGTTTCCATTTTGTACCATTGTGAAAGATATGTATCAGTAACTGTAAATTTATAAGAAAAAATTCTATTTTTTTTTTTTGAAAAATAAACCTATGATATTTAGATCTTTTTTATTTAATTTAGAGCTTGATAAATCTAAAATTTGATCTTCTCTTGATACTTTTTTGAAAGGCACTGAACTTTTTGTTGTTTCTTTAAATAGTTCTTCATCTAATGGTCTCGCCTGAAATTCAAATTTTTTTTCAATAAAAATTTTCTTCTCCCGACTAATATGAAATTTTTAAAATTTTACTCTATTTAATGTTAAGCTAATAGAAGAGGTATGAAAGACAGCTTGACTTGTTGATGGAACAAATCCTGTTTTTGAGCAAACTAATAAACGGCGAGCAATCATCTGGGAATTTTATTCATAGAATAACTGAAAAATCAATATATTTAAACACGTTTTTGGTAATTTCAACAACTGTTTTATGAAAAAGAACAGACTGTTCAATATATTCATTAAAATTTACAAATAATTAAAAAGAAAAGTTTAACAATTAAAAAAATGTTTTAGAACAAAAATTTAAACACTGAAAATGCGTCATCAGCCATCGCTTTTTCTGTGCATTGACGCATTAGAGCGTACTTGTTGCTAACAAAAAATATTGAAAAATAAAAATTCACCTGTTTCGAGTGGATTTTCTGATTTTTTTCGGTGAAAAAAGCGCGGGTTTTGCGACGTCATGAGCGGTGCCTTTTGGATTTTACGATGCTTGATGAACCTGCTTTTGCTCAGAACTCTTCGGGTTGTTTCATTTGATGCTGTCATTCCAAGTTCTTTCTTGATTTTTGAGCAGGAGTTGCCTGCGTTCAAAGTTCTTTTGATGATTTTTCGTCTGTCTCGATCAGATAAGGTGGTTGGACGATATGTCGGCTTTTTCGTTTCATAGGTAACTGGATCAGATGCCTAACGATTGATCTGGATTTTTGGGGTCAACACCGTTTATTTGAGGACCCACAAATAAAATGGATTTCACGGGTTCGCTAAGACTATTTTAAGACTTTGCGAAAAATGTTCAAATTAAGTCTAGTTTCAGTGAGTCCGTCAAATTAAATTTGCTCGCGGGTCTTTCCACTAGTTTCGGAGGGTCCGACAATTTAATTTTCGGCATGGGAGGACTGACCCACATTTCTATTTGTAGGAATAGTTAAATGACCTGATCCAACCCAATAGAAGTGGATCCGAATAATGCAAGTGTGAGTTCTTATATTTCGTCATGGGTCCACAAATTAGAGCGAGTCCGGACCAGATTCTACATATTCGCCGATTTTTGTGTTGATCGTTCGTATAATTTTGTGGTGCACTGTTTTCAAATTCAATTTTGTTTATTTCGCATATTTTGCTCGAGCATTTAAAGCAATAATTCCAATAATTCGATAAATAAAAACCGAGCCAAATAAAATCAAAATATTCAACCAAAGAGGTGTAACAATTCCACGACGATCCAAAATTCCTTGTCCATCAAAAGCAGGACAATATCCATCATTTGTTTGATTTTTTGAGCATCCTTTTATTGTTTCAAATTCTTTCCATTGATTTTCTTCTAATGCTTCAAATCCATGTTTAAACCATGATAAATAGGCAAAAGGTTTAAAATAATATGGAATACTATTCATATTTACATAGAAACCTTAAAAAAAAGAGAAAAATAAGAAAAATTGTTTGAGAAAATTCATTGAAACCTCCAAATACAAGCATTGGCAATACAAACATTGGCATAAAAGTGATAACAAATCCTTCATCTCCAAATAAACAAGCACCAGCATAGGCTAAGAAATATTTAAAATTTCGAAAAAAGAAAGGAAAAAATCAATAAAATCCATTACCAACTGAAACAGCAACCCAAGTTAATAAAACACAAACAATGACAAAAATAAAAAATTGATAAAAGGAGAAAACAAGTCCAGTCATTAAATATACAATGATGCCATAAATAATTGGAAGAATTGTATATTGTGGAAGATCAGCAAGGCTTTTGGATAAAAAATAAGTTTCAACTGAATAAATATTTGAATTATGTTCGCGAAGAAATATTGGTAATTCGCTTGTTATCACCTTTAAAAAATAAAAATAAAATAAAAATAAAAATAAATAAAATTACATTGACAGATGGAAAATAAAATAAAAATGTCATATCTCGTGCACAATTATAAACGACTCCTTCTAAATTTTGAATTGTTGGACCTGTTACTTCTGTTCTCCAATTAACAATTCCAATTAATAAAGCGGTTAACTGAAAACCAATTATCGATTTTTATTTTCAATCAATCAATTAAAACAACCAGAATTTGTACGAATCGAACTTTTAATAAAAGTGGATCACGAAAAGAAGTTTTTAATGATCGAGCTAATAAAATTCGAAATTGTGTTGTAAAAGATGAATTATATCGATAACTTGAATTATTTTTAATTAATTAATTATTATTTTTTAAATTAATTAATTAATTTAATTACCCAGATTCATAATCATCATCCATTTCAAAATATTCAATTGTTGATATTGATTTTCGAGTTTTTTTCAGCATTCGATGACCAATTTCGCTATTTTCATAATTTGAAATTAAAAATTCAATTCGTTGAATATCTTCATTTTCCGTTTCAGCCGAAACTGATATTTCGGATATCACAAAATCAGCTGGATTATATGATTCGGGAACTCGAAATTCTGGTCCAATACTATCAAAAAATGGGCACAATTCTTTGACTTCACCATGATAAACGGTTTTTCCAGTTGCCATGAAACAAACTTTGTGAAACATTCGAAAGACGGTGCTGCTTGGTTGATGAAGAACAACAATGATGGTTTTCCCTTTGGATGCCAAATCAAGCAAAACTTTTACAACTTCCGAAGCCATGAATGAATCTAATCCACTTGTTGGTTCATCACAAAAAAGAATTTCGGGATCAGTTAAAGTCTGAAGAATTGAAAAAGAAAAAGAAAAATGTCAAAATTAATTGAAAAAAATAAAACTTCACAAGCAAATGCAAGACGCTTTTTTTCACCAATCGATATTCCTTTTAATCGATTCGGAATTCCAATTAAAGTATTTTGACAATCGATTAAATTCATTTCTTTTAATAAACTTTCAACTCGTTTTTTTTGTTCTTCTTTTGATGCATTTTTCATTCTCATTGCAGCCTTTTTAATTAAAAAAAAAATAATTTAAAAAAAAATTAAAAATACAAAATTACAGAATATGTTAATTGTTCTTTAACTGTTAAAGTTCCACAAAATAAATCAATTTGTTGAACATACGCACAGATTGTTCTCATTTGTTTTTTTGTTATTGTTTTATTATTTACTGTCACATTTCCACGAAACTTTTTTTTTGAAAAAACAAAAAATTATTTGTTTAAATAATTCATCATTTCCACCCCTTCTACCTCAACACCATTTGTATCCAAATGTGCTAAAATATTCATCAACGTTGTTTTACCAGCTCCACTTCCACCCATTAACGCTAAAACTTCTCCGGGCTCAGCAACTCCGCTGACTGATAATAAAAATATTTTTTTTATTATTTTTTTAAATTAAATTAAAAAAAAAACCATTTCGAATAACTTCTTTTCGACCTCCACCTTTTTGTGGTACTGTTGCGACGATATTGTTCCAGCTTATTTTCTTTCTATTTTTCTTTTGATTCTGAATTCATTCTATGCTCCTCCCCCGTTTTTTCTCCCCTTCATTTTCTTACAGTTTTCCCAGCTGATGAAATTAATGAATTTTTTTCCATTTTTTATTATTTTTAAAATCAATAATGATTTTTATTTGAAAGATTTTTAAACACGTTTTGAATTTCTTTTTTTTTTTCATCATAAAAAAACAAAATTTTTGTGGTAAAATTGTGTTTTTCCTAAAAAAAAAAAAAGAAAATGAACAAATATTTTAAAGAAAAATCTGCAAAAAACAAATAAAATAAAAATAAAAAATTATTTTAATTGACTTGAAATATTTTTTTTCATTTTTATTTAAAAATTTTAACCTTTTTGAACAAAAAATTTGAAATATTAGTTTTTATATGTATAAAATCCAATTAAATAATTATAAAATTTGTTTAAAAATAAATAAAAAAATAAAAAATATTTTTTTTATTTACCAACATCTTAGACAGACCAATTGATTCAAGTTGTTAAATTGATCTTATCCATCGTTTCTTTTTCTTTTCTTTTTTTTTTTTGCTTCTCCCCACGCATTTTCTATCTTCCATTCGTTCCCACAAATATTTGATTTAATGTGCGCACGTTCAATTTATTTAAAAAGTTTTTTTTTCGCCTTTTTTTGCAATTTTTTTTTATTCCGTAAAAAACACATTTTTCTAGAAACTTTTTTCAAATCAAAAGTTCAATGAAATTCGAATTTTCAAATATCAAGTTGAGGAATTTTCCAGATTAAAATTTTTTTTAATAAAAAAGTCTGAAATTAAAAAAAACCAACATATTTTTATATTTAAACTCACTTCAGAAGTTCAGTAGTGCCCGTTCTATTATTGAAACAACCCTCAACATTTGGGGGATTTTCAAAAATCGATCAAATTAATCACAAAAATAATTTCAGAAAAATGAAATCAGATTTCTATAAAACCGAGTTTTTCGTGCTGAAAATTTCTAAAAATTAATTTCTTGAAACTTTTCATGACTCTAATTTCATTTCAGAACCTTTTTTTATTTTTTTGTTAATTCACGAAGCCATTTTTTTTCAAAACCTCGAAATTTGAGACGAGGTAGGAGAGGGAGGGGGAGGGGCGTTGTCTTTTTTCTTTTAATACATGTATGACGTGTATAAACACCGTATCGTCAACGACATTATTTTTTTTTCTTTTTTAATTATACGCTTTGATTGTTTCATCATTTTTCATTTATTTTTTATTCACCCATTTTTTTTTGGTTTCTTTCGAAATTCGTCTTTTTTTTTCAAAAAAAAGCGATTTTTTGTTTCGCTGACGAATTTTCCTTTTTCAATGTTTTATTTTGGTTTTTCTTTTTTTATTTCAAAAAAGATTGGAACCACAAAATCCAAGCAAAAAAAAAATATAACTTCTAATATTTTCATTGAAGACTTCAATAAATTCAAAAATAATTTGAAACATATTTTTGCTTTTTGAGAGTTTCAAGAAAATTAAAATTCCCATTTTTTTTTCTTTTTCTTTTCTCAAAACAAAAGCAAAGTAATAAAAATTCCAAACACTTTTTTGTTTTTTATTTTTCATCCGACAACTGAAACTCATTTTTTGTTGAGTTTTGAAAAAAGCCAAAACAATGTTGGATTCAACATCAAACTTTTTCCACTTTTCTTCCAATTTTCAAAAGAAATTTGTTTTCATTTTCTTCCAACAAAAAAAAATTTTGAAAATTGATTAAAATTCCGTTAACGCACTGAAAAAAGAAGAAGAAAAGTCAAGAGGTCTTTGAGAAAAAGCACATTTTAAGAATAATTTCAGAAAATATTCAGAATTAAAAAAATCCATCAATAAATTTTCTTTTTTTTTATTTACAAAATAATAAAAAGTTCTTTAAAAATTGTTGTTTTTTTGTTCTTTTCATAAATTCTTTTTAATTCAAACAAGAATTCTTTTGAATTTCTTCTATTTTCATTTTTCTCCATTATTTGTATTCTTTTCCTGATGTTTTTTAACATCTCAAATTGTTGATTTTCTTTTTCTTCTTCTTCTTCTTCTTTTTGAATATTTTATTCAGTTGAGTTTTTATCGAAGAACACTTTTCTCCTTTTTTTTTCTTTTTTTAAACAATTCTTTTCAAGTATTTTTGTTCTTTAAAAATACCACATTTTAAATTAAAAACAACTAAAAACCGTCATTTTTTCCCTTTTTTTTTCTGCCCCGCCCTTTTTCCTTTTTTTTTTCATTTTATTTTTTCTATCAAATTCATAATGGGATCAAAAATAAGCTTCAAATGATGAAAATGACAGAGGATTAGGAAAGTTTTTATATTTTTTTTCCACTAGAATAACTTCGTCTTTTTCTTTTTTTTTTCTTTCTTTAAAATTTTAAAAAGAAAATGAAAAATCGGGTGGAAAAACATCATTTTTAAGATAAATTTTTCAGAAGAAAAAGCTGAAGAAGGAGAAAAATGTTGTTTAATTCATTTTATTTTCTGAATTTAAAACCCAAAAAAAAAAAAAAAACAAAAGTCAAAAGTTAATTTGTTGATATTTGCCGCATTTTCCAGAGTTTTATTGAATTCGAAATTGTTTTCAATTTGAATAAAACATTGAACTCTTTGCGTGTGCTGCGCTGTGCTGTGATGGGGTTGTGGTTGTTGTAAATGGAAAACAAAAAAGCAAAAAAAGAAGGCAAAATTCAATTTTAAGCTTGAAAATTTTATTGAAAAATTTTGCAATTTTTGCCCAAAAACCATTTCGTTCAACAAAAAAAAAATATTGAAATTGCTTGATTTGATTCCCCGCCCCGCCCCGCGCCCCCGTCCAATTTTTTTTAGAAATTAAATGAAATATTTGATTGATTTGAATAAAAAATCAAAAATTCAACCAGAAAAAATTCGAGTTGAGTTCATTTCAATCAAAGACAAATTTATTTGTTCAATAAATGAACGCTTTTTTTCTGTTTTTTTTTTTCACAAATTTTTCGCAATTGAATTTCCTTGAAAATTTGCTTCATTTTTTTTCTCGTTCTCGGCATAAAACGTGTCAAATTCTCGTCATATTTTTACGCCCGAAAAAATTTATGCAAATCGAAGGGGAAGAAATTTTTCTGTTTTTTTTTCGAGAAAAAAAAGTTGAAAAATAAAAAAATAAAAAACTGTAACTTTTTCGCTTCTTCACAATTTTTCGTTTAAAACACAAAAAAAAATATTTTTTAATTTTTATTTTGCAACTCATCAAAAATGTCTTTTGACTCGAAGACGAAAACAAAAAAAGGGGGAAAAGCTTCGTTGATTATTTCAGAGTTTGAAAGTTATAAAATTATAATTTTAGAGTGTGAAACTAATCTATTAAAAATCTCGCATCATTCATCGTCGTCTTCTGCTTCTTCTTCTTCTGCTTCTTCTTCTTCTTCTTCTTCTGCTTCTTCTTCTTTTTTCTCCTCGTTTTTTTTCTTTTACTCGATCTTAACCAAATCTTCATATGCCAAGACATGTTAGAATCAAAGAAAAAAGAGGAAGAAGAGGAAGAAGACGTTTTTTGTCTTTATTTCATTTTTATTCTTTTATATCAAAAAATATTATAAATTTATATGTGAATTCATTTTTTCGAAAATATCAAAAAATAATAATTTGGCATTTATTTGTTCTTCTTCTTTTTCATTCTTTTTTACTAATTTTTTTCAATTTTCATTCAATTAATGTCATAATTTTTCCCCTTTCTCTCTAAATATTCAACAAAAAACCCATTTTTTCTCACTTTTATTTCAAAAAAAAAAAATTAATTTGTCCAAAACTGAATTTGTTGAAAATCAGCTTTTCATTATTTTTTAGTTTCCAATCAATTATTTTCGTAATTTATTTAAAAAAAGAAAAACAAAATTAGTTTGAGACAAATTTTTTAGCTTTTTTCTTTCTTTAATTGTTCTTTTTTTTAATGATTTTGATGTTTTTTCAAGTTTTCACTATACGTAAAATCTTCATTTTTTGCTTTTTCTTCTTTTTCTTTTTTTTTTTTTTTCTTTCAATACAAATCAAAAATAACTACCAGCTGTTCATTTTTTCTTTCAAAAAGAAAAAAAAAAAGAAAATCAAAAAACCGTCCCATTTGTTTGAGAATAATTTGATTGATATATTTTTCAATTTTGCTTTCTTTCGCATCACCTGAACATTTTTGTTAAAAACTTATTTTCTTCTTGGCTCACAAAAAAGTTGTGGGTGTTTTTGATTTTTCATTGGTTTTTGTTCGCTTAAGACATATTTTTTTAAACATAATTTCATTTATTTATTTATTTAGTATTAAAATAACCAAGAAAAAAAATCCAATTTTTGTTTTATTAAAAATAATTAAATTTGTAACTTTTTTTCTTTCAAATTTTTGTTTTTTTTTTCAAAAAGTAGCAAATAAAAATCGTTTAAATGAAAAAAAAATTGAAAGAAGGGAACAAAAAAATTCAAAAACTGTGTCGACGTTATAAATTTCCATGGAGAAAAATTTATTTTACTATTCAATTTTTTTTTTAAAACAACAAAGCAAAAATGAAAAAAAAACAAGAATTTCTTTCTTTCTTTTCTTTTTTTGCTGGAAGATGTAAGGATTAATCACATTCGATGTGAATGCTGACACAAAATGTTTAAATATAGATTGTTCAGCTTCCAATGTATCTTTTGTTAGTTTTTTTTTCAATCCAACTTTGCTTCGTTGTTTTTTTCCTTTTTTTTCCATTTTTCAAAAAAAATTGTTTTTTCATGGCGACTTCAAATAATTTTGTTTAGTTTTTTTCAAAATTAAATTGGCCGCAAATTAAACTAAAAAATTTCAAGTTTCTGATTTAAAATTGTTTTCAGAAAATCAACAAAAACTTCTTTTTTTTTGAGTTTTTAATTTGAGAGTAATTTCCTCCTCCTCCTCATTGAAAAAAATCAAAATAAATTTTTCAAAAATTATTAAAAACATTGTAAACAACTTCCGCTGTGTGTAATTTGCTCTTGAAAAAGTGTAAGCTCCTCATGATCAATTACATTGTTTTTGAAGGAAAAAATACCAAAAAATGTATCAAAACAATTTTTAAAAATAAAAATACTTTTAAAAAAATGATAAAAAATGAAAAAAAAATAATCTTCTGACATTTTATGAGGCAATTCAAAAATCATTTGGAATAACCATATCCGATTTCCGATTTTCTTCAAACAAAAAAAATAAAGAAAGAAAAAAAAAACGTCTGCCAGTCTTTTTTTTTATTATTATGTTTTTCAGCCAAATAATTTTTGTTTTTTTTTTTTTTTGGGACAATTTGAGAATAAAAAGTCCAGAAAGTTTTATGAAAAGTGAAAAAAAAAATGGAAAAAAATGGGCACAAAAAATCAAAAACAAGAGTGTCAATTGCATTCATTCTCGTTTTGCATTTTTTTTTCCCCTCATTCTCTTCGTTTTTTTTCCCCGATCGACAATAATATCAAATGACGTGGCACAAAAAACACGTTGCTCTTTTTCTTTTTTATTCGTCATGTGCTGCTGCTCAATGTCTTGATTCGAGTTGAGGATGGAACGGCAGGGAAGGGGGGGGGGGGGGGGAGGGGAATGAAAAATCGTATTTATTCAACTCGTTTTTTTTCTTTTATCAAATCATTTTTTTTCAGTTTTAAGTTTATTTTACAATCTTTCAGATTTTATTTCATTTTCTCAACAATTCATTTATTTTCATCTTTTTTCTTTCTTTTTTTGCTCTTGCTCCAAATGTTTCAATTGAGTGCTCTTGCTCTTCTCATTTCCTTTTGTTTCCTCTCTTTCTCTTTCTCTCTCTCTCTCTCTCTCTTTATAATTATTCCCTTTTAGTGTTGGTTTGACTCAAAATTGGAAATTGAAACAAACGTCAATCGGTTTAATTTCTTGAAGAGAAACCATCACCCTCCCTCCTCCTCCTCCTCCTCTTCCTCCTCCACCCACGCAATGGGCTTTAACCCCATTTATTGTTTTCAAATTTTCAAGCGAACTTTTCACCTCAAATTCAATTTGTTTCCCCCCTGATTTTTTTTTTAAATTTTTATTTATTCAAAAAATCAATGAATTATTAAAATGACCTCACACCGAGTTGTTGTGACGACATAATTAGACCACCCACGAAGAACAACGGAAAAAGGTGTTAACTAATGTGATTTTGTTTGTTCCCATTGTATAATTATTTCGTCATTTTCCATCTTTTTGTTTTTTGTTTGTCAAAAAATGAAAATTATTTTTATTCATTCAGTTTTCAGTGAAAAAATGACTGCTGTTGCTCTTCTTGGTGAAGCGATGAGTAAGAAAATATCCCTATCCGATGGCGGAGTCAAAAGCCCAAAAAAATCGAGCGCTGTCAGTTTATTATCAACATCATCAAGTAAAACAACAATTATTTCTCGTTATTTATTTTCGAATAAAAAAAAAACTTTTTTTTTTTTTTTCAAATTTCAGATGAAGATCCACCACGTAAAAAGAGTTCATTAAAGGAAAATATTGCAAATGCTTTGAGATCACCAAATTTTTTGCTTCGACGTGAAGCGACAAAGTGGATAAAAACTTTTTTCTTCAAAAAATAAAACAAAAAATGAATTTTTTTTTTTGCAGACTTCGTTGGGATCAAGTTCGGGAGCGTCTCAAATTAAATCGAATTAAAATTTCTGTAAAAGATCGGAAAAGAAAAGCATCAAAATCAAGTTAGTTACTTAATTTGCTTAAATTAACTTTAAAAAAAAAGGCTAAAAATCAAGTATTTTTTAGCAAAAAAAGGAAATAAAAGCAAAAAAGAAAAAACCGATAATCCCGTTCCAAAAAAAAAAAAAAAATAAATTTAAGATTGGATAATCTTTTATTATTAAATCCGTTGTTATTTATGCTGGATTTATAAACGATAAAATGTGACGACAAAAATTGTTTGATAAAAGTTATTCAATGAACATCTCAAAAGAAAAAAAAAGAAAATTTTAATTTTTAGAAAGCGGGGGAGGTAGGGGAGGGAGGGAGGGGGGGGGGGTTGTTTTTTCAAATAAAAATCCCAAGTGAAATAAAGTTTCTTTCAATTTTAACATTGAAAAAAAAAGCTAGAAAACACAAAAATTCAATTAAAATATGAAAACCTGGTTTTTTTATTTTGAAGCTTGAATTTTGTCCCGAATTATCATTTTTTTTCCGACGAAGCCTTGAGAATGAATTAATTTTTTTCGACAAATTTCTTTTTATCAGTTTTTCACTTTGCAATTGATTTTTGCTTTTTAAATCTCGGTGAAGAATTTTCCAATCAGAATTATTCATTTCTTTTTTCTTTCAAATTTTAAAAACTTTTTCAAAAAGAAAAAAAAAAGTCTTAAAATAGAAAAATTGAGGAATTGAAATGAGAAAAAAAATGTTGAAAATATTCGTAAAATGACAGATGTTAAAAATATGAGAGAAAAAAGGGAAAAATGTTAAACGTCATCATGTGTAATTCTCTTCAGCTCGCTGAGCTCGCTCAGCCAGCTCGCACAGCTCATCAGTTCATTTTCCTTTGAGCTGGTAACTAATTCTCTTAATTTTTTCCCTCTTTTTATTCTCTCTTAATTTTTCCTAATATTTCTCAATTTTTTCTTCTTTTTGACAATTTCGTATCATCATCTGTGTCGTCTCATTTTCTATCACACCTTCTACCAACATCACAATCAACATTTTTTTTTGTTGCCTTCGCTTGATTCCCTCGAGAGATTCAAGCCATTTTCTTCTTCTTCTTCTTCTTCTTCATCGTCGTCGTCGTCGCCGCCGTCGCCGTCGTCGTTTTTGCTAGGCTCAAAGGAGCAAACCGAAATGCTTTTGCTCTTTCTTCTTCTTCTTCTTCTTCATATTGAAATATAGAACCCAACCCGTCTCCTCCCCTTTGCTCTTTTCCATCTTTTTTTTTTCTTATTCACATTTACCATTGCTTTTCTCTTTCTCGTTTTGGCACATTTTTCTACAAATTTTTTTCCTTTTCTCTCTGTCTCTCTCTCTCTCTCTCTGTTTATCTTCCCGACCAATGCGACAAGTTTCATTTTATTTTTTCTGTAAAATAATTTTTTTATTTTTAAATTTCTTAAATTATTTCTGAAATCTGTAAAAAATTCTATGAAAAAAGGAGGAAGAAGAGAGAAGGGGAAGAATGCCAATGAAACGACGACTTCCGAGATCAATTTCAGCGCCAGCATTTGAGAAATCTTCTAGAAGAAATGTTATCGATATTTTAACATTAAAATTTCGAGATTTATTTCCTTTCAGTAAGTTTTTTTCCAGATTTTTTTCAAAAAATTTTTGTTCATTAATTATCAAATTCTTGGTTGAAATTCAATGAAAAATGACAAATGCAGCAATTTTTAGAATCGAAAAATAAAGAAAAAATAAATGAGAAAAATATTTTGTGTTGAACCAGCCATGAATAATAAATTCTTTTCATCAATTCTCGTTTTTTTTTCCTTCTTCTTCTATTTTCGTTCAAGTTCATAAAACATTGAAAATTTCAAGGAAAAAATGAGTAATTTAATTGCATTTTTTTGAATTTTGATTACCCAACTCAACAATCCCATCCACAAGTTTTTTTTTTCTTTTAGTTCAGTTTCAAAAAAAAAATTTTAGTCAAAAAAAAAAAATGAAGAAAAAAGTAGAAAAATGTTAAGCCGCTTTAATTCTTCTATGACTTTGTATTTTTTTTCTCATTGAAAACGATCAAAAATATTTAAAAAGAAGTTTTTTCTCGATTTTTTTTAATCGGTTAAGTCATTTGTTATTTTGAACTCATTTCGAAAAAGGAAATTGAATTTTTCATTTTTTTTTCGAAAAAAAAAAGAATTTTTAATATTTATTTAAATATGAGAGAGAGAGACCATATTTTAGTCAATCTAAGTCACGAAATGTTTACAAATTAATAATTTCGCTTAAATAAAAGCTGAAATTTTCCCGAAATAAAAAAGTCTTAAACTTTGGATTTTTTATTCTTCATTTTTTGTTTCTTCTGACCGATTTTTCACCTTTCTTTCTTTTCCTCCTCGTTTTTTTTTCAAAATTCAAAGAGAAATTCAATTAAAATATCGAGTTTTTTTCGTTCATTTAGCAGCTTAATTAATGTGAAAATGTGATTAAATGGAGAGAATTTTAAAAGAAAAACTCATTCCAAATGTTTAAACATTTTGTTTTCTCCCCCGGCAATTTTCCAAGGTTTATTGATTCGAATAATTTTTTCCTTTTTTTTTAACAAAAAAGTTGATCAAAATCGACGTTTTTTTAACAAAAAAATACAAAAACAAAAGTTGAAGTTTTTATCCATGGAGAATCAATGAATGAATGACCCTCAAAAAAGAAAAAAAAATGTCTTCCGAGAAAGTTTGGCTCGAAAAAAAAACATATTTTTTGTTGAATCTCAACGGAATTCTAAACGGGCTTTTCTTTTTCTTGTTTCGACATGTCAATTTGAGACGAAAATCCTGTGATCCAAAACCAAAAAATTTAAAAATTCTGGAAACCGACGAGCAAACTTTTTACGAATCAAAAACTTTTAAGGAATTTTTAAATTTGAACAAAAATGTGAAGGAAAAGGAACAATTTGATTTTTATGAAAAAACAAGAAAAATTGAAGAATTTTATTTATTTAAAAAATTTTAAAAGAAAATTCTTGTAAAATACATTTATTTTAGCCCACGAAATACAATTTTAAACAAATTAAAACAATTAAAAATTAAAAAATAATTGTTTTTTAATCTGAAACTATAAAATATAATCTTTAAATTTATTTGTTCTTCTGAAAGATTAATTAAACAAAGCAAGTATACTGTAGCATCGTCACAAAACCTGTTTGAGTTATGGTTTCTTAATCCTATAATAATGCATATCTAGTAGTGTTTGAATTCCTATAAGAATCAATTTTAAGAAAAAAAAAACTGCGGATTCTACTGTTCACCAACTCCCCATTTTTTATTTTTTGCTTAAATTTCAAATCTTCCCTTATTAATTTTTGAGATTCTTTATAAAAACTGTTTACCTTGCTTTATCTGTTCATCAAAAATTTCAGATGTTTTTATTGACGTCTTTTCTTCTGACTTTCCAATCTCTTCTGATCTTTTTTCTTTCATTTTCAGCTTCTTTTTGTCTTAAACTTGCTTTTGACTTTTTCTTTTTTTTTCATTATCTCTTAACTTAATCCCTAGCTTGGCTACGTTTTGTGTTAAATCAGCTTATTAATTTTATTCAAAAAAACTCGGGATCGATTGTTTTCCTTTTTTTCAATCTTCATCTGGTGAACTCCCAAAAATTTCATTGTTTTCCCAATCCAAAAGAATTATCAGAGCCTTCCAACTCCCGTCTTGTTCAACTGTTAACTAAGGCTGATCCTTGATTATGGATGTGAAATATTTTCCCCATCTTCCAGTATCCAACATTTTCGACACTGTCCTTTTTGTTTGATTTCCCTCATCGGGCTTTTCAACGAAGGTTCGATTTGTATCATATTCAGTTGTCAATTGAGCCCTGGTATCCCTGAGCACATCACGCAACAGTTTTGTTATGATGCAAGAATTGATTCACAGCTTTTTTGAAAAATTTTGGTTCTTCTTTTCAAGATAAAAAAAAACTAAAGAGGGGAGAAGACGAAAAAAAAGAAAAAGAGTGACATTTCCATTCAAGTTGACTAACGATGTAGAAGAGTAGAATCTCACCGCTCTGTCGCCACTTTTCATTCCAATTTTTTTGCGTAGAATATATGGATAAGCTCCACCCCTTTTTTATTCTCATCTCCTCACGTTTTTTATACATCAACGAATATATAAAAGAAGAAATAAGAGTTGTTAGGAAAATTCTCTTCTTTTCTTTTCTTTTTCGTTCTTTTTTTTTAATCTCACTTTCTCCTTTTTTTTTGTCTTTTAATTTAACAAAAAATATGGTTTTTTTTTTTGGTAAAAAAAAGTTCATGAAATATTTGCTTAATTATTCAGAAGTTTTTTGAAAATTAAATAAAAAATCCCCTGGAAATGAGATCTCCAAGAAAACTTCTCAAACAATTATCCATTTCGAGAGGTGAATTTTTTAAGTTTTATTCCAAAAAAAAAATGCTGAAAATCAAAAATATTTAAAAATTCGGGAATTTTTTTATTATGGAAAAGTTTCATCACGGCGGAAAATATTCGATTAAAAAATGTCTTATTTCCTGAACATAAAATTCACTGGAAATTGTTAACTTCCTGTCACAAAAAAAAAATAATTTTTTTTTTTTTTTGTTTTCGTCTTTTTCTCATTTTTGAAATATTTTCCAGTCATTTAAATTGAAATCGAGCGGAAAGAAGCAAATTTCTTGAAATTCGACAAAAAAACAATTCGATAATGTTTTTTAATGATTAAAATAAAAATTTTTTTTTAAAGTTTTTTGGAAAAAAAAGAGAAAATTTATAAATTATTTTATTTCAGTTTTATTATAAAAAAAATTTTTTCTATCCGTTTTTTTTTTCCATTTCAAACCAATTATTTTTTCATGACCAAAAATTTCACACAAACGGAAAAAAAAATGTTTTTTTGTTAATGTTCTTTACGTTTTTTGGTCAAATTTTTTTTATTTGAAAAATAAAACGTTTTTATCCATTAAAATGTTTGGAATTTTTTTGAACGTGAAACAAACATTTTTTTTTTAAAACTAAAAAAGTTGGGAAAAATCAGGAAAAAACTAACAAATAAAATATTTTATTTTACTTTATTTTTCAATTTTTTTTAAGGAGAACGTCGCCGACGATCAAATGATAATAACATTGGAACTCCGCCAACATCTGCGAATTCAATTGGATCAAATGTTCCACCATCACCAAGACTTAGGTTGGATTTTTTTTTCTTTTTTTTTTTTAAAAAAACCGTTTTTTTTTTAAAAAAACCGTTTTTTTTTTAAAAAAACCGTTTTTTTTTAAAAAAATGGTCAAAATGTTTTTTTCTCTCAATTTAATGCCGGTTTTTTTTTGATTTTTTTTGCCTTGAAATTAGAAAAAAAAATTTTTTTTAATGAAGTAAACCAGAACAAAAAATGTTCAAATTTATATTTGAAAAGCCAGATGCTCCACTATTTTTATTTTGTTTCTTCAAAATACAATCGAGACTCATTTCTTTTCTTTTTTTCTTTGAAAAATAAGATGAGCGGACAACATACAACATGACTACTGAATGACGTGATGAATGAATAAATAAATATTTATAAGGAAATGAAGAGAGAGAGAGAGAGAGAGAGAGAAAGAGAGAGAGGGAGAAAATATTAATAAATTTGTATCATTGAAAAACAAAAATAAAAATAAACATTTTTGAAGGAATTTTTAATTCAATTTTTGTTTTTTTTTTTCAAATTCATTTTCAATTTTTTTTTTTTTTTTTTTGAAAAATTCGAATCCAAGAAAAAAATTGAAATAAAATGAAATTTGAGAAGATTGTTTCCGTTTTTATTAAAAAAAGAAAGAAAAGGAAGAAAAATATTGGTTTTCTGAAAAAAAAAAAGAAATAAGATAAAATGAAAAATGATTTCAGCCCAAATGAATGGCAATTTGCATTCGACCATGTTATTTATGATCCAGAAGGTCGAGCTCAATTCACAAAATTTCTTCAATCCGAATATTCGGAAGAAAATATTTTGTTTTGGTAGATCAAAAAAGAAAAGAAATCGACAATTTGATGTTTCAATTTTTTCCAGGTGGGCAGTCGAAGAATTGAAAACTGTTTGCGCCAGTGAAGGAAGGGCAAAATTTGAGCAAACAGTTCAAGAAATGTATGACACATTTATTGCATCTGAATCGCCATTGGCAATCAATATTGATCATGATACAAGAACAGATATTATTGATCGGTTTGTTTTATTTATTTTTATTCTTAAAGAAGGAACTTTTTTCCTCTTCCATTCTTTTCCATATGAGCCGATTTTAAATTGAATAAAAGAATTTTGGCTTTCCTCACATAAAAAATTCATTTGAACCTCCTCGACTCTCATCATTTCAATTGAATCAAATACGTGAGAATTCTTTTTTCTACGTCAAATAAAAAATCTTGGAATATTCAGAAAATAAATGGAGAAAAAAGAAGAATTTTTTTTTCAGTGTTGAGGGCAAAGAACCAAAATCATTTCCGGAAAACATTTATGAAAGAGCGCAAGCTCATGTTTATCGTTTAATGGAAAAGGTAAATTAAATTCAATGATTATTCATCAATTTATTTCTTCTTCTTCTTCTTCTTCTTCTTCTTCAATTTTTTTTCTTCTTTCCAGGATTGTTTTTCTCGTTTTGTTCATACAAATGCTTACAAAGAAGTGGCAAAGAAATTGAGTTTACCACAAACTTTTCGATTTAATGTTCGGCTCTCACCAGGAACTTAATTAACTATTTAAAATTCTTCTATTAAATATATGTATAAGTGATTTTTTTTGGTTTAAAAATCGATAATTTCTTTTTAATTTTTTTTTCTTAAATTTCAAATTAAAATTCGAAAAATGTTTTTTTTTTCCTTCTAATTTTTATGGTTTTATTTTTTATTTGAGGAACAAATTGTTGAACTTTGAAATTTCAACAACCAAATAGTTTTTTTCTTTTTTTCATTTTCTCTCTTCATTAAATACTAATTCGATCTCCTTTTGCCCTACAAGACACGGGTAAAATGTGTTTAAGATGTATTTGAAGAATAACGCATCGAATCCTAATTTATCTTGTTTGGCAACGTTTTTTTTTTCATATTTAACTAATATTTTACCGTAGTTATAATTAATTGGTTTTATTCTTTTTTTGAACAATAAAAATTTAATTTCATGCAGAAATTACCAAAACAAAAAAAACAAGCAACGACATTTGAGGTAAAATTATTAAATTATTTAAACTTTTCCAACGCTTGTTCCAAAGTGTTCAAATCAATATTGAAATTATTTTCTTCGTTCTAAAAAAAAATATTTAAAAATAGATTTTAAAGTTTTAGATTTTGGTGCTTAATGAGGCAAAAATTTATTCCCAATTGAGCTGTGAACGATTTTTGGTTTTTCAGAAATGAGAGCATTCGGTTTGTCATTTTAATGAACAATTATTTGGAAAAAAAATTGCTTACTTCTTGGTTTCTTTCTTTTTCAAGTTTTAAGCAACGATAAATATTTTCTCGTTGATTTGAATTTATTGATTCCAATGAAAGACGATTCACCAAATAGTTTCTAAAATTTTTAATTTTTAATTTTTAAATTGGTTGTTTACCTTAAAAAATCTAATTCTTCATAGCTTTTTATTTGTGCCAAATGAATATACGAGCCAATTACGTAATTTATCAAATAAGACTTCCATTCTTCTAAAAAATGCAAATGAAATAAGCTTTTTTTTAATTATTTAAAATAAAAATACCGTAATCTTGCATGGTTTCTGATATCATTGTTAAAATCCTTGCTGCTTTTCGTGAAATATATGAATATTTTGAATTTTTGACAAGATTGAAAAATATTTCAGGACAATTCGCATCTTTGAATTTTCTGAAATTGCCAGAATTTACTTTAACTAAATATGAAACAAAGTTTACTTGAAAGAATCTATGTTTGATCTGGTTGTTGCAGAAATTGCACTTAATGCACTCGATATCAATTGCTGTAATTTTTATTGTAAAAATTTAATTGATTTAATATTTCGACTTACTTCTTCTGATTTTGGATTTTGAATTAACTCAACAAGTTTATCAAAAATACCCGAATCTATTACAATTTTTTGAGCAGTTGGGAAATTTTCAGCCCATGGAAGAATCAATTGTGCAAAAAGTGCTCGAATTTTTAAAACTTTACATTTGAACTGAAAAGAAATTTTCTATAAATTATTAATTTTTTTTCTGAAAATACTTACAATAAATGTTTCAAGCAAATAAATTCCGCCATTATTTATAAAAACTGGTGATAAATCAGCTAATGAAATGAGATCTTCAACACGATCAGCAATATCCTATAAAATGAAAAGAAAATCATTTAAAACAAAAATAATACAAACTTCAATAGTTTGTTGATCATCACTGGATAAATTATCAACAGAAGAGGCAAACTCATTCAAAGATTTCATGTAACGAGTGAAAATACGAGATGGATCGTGCCCTTGAACAGTTGCTTTCATTGCTTCTTCAATAAATTGACGATCCTGCCAATATAAAAAAAGCAAAATCTTTTCGTTCAAATTAACTTAATTTTATTTACAGTTTCATTTAATTGATGAATTTCTTCTTTATGATTTCCTTCATTTTCAGCTTCAACTTGAGCTTTTGTTGATATAGCCAATAAATTTTGCCAATACTGCTTGGGAACTTCTTCAGCCATATCTAAAAGCAAAAAAAACCAAATTAATTGAATAAAATGCAAAATAATATTTAAATTTTGAAAAATTTGTTACATTTTTAAAATCAAATCTTTAAAAAAAAATTAAAACTTCAGAAAATCGGGAAATTTCCAGGTTTCTCTCAATTTTTTTATTTTATGGCACACAACTTTTATTTATTTCATTAGAGCGCACTTTCATAGTTTCCAACTGCTGGTTTCTTCCAGATCTCGTAATACTTCGAAATAGGCTTACTTATGAATTTTATATTAATATTCATTAAAAAATATATAAAAATGATGAATTTTATTAAAATATGAATATAAAATTAAAATAAAAAAAGCTTTAATTTAAGCTTAAATTCTTTAATAATTAATTAATTTAGTTAATTCGTAAAAGAAAAATTGAAATTATCAAAGCTAAATTTAAATTAAATGTCAAAAATCTATTTAAAACTGTAAATTTGCTATGAAAATATGCAAAACAAAAGAAAATAAAATTTTAATTCTGAAATTTCATTTTTCCATGTAAAATCAAAAGAATTAAATCAAAGTTTATCCAGTGTGAGAAAAAAAATTGTTCAATTTTATATTTTTGTCAATAACGAAACAAAAAATTTAAAAAATAATTTAATTTTCTAATAAAAATCAAATAACAAAAAAAAAAGGGGGGGGGAGGGAATATTTTATCCAATAAAAATTTATTTGAATTTATTTACGCGATCATCCAAACTTTTTTCAGCTGATGCTCATTGTTTTTCGTCTTCTTCATCGTCTTCATCATTTTCTTATTTTTCCCCGTCATCCTTGAAAAAAAAAACCTACAAATTACTCATTTAGTCTCTCATCATTTTTCTTTCCAACTTTTTTTTCTTCTTCCATCTCCTTATTGTTTGTTCCCTTCATTTTCGCACTTTTTCTCTAGCTTCTCGTCGTTTATTTGTGAGAAGGAAAAGCAAAAGAAAGAAAAAGCGTTGAAAATCCAACGGAGATGGAAAAATTATAAATTACTTATTATAATAAATAAGAAACTTTTTTTTTCTTTCTTTTTCCAACTTTTCCTCATTTTCTTTTTGTTTGTTTATAATCGCAACATTTTTCTTTTGATTTTATCATAAAATATAAAATTGACAACATTTATAATTTAAACAGTCTGATAAATGTTTTTTTTTTCTTCTTCCTTCTTTTTATGTTCCAAAAAATTTTTTTTTTCCTTTTTTTTTTGCTTGAATTCATCATTTATTCAATGATCGAATGACAAAATAAAAAACATTTTTTAAAGCTTAATCTCAAAAGAATAGAATCGTGAATTTTTTTATTTGAAAAAAAGAAAAAAAAACATGTCGTTATTTTTGTTTTTCGTTGAAATTCATTTATATTTATGTTCATTCCAAAAAAAAAAAAAGCTGAGCTTAATTTAAATGTTTCGTTCGTTCGTTTTATTCTCTTCTCTGTCAATTTCAACATTTTCACCAGTTTTAGGTTTTTTCTTTTGTTTTTCTTCAAAATTTGCCCGAATCAAGCATTTTTTTTTTGTTTAAATGAAAAATTGGGAATTTTTGGGGAAAAATGGATTTTTTTCTTAATTCAACTAATAAATAATCCAACGGTTTCAATTTCCTTGTTTCATTCAAAAAAAAAAAAACATGAAAATAATAAAATGAATGAAATAAGCTTCATCAGTTTTTCCTTCAAATTCTTCTGCTTTTTTCACTTTTTTTCTTCTTCTTCCGTCCCAAACATATTTACACAGTTATTGAATAAAAAAAAACGAAAGGGGAGAAGAAGAAGAAAATGTTTGTTTTTTTTCATCAAATTATTTTTAAGATGTCTTTTGAAAAAATATTTTGATGTCGTCTTATATGGAAATTGGTTATTTTTTGTTCCTCCGCCCATTTTATTGAAAGACGAACTTTTTGTGATGGTTTTGAGAAGAACATGGAAGCGGTAAAATTTTATTATCGGCGACCGACATTTTTTGTGTCAAAATAAAATTATGAACGAAGAAAAGTGTTTTTTTTTTTTTTTTTGAATTTTCAAAAAAATAAATTCTGCTGCTCTTTTTTTTAAAAGAAAAGTAATTAAAAATCAGAATTAAAAAAAAAGCAAAAAATTTTTTTTCAATTTAAGATGTCTTATGACTAAAAAATAATCCTTTTTTACTAAAAACAATATAATTCTTTATATCTCACATAATCCATTTCTGAAATTTTCATTTTTCTTTCCTTTTTTTTTTGGTCGAAAAATTCGATCATTTTCTTCTCAAAAACTATCAGAGCTTTTCCTTTTTTTTTCCCCCCACTAAATATTATGCTTCATTTGATTGTAGCAGCAAATAATAAAAAGTTGACTGCAGAAAAAAAAGGACAATATTTATATATTTTTATAAAGTTTTGAATATAATAAAATAAAATAAATATATATTTTATTATATTTTACTTTTAACATTATGACGAGTTTTAATATATTGAATGTGTGCAATTTATTTGAGTCCATGTTTGTATTCTTCTTCTTTTTCATCCTCTTCTTCTTCTTCTTCTTCTTCTTTTGCTTCTGCTTCTGCTTCTGCTTCTGCTTCTTCTTTTTTGACGGCGTACCTTTTTACACCAGCAAAAGAAGAGCCGGGTTGGTCACATGAATATTTTTTTAAATATTTTCAATAAATATATCCGTTTTTTATTTAAAAATACATTTATAATTTTTTTTGCAAATATTTTATAATTTTTCTGATTTTCAATTCTTTTTTTCTATTTTTTTCAAAATTTTTTCTATGAAAAATATGAATAACTTGATTTGAAGATTTGATTGAGAATTTTTTTCCAAAAAAAAAAAAATTTTTTTTATTATAAATTTGAATTATAAAATATTTTTGCTTTTTTTTTATTCAGGAATTAATTTTTTTTGATCTCAAATATTGCAAAGTTTTCAAGAGAAATCATAATCTTCATTTTCTTTTTCTTTTAATTAAAAAAAAAAACAATATTTAATTATATTTCTTTATATTTTATTTCAAACATAGAATTATAGTCGAATACTCTAGACCCAACAAAAAAAACGCAGGAAAAGCATCATAAATTAAACTTTTTTTTAAATACATGGTTTAAGAAAAAAAACAGACTTGATGTCATTTCCGAACAAAATATGCGCATGTGAGCAAAATGTTATTTTTGATATTTTCGTTCAAAACTTTGATTATTTTCTGACAATTTTTGACATTTTCAATTCAAAAATGAAACAAAATTTTTATTTTTTAGAATAAAAATTTCAAAAATTTAATTTTTCCTCATTTTTCATTTATTCGTAATCGCATTCAAATATTTTTTTATTGATCGAAAAAAAAAGAAAAAAAAATTGAAAAAATTTCTTTTTCACATGAAGCTCATTAGCTCATTTCTCGTATTCTGAAAATGTTTTGATTAATAAAATATGATTTTTCATTTTCCGTAATGAAACAAAACTCAGTTTTTTACTTTTAAATTTTATTTAAATTTTGGTTTTTTTTTCAAATTTCGTTTTGAATCAAAAAAAAAACAGGAAAAAAAGAAAAAAAAGTTTCACGGTTGAATGCTGAAAACGGAAAAAAATGAATATCGAAAACTTGGAAAAAGCAGACTCATTTTTAGGAATTTTTCTTTCTTCCTCATTTTTTTTGAGAGAACGAAAAAAAGTTTGGATCTGAAATCAATTTTAGAAAAAAGGGAAGATTTTCAGAATTTTTTTTCTTTATTTTTTCAAATTTTTAATGACTTTATTCAGTGGTTTTCCTTCAATTCGTTCCGTTCAAATTATTTTCTTGTTTTGGATTCTTTTTTTTAACTCAAATGAATCACTTTTTCTCTTCAGAAAAAAATTTAATAAAAATTAGTTTTTTGATTTTATTTGACTTGAAATCAATCGTCGATTGATTTCATATTTTTTCATTAAAAAAGAAAATAAAATGAATTTTTCATTAAAATATTTTCCAATGTTGACTGAGTCTTAGAAATTAGCATATTCATTAATTTCTTCTCCTTCTTTTTTCATTTGAATTCATTTATTCCAGCTTTTTTATTGTCATCATTCATTTTATTGTTTTTAAATTATTTTTTTGTTTATTTTTAAGTTTTTTATTAAAAAAAAAATTCTGTTTGGGGGTTTATCGAAATATGATTAATTTGTGGTTTCTTGTTTTCAGTTGACATTTTTCCGTTTTTTCCATTTTTATAGATTTTTCTCTTTTTTTTCATAAAATGTTTGTTTTTTGTTCAATTTCAACCTAGTAACCAAACCAGTAAAGACAAAAAAAAATGCAAAAAAAATGCAAAAAGAAAAAAAAAAGAAAAAGACATTTCATATTTTCGAGTTCTGTCCCATTCGTTTAAAAAAAACAAGGTGGTTTTTCTCTCTGTCTCTGTCTCTCTTTTTTTCATTGCTTCTCTCTCTCTCTCTCTCTTATAATTTTTGCTTTTTCTGTTTTACCCTTTTTCTAATTCTTCTCTATTTCTCCGATCTTCTCTAAAAAAAAAGGCTTGAAAAAATTTGTTTTAATTATGAGGTAAAAATTGTTGAGGTTTTTTAAGCTGAAAATGGGAGAATTGAAATCATTAAAATTCATTTTTCATTTTTTTAAAATTTTTCAAATAAAAACTGATCATCTGGTTTTTTTCTTTTTATTTTTAAGAAATAATTTCTTTGCAAAAATTTCTTTTTTTTTTTGAAGACCAAATTTTAAAATACTTTTTTTTTTTGTTTTTTTTTCGTCATTGAAAACAATACTCATATTTCTTTTATCCGTAAATTGTGGAAAATATCCTCCTCTTCTTCCATTTCTTTTTTTTTCTTTTTCGTAAAAAAAAAACAATTTTTACATCATTTTTCTCACACATTCATTTCAGTTTAAAAAATTTAGATCAATGAATTCAGTCTACAAGGAAAAATGATTAAACTGCAAAGAAAAAAAGAAAATGAGAGATTCTTGAAAGGCAATGAAAACATTTCCAGGCGGTCATTGGTTGAATTAATTCATGCGCACTTTTAAATTGAATTTCGTTGAAAAAGAGCAAAAATAATTGTAAAAAGAAAGAAAAACAAAATTGGTTATCCGAGTGTTCTTGTGGAAAGACCAAACTATAAATTTTGAATAATATTTTGGGAGAAATTCAATCAATAAAAAAATAAAAAAAGCAGATACAAAATAAAAAGAAAAGTGAAAATTCGTATTTCTTAAAAATCTCAAATTTTATTGGTTTTTATTTTTATTTGAATGAAAAATTTCAAAAAATTATGACGAACAAAACTTCCTTTTTAATTTTAAACTTTAAAAAAAAAGATTTTAATTCAAAAATATTTAATGGCACAGATTTCGAATTTTCTTGTTTTTTGACTTTTTCATTGCAAAAAATGAGAAAAAATTATAAATTTTAAATGTCGCACAATTTTTTCTTCTTCTTTTTTTTTTTTTTGGATTTTCAATTATCGAAATATTTGAAAATAAAATGAAAAAATTATTTTCATTTTTTTATGCGGCAAAAAAAATGGAGCAAAATGGTGTTTCATATTCGTCCAATTAAAGAAATGAACTTGTCTTCTTCTCAACTCGATTCCAATAATTTTCCAAGAAGCTGATTCATTCTGCCTTTTTTTTGTTACTTTTTCTCGCTTTTTTCAAAAAAATTGTTAGAAGTAGTTGTTTTTTTAAGTAAAAGAAGAAGAAAAAGCAGAAGGAGAAGTTTTTTTTTATATTGGATTTGGGTTGATTTCTTTAATCTGTTTTTTTTTTTAGTTTTTTTTCTTCTTCCGCATCATTGCAAAAATGAAATAGGAGAAATGTTCTTCATTAAGCGAAACTTAAAGCAAGAAAAGTCTAGAAATTTGATAAAGAAAATGTAATCCTTATAAAACATTCTTTGATCGATATTTAATATTTATGGGATTATATGTAAATTTATATACAATATACATAAATATAAGTATTCTTATATTAATTTATATTAATTTGAATATTATTTTGTTTTTGTTTTGACGAAATATTTGATGAATTCTAGTTTTGGAAAATTGTTGCTTTGTATTTTTCCTTCTTTTCTGCACTTGAGTTATTCATGAGTTGTTGCTTAATATCGCATTTTATTCTTTTTTATCTCATCAACGAATAAAAGTAAAAGAAACTCGAATTCAATTTTTATTAGTTTTTCAATGTTTTTTTTTCTTTCTTTGGTTGAAAACAAGTTAGAGATGCGAAATTTTAAAACAAAAAAAACAAGAAAACTTGAGTGGTGCATAATTAAAGTCAGCCCAATTTTTGGCCAATTTTTTGAATGTACGTGATTATGCGTGTAAGAAGCATAGTAAATGGCGAAAAATTGCGTCTTTTAATTCTTGAGCCTCTTTTCCTGTTATTTTCCTCATCTTTTCCTGTTTTGTTTGGCTTGTCTCACTGTTTTCATCACAATTTTTTTTTGTCATTTCAAAATAAAAGTTAATAATTTTTCTGATTTAATAAAATAAACCAAAATGAATTTGTATTGGAAGATGTAAATAGTAAATATCCAAATTTTAATTTCATTTATTTCAACCGAATAAAAACCCAAAAAAAATCGATTTTATGATATTTTAACATTATTTTATTTTTTTTTTGTTTTTCTTTCTTTTTTCTTCGTTATTCTCTTTTCAGACTTCTTTCTACATCATTTTTTGTGTGTGTGTGAACGATGTGATGTATAAGTATGTTAAAAGAACTTTTTTGTTTTTCTTTCCCAAGTTTTTCGTGAGAATAATAAGCAATCTCTATGTAGTTTTTTTGAAATTTATAATCTTCACATAACTTTTTGAATTTTTCAGAATAATATGTTTTTTTTTTCTTTTTTCTCAATTACATTCAAATATTTGATGCTTCATTTATCCAATTAGATTTTGAGATTTTGTCCTTTTCGTTTCAATTCAAAATTCGTAAGAGGAAAAAGGATTGAAACAATTATTTGATGCTTTTCTTCCTTTTTTTCATTTTAATTTATTTGAGATCTGTTTTGGATTGAGAAGCTTTATTTTTCATTTGAAAACTTCGACTTGAAAACCGTAAAATACGCTTTCTCAAATCCATTAAATAAAAAAAAACACTCAGCAAATTTTTTTAAAGGTTCATAAAACAAAATGCAGGTGAAAAATATTCATTTACCTTTTGACTTTACATATTATGATCTCCAATTCTCTTTTAACATTTTGTTTTCTCTATGCTTCTAATCATACAATGCAAATTTCCGCATTTCTATCAAATTTTAATTCGTGTTCATTTAAAACAAAAAAACGCTATTTTTTTATTTGTCTGATTGAAATTGTAATTTTTTATTCAACCAATTCAAAAAGTGACATTTTTATTAAATTATTTAAGATCAAAAATTATTTTGCCCAATAAATTTGTATAGTTTAAATTTCTTCATTAATTTGATCTTTTTTTCCTAATTTTCATTAAAAGCTTTAAAAATGTTCAATACATTTCATAACATTGGATTTTTTCTACAATGGTTATTCATTTTTTATAAGCAAAATTTTGATAATTTTTAGTTTGGATTAACGTTATATGTTAATCTAATTTTTAATATTTTATTTGCAAAAATTCAAAAAAAAAATCGGATTAATATTTTATTATTTTTTTTTTTTTAGTTCTATGATGGCAATTGTTTTGCATATAAACAAATATCAAATAGATTAGATTTTCTTCTCAATTTTATAATATTTTTCTTTTCAATCTGTCATTATTTCATTTATCCTTTTTTTGAAATTCTTTTACATCTTTAAAAAAAAGTATTGGATTTTTCTGTGAAAACAGACATCTGGAAATATTGCTTAACTACATGGTTAAGTTTTGTGTATTAAAATTGACTAGAAATGTGTTTTTCTTACAATTTTTTTTTGTTTTCTTCTTACCAAAGTTTTTAATTATTTTTTTTTATCAAAAATGTTTCTCAACCATCTTTTTTTTTTTCAGTTTTGCCTGACAAGTTTCTTTTTTTTGTGATCTGATTCTAAAATCAAATTTCCTGGTAAAAAAAAAAGCCAAATCAAATAATAAAATCAAAGAAAATATAAAAAAATTCTTAAAAAAACATTTCTTCTTTTATTCTGTCAAGTGTAAAAAAGAAGAAGATATTAGAAATTATTTTTAGGAATTGGAGTGACAGACAATGGAATGGTGAGATGAATGCGAAATGTGGATGTCACAATTACAAATATTTATACTTATTGTCATATTACAACTTTTTCAAATCACCAACTGCTCTCCATCCAATTTTACCACGGTGAGGATTAAAAAAAAATTTTTTTTTGATTCTTAGAAATGCAAAAATTGTTTTTGTCCAATGCGTTTAAACTTATATAGATGTAAAAAATTTTCAGGTAAATGCTGAAAATCCAGTTCATCTTGTTATCCCATTACCCGAAGTCGACGACTTTAACAATGGAAAAAATCCATTTTTGCTTTCGCTTCCGAAAGTTAAACCACTTATCGATTTGGCATTAGAGCGAGTATACGAAAACGGGTATATCAATTTAAAAAAAGGAATGAAGTAAACTTAAACTAATTTATGAAATTCTAGATTAATTCCTCGAAATGCAATTGATGTGATTTATCGAAATTCGAATCTTTCAGACGCATTAGGACCTAACGTAGCTGTTCAACAATTACTGATTGTAAATATAAATTGTATTTAACAAATGGTAAAAAATAAAATAAAATTTTAGGGTAAAATTGATTGTATAATTGGATATGCTTATGGGTATGCATTGGCTCCAGTTGCTCGAATGTCACCATATTGGGGTAATGGCATTCCGGTTATTACACCAATTGGATTAACAATGAGTTTGGATGACAAATCAGAATATCAATTAATGACGCGAATCAACAGTCCTTATAAAGTTAGTATTCCACATACTAAACTTTTTATTATGAAAAATTTTTTTTAGGTTGTGTCAAAAGCCGTGAAAAGTTTGTTTAAAAAACAAAACTGGAAACGACATTTGTTTATGTTTCATCATGCCAAAAGTCCTACGGTTGCAGTTGGAGAATGTTTTTTATTGATGGCCAGTATTCAACACCCCTTAAGAGAGGTAATTTCGTTTTTAAGACTGAAAACGATCAATATAAATTCTATGAACAGCTGAAATTAAAAATGATAATTATTCTAATAACAGGGAATGTGTGAAAGTGGAAATTAAATTTTTTTTTAATAATTTGCCGTGGATGGGAAACATTTTTATTTTAATAAAATATTAAATCGTTTTTTTAACGTTAAAGAATTTTCGCAAAATTACAAAATTTTCTGTAAAGAAACTTCAAAAAATGTTTTGAGTTCTATTTTTTTTCATTAGAATCTGTCCAAGATTCAATAAATGGGATTTTCTGAAACGATTAAATGAAAAAAGGCGTATTTTGAAGTTTTTTTTTGAATGTGGGATATTTGAAGAAAAAAAGTGTCAACAAAAAAATCTGTTTTGATTCTGTAAAAAGGAAAAACGTCTTTTCATTTTGACTTGTTGTTCGTTTCCCAAACATTTAAAAGTAGTTCTAAATATTTGCATTCGAAATTTTAAAAAACTATCTCAATACAAAATAGTTCAAATAAATTTAAATTGGTTTTGTTAAACATTAAAATTGCATCATTGATTAATTTAAGCAATAAACATGTATGCATAGATAGTTAATCAGAGACAAAAAATTATAATATGATTGACATTTAAATAATTCGTTTTATCTCGATTTTAGTAAACAACTTATTTAAGTTTATCTAAAATTAAAATTAAGTTTTTTTTCTTCAAATTGTAAATCAGATACAATAAAACCAGATAAGCTTAAAAACAGAAAAAAATGAATGAGAAAACAGTTTTAAAAAATAGAATAAAATTATATTCAGAATTTTGAAATGCAACACAATTTCTTCACATTTAATGAAGAAAATCATGAAAAAATGTCAGCTTGGGATCGACGAAAAGAATTTCGAGAATACTTGATGCAAAGTAGTTTTGTAGCTAACGGTACGTCCTTCCATTTTAAACAATTATTAAAAATGAAAAAAAACTGTATAAACAATTGCAAAAAAAAATTTCAAAATGATTTCAAAACAAAAAACGGAAAACAAAATGTGTATTTATTTTTTTATTTTGAACTCCAATTAGTTTATTAGTTAAATAATATTTATGGAAATAATATATTGAAAACTTCAACAAAGAAAAATTACATTTAAATTAATAAATTATGAAAAAGTTTTTCCTTCTGTTCCAGTTTCTTTTTTTTACTGTTTTTTTCTTCCTTTTTACGTTTTTTTTCAAAACCAATTTCACAGTAAAAAAATATGAAAAAAAAACAATTTGGCATATGCGTCTTATTCAAAAAAAATTAGTCTCTGATCTTTTTTTGCAAAAAAAGAAAGGTAAAAATGAACAATTCTCATTATTTTATTCTAATTGATCATTTTGTATGGAAATTCAAAAATTGGTTCAAACAAAAAATGACACTAGGTTATTAAAAAATTGTTCGTTCTTCGTTTCGTTTCGTATTCCATTTAAATGGGCAAATATAAATTGGTCACATGGCAGTAAATAAATAAATATACATATTTATGTGTTTCTATCTTCTTTCTTTTCAATATTCAATTCTATTCCAAATATATAAAACTAAAATGAAATAATTCAACAACAACAATAAATTTGAAAAATATAAATTTTTAATTTTTAATTTTAAAAAGTGGAATCTTACAAATATTAAAAGAAGAATATGTGGTTGTTGTCCAACCACCAACACAACTTTTTATTCAATTTTTTTTTCATAAAAAAACTTCATTTTTAAAAAAAAAAAAAAAAAAAAACTTCATTTTTCTTTCCGGTTTGTTTTCAAATTTTGTGTTCACGAGTCGATAAAAGTAAAACGAATTCAGCTCAGTTGCAGTTTTTTTGAGCTCTATTCCAGAATTGGTGGATTAAACTCGTTATTTAGGAAAAATAAGTGTTTTTTTGTGTTTTGATGTCAGTTTTTGAATGATTATTCTTTAGGAAATATAGTTTTTAGGTTGATTTTCATTTTTAAGATTCTCCCTTGCGTACACAATTTTTGACAAATCACAAAAATTTACATTTTATGAATTAATTTGATGTTATTTTTTCGCTAAAATTGAATCCTTAAATTAAAATGTCATTTCCGTTTGTTCAAAACGTTTCAATTTTTAGTTTCATTTGTTCTAATGAAAAAAAAACTTTAAACATTTCATTTGTCCAAGCCGGTATTAAATTGAATTTCATTTAGAAAATGAATAACAACGTGAAGAAGTCGTTTTTGTTTTCTTTTACTTTTTTTTCATACCAATCAATTTGTTTGTCAACAAAATCCGTAGAAAAAATTCCTGCAAAAAAATCTGTTTTTCAATTTCCTTTTTTTTAAAATTTTGTAAAGCAAAATTGGTTGAAGCATTGAAGATTTTATATTTTTTATTGTCATTCTTCACCAAATACAATTATAAACATTTTTTTGTGTCTATTCTCTTTCTTTTTTTTGCTATCATCGTTTCCACTCCTATGCTTCTTGTTGATTTTTTCTTTTTTTCTTTTTTTTTGTTACTTATTCAGTTTACCAAAAAAAAGAAAAGAAAAAAAGCAACAAAAAAAAACTTGGTCTTCTGATTATACGAAAAAGTCTGTCAGTTTTTTTTTAGTTTTTTGCATTGGAAAAATTATTCTGAATTGTCACGAAAATTGTTCCACCAACTCGAAATCATCATCGTCAATTTAGTTGTTTCATGAAGTTGCTTGAAAATGTGTTCTTCATTTGGTTTTTTCAATTTTTTATTTCATTGTTTCCATAAAAAAATAGAAAATCTGTGACAATTTCAAATCAATATAAGAATTTTATAGTTTTTTTTTTGGCTTTTTCTTATTTTTTTTCTTGCGAATTTTCACACGATTTGTGCACGCATATATCAAATTTCCAGAAGGTGATGACAATCAATAAACCACAAAAAAAAAATTTTGTTCTGTTTATTTTTGAAATTTCGAAAAATGATCTTCGAAACTTGAAAAAATGTAACAAAAAAAACAACCAAATAACTTGTTTGCTAGATTTTACATAAACGTTTTTTGCATAATTTTTCAATGGAAAAAATCAGATGAAGTTATGTAATTATTTTCAAGTCCATTAATATAACTTTTTTTCCAAATTCAGGAGAAAAACAAACAGATAATGCTCTTTTCTTTCATTTTCTCTCTCTCTCTCTCTCTCTCTCTCTCTCTCTCTCTCTCTCTCTCTCTCTCCTCACTCTCTCTCTCTCCTCTCTCTCTCTATCTCTTTTCTTTCCTTTTTCTATGAAATCTTCTTTTCTTTCAAATTTAAAATAAGTTATTAATGATGGAAAGAACTGCTAAACATTTGGTGAAAAAAGGCGAGAATAACGGAATAAATGCCCCCACCAATTTCTTGAGCTAATAGTTTATGTTGGGGCCATATTGCTCACTGTTTGGCTTTCTTATGAATTAATCTTCATCAATCATTTTTTTCTTTCAAAAAAAAAAATGAAACCAATATATTTATATATATATATATATATATATATATATATATATATATATATGTGTATATATGCATATAATATATATTTATGTAAATGTTTTTTTTAAAAGCACAAATAACATCCAAAGATTTTTGTAGATGTTTTTCATTCATTTATTGTTTTATTTTTTTGGAAAAATCAATTTTTTTTTGGTTGGTGTAAGTAGTATTTATTATTATTTGCTGCGGCTGAAAAATATCAGCAAATGAAAGGGAGAAAAAAAAACGAGAAAAAGTAGGCGGTGCTTCGGAATTTTCGACTTAACGAGAGAAAGAGGTGACAGACTAAAAAGACACAGGGCTGTCGTCTCACCTCTGTTATCGGCAAACTCTCTCTCTTTCCTACCCCTATAGCAGCATATTGTGTTTCTTTGTGCTGCCTGTGCCTGTGTTGGTTGTATATTTTTTTTTGAAATGAAAAGAAGAAGAAAAAGAAGAAGAAGATGATGACGAAGAAGAAGAAGAAGAAGAAAAAGTTGAAAAACAGAGAGAAAAAGAAAAAGAAAACGAGTGCGTGTTTTCATCTGTGGCCCCAGACCCCTCCCGATATACCACTTCCACACCCCCCCCCCCCCCCACCCCCTCCCTCCCTTCCATTTTTTTCTTTTTCCACCCCTTTCCTATTTCATTTTTTCCTACTTTTTCGCTCTTACTCTTATTTTACATTTTTGATTATTTTTTTTTCTTCTAGCCTTTCTTCATCATTTAATTGAAGCACTTATGAGGCGGAAGATACTATGCTCAGATGGTTGACAATATTAAATTTTCTTCTGATTCCATTGGATACAGTATGGGCTCAGAAGATGATGACAACAGTTGTTTCAAGGACAGAAGCTGAAAAAATGAAACATTTTCCATTCAATGTGCTTGTTGTTTTGCCAGAAAAAGAATCGATTTATAACAATTTTGGAATAACGTTAAGAAAAGTGAAACCCGTTATTGATATTGCTGTACAGGAAGTTATTGATCAAAACATTCTTCCACCAAATTGGTTAAATTTAACATATTGGGATTCGAGACTTTATGAAGATATTCTTTTGGCTGAGAGACATGCAACTGTTGGAGTTATTCAAGCTTATTGTGAACACCGCCTTGATGCAATTCTTGGTTTTGCCGATAATTATGGGTTGGCAACAGTGACCAAAGTCACAGCTGGTTTAAATGGAGGAATTCCAATTTTAACAACTTCCGGAATGCCATCTCTTTTAAATTCAAAAAAAGAATATCCATTTTTAACAAGAATGCAAGGCTCATATCGATTATTAGCTGATTCAATATATCAATTGATTGCTTATCATGATGAAGATTCAACAGAAGCATCAAATTCATCGTTAAATTATCTAAATCTCATTTTTTTTTATCATGATAAACGACGAGCAGTAAATCGCCAAATAAATCAGGATGAAAATCAAGATACTGGTGCAACATCATCTCATTGTTATTTTTCACTTTATGCAATTAAACGATATTTTACGGAAAAAAGCAAAACGTTTAAACGGGAATGGGCATTGAATACACCGCAATTTCCTTTTGATGAAGATTTGCCCATTGGAAGAGAAGGATTCAAGCAATGGTTGAAAGAAATTTCGATGCAATCTAACGGTACGTCATTTTTCATATTCTTTCAATGAAAAAATATTGGAAAACCTAAAAAGTTGCTCGAAAAATTTGTTTTTTTGCATATGAAATGAGCAATTTTTGCAATTTGGTTCTCAATTTTATTGAAAATATTCAACATTTCACAATTTTTATTTGTTCAAGAATTCTTGGAATTTCTTTTAATATTCATCTTCACCTCTATTTAATTTCTTATTTCGTTTTTCTTTCACATAATTCATATTAAAATTGTTCAGCATTTGAATTCGTTCAAAATCAAAAGAAAAGAAAAAAGAATTTAGATAAAATTTGTAGAGAAATAATTCTTCAAACGCTTCCTTTCTCCAATATTTTTATTCATTCAAAATAGATTTTTTGACTTGTTAGTTATGTACAGGCTTCGCTCATTTTTATATTATTTGAAAAAAAAAAACAAAAACATACAACAACAACATCATCATTGCCAACCAAAATGTAAAAAAAAAAAATATTGGTGAAGCAAGCAAAACGAACGAACACATAAAAAAAAATATCAAATGCATATTTTCGAGACGTCTAAACAAAATAAAAAAATAGTATTAAGAAAAAAGAGGAAACAAATTTCAAAGTGACGACAGCAGTTACGAAAAATAAGAAAATCTTCTTAAAAAATAGAAAAAATGCTGAAGATGATGTTAATTTATTTTTAATAAGTTTTATTAAGCCGAGTTGAATAAAAGAAATTTTCTTAACAAGCTTCTTGATTTTATATTTTATTCTTCGAAAAATTCTGGCAAACAACAATTATCATAGTTTCCGCTTTAGTTAGTTGGATTTTTAATTTTCAAATTTTTATTTTTCACGGACGTTAGAAATGTTGAAAAATGTAATCGAATTTTTTTCTTTCCAAGTTCAATCTTCCCGTTTTTCAACTTTTTTTTTAATTAGAAAAAGCCTTAAAAAGGAAGTGTTTTAGGTTTCCAAATTGAAATATAAGGAAAATGAAGCTCTTAACTATATAAAAAAGGCCGATTAGAACGTAATTTTAATTTTTCTTAAAAATTTTTTAACATCGGATTTTGTCGAATTGGACCCAGATCAAATCAGGCCTATCTCTCTATCAAATTTCATGAAAACTTTGATTGGTGACCTAAAACACGTTTCTTGATAGGTCAAAAAAAAAACTTCGAAAAAAAAGCGTCACATGAAAATAAATAACATTTCGAGGAAGAAAAGTGCACAAGTTTATAATAGAAAAACAAATTTGAAATTTGGTCTTTTTTCATTTTATTTTTAATTCTCCTCATCTTCATTAAAAGTTTGCAAACTAAATTGAGTTTTTCAAAAATCTAATAAATTTCCTGTTGTGGGTTGAATTTGATCGAATTTGCAATTTTTAAGAAATTCATGTTTCGTTTCTTTTTTTTTCGTCATAGAAAAAGCATTGCTTTTTGATTTGGAGACAAAAATAAAGTTTAAAGTAGAAAAAGAAGATGTGTTGACATATGCTTTGGAAAAAAAAACCTGACCCTGACACAACTGTCTCATTAATCAAAGAAAAAGTAGTTTTTTTTTGGCTTTCAAAAAGGGAAAAAATATTAAACGAAATTAAACATGTCAATGTACGTTGTAGAAATTTTAATAGCCATCTTTGAGTTAGAAACAGAAAGAAAAAATGAGGAAAACAAGAAAGCTAGTCAAGTTTTTAAAAGCAATGTAATTTCAATCTTTTTGTTTTTCTGTTGTTGGTGTTGTTGTTATTCATTTTGTTCTCAGAAATTGGAAAAAAAAAGAAATTTGCGACCACGTCAGTACGAGACTATTGAAATGAAAAATGAGTAAAAGAAAGAAGAAAAAAGAGACTGAAAAGATGCTAGAATTCTATTTATTCCTTTCGTGCTTTTCAAGATTGAAACATCAGAATTGGCCAATTTCTTTTTGTCAGAGAGAGGGAGGGAATACGAATTATATTGAAAAATGACACCATTTAAATACATTTTTAAGTTAGAAATGTTTCGTTCATGTTTTTTATTGTAGCATTTTTATATTTTCTTAAATTATAGCTGAAAAATAATTAATTTCTATACAAATCTGAAATTGTAATTTGAATATAATCTATTTCCTTCTTTTTTATATGCATTTAAAAACACGTTAATAGAAAACAACAAAAAAAAACTGCAACTAAACTTATAAATAATCAGGGTTTTGTTAAATCGAGAAAACAAGACACTTCAACATTCCTATTAAATGCTTTTTTTTTATTTTCATATATTCTTCATTGCAGTAATTTGTTTCACGTAATGAAAAATATTTTTGAAATTGTAGTGAGTAAGGAAAAGAAATTAATTCAGAAGGAACAAGTAAAAAGGGAATTTGGAAAAGGGCAAACTTTAATTGCAATGATCACTTAATGAATTAAATGTTCATTTATTATTTTTAAGTTAAAAAAATGTTGTTTTTTTCAATTTTCAAAGCGCTTTTTTTTAATGTTTGAAACATTTTTTTAAAAATAGAAGATTTCAGTGCAAAAGTTTCTCATTAATCTTTTTAGCAAATAGGAATCGTTCAAATTTTGTTTTTTTTTTCATTTTATCAAGCGATGATTTTTTTTAAAACGGCATTCGGTAAAAGTAAACGAAGGTTTTTGATCTTGAACTGATTCAACGGTTTTTTTAGTTTGCTGTTTCAAATAAAAATCATCACGTTATTTTATGACAAAAAGAAATGACTAACAAGTAATAAATGGGAAAAGAAATATTTTAAAAACTGAAAAAAGAAAGAAATGAAATTGTTAATATTTCTACAGTATTTAATATTTGGTAACAACAAATTCAAAATAAACATTTTTCACATATCTTGTTAGAGTTTTTTCAAAACATTTTTTTTTGATAACATTTCTTGTATGAATTTTGCTCGATTAATTGATAGCGGTTTATTCAGCAAACAAATCATATCTTTTTAATATCAATGCTGAGAATTTAGATAATAAAAACCAAATTTAAGAATTTTTTTTTTTGCAAATTCTAAAAAAAAACGATTCATTTTAGCAAAGATAGTGTTAACTTTCAATGACTAAATTTTAAAAGAATTTTTTTCTTTAAGTTAAAACTGTTCAATCAAAAACGTCGTTGAAATAGAATTTAATCCTTTGCAGTAAAATTTTTTTTTTTTGCCAATTTCAAATCACTCACAAACATTACTTTTAATCAATTATCTCTATGATAAGATGAACACATTTTTATAATATTGATGAATTTTTTTCGTTTGCAATGATCTGTGAGAAGTGAGAACATAAAACAAAAATCTTTATCTCTTGAATCATTTTTATGATAAATTGATTTCAATCATATTCTAAAAAAATTTCTCAGTATTGGTTGGACAAGAAAAAATGTTTGTCTTTTTTCTTTTTCTTTTTTTTTTTTTTTAGTTGTTCTTTTTATTGATAAGTCTGTGATATTTCTCATTCTTTTTATCGGACAAGAAAAGGGGTTTTTGCAAAACTTGCTATCGTTTTGTTAACGCTCGTTAAAAATACAAAACGAGACAATATATTTGTATTGTCTTAATGAAAAAAATGACGAAGAAAAAGAAGAAAAAAAAAACAATTTGAAAAATTATTAAAATTAAGGGGAACCTTAAGGAAACATTTCAAAATCTTTGATCGAACGGAAACTCCCATCATATTATCTGAAATTGACGTAAATTCATATTCAGTTTTAAAGTATTTCTCATCAAGTTTTTTTTTCTTTTTTATAAATTAAACTTTTTATTTATTTTTCTTTTTGGACAAAACTACAATTTCGAAGCATCTTCAAATTTATATAAAAGCGATTTGCAAAAGCAAAAGAGATTGGGAAGAAATCTAAAAATAACCATTGGGATCAATTTTATATGAAATGTCCATCAGAAAAAAAAAAGAAGTCTTTTCCTGCTCAATCTTGCTCTGCAGAAAATTTTGCAAAGTTTTAGGAAAAAAAATGTGAACAATTTTTCTTTTCTCTTCTCTCTTTTTCTTTCTTTTATTGTTGTTGTGATTTTTCAAATCCATGGAAAAATGGAAAAATAATAGAAAAATAGAGAAGGAAAAGAAGGAAAAAAAAGAGAGAAAAGAGAAAATGAATGATTGTCTATGATTTGTCTTCTTTATAACCCATGAGAAATGTTAGAATTGCAAACAAAATACAATCTGCACGAAATTATTGGGGAATCTAAACATCAAAAGCTGAAAATGTTTTTTTTTTATTTGAAATAATCTTTGATTTAGGTTTTGCAGCTCATCAATAAAATTTTTAAATGAAAAATCTTTTAAAATTTGATAAGTGTGGTTTTTAGTTTGGTTTTTTTCTGTTTGAAACTTCCAAATCTGTAAAAAAAAATTTTAACCAAAAAAAATCTTTAAAAAGTTTTTTTTTTCCATTTTTTTTTATTTCGAAAAAATCCTTGAAAATGCTGCTAATACGAAGTTTGATGCTTTATGGTCCCCAAACTTCAATTTCAATTTTTTTCTTCTTTTTCTTATTTATTTTTTGTTGTTGTTTGAATAAGCACGGATATTTGCACTTTTCTAGAACAGGGGGCATTCCTATAAAAATTGAAAGAGCACTTTCTTTTATGTTTTTTTTTCCGGAATTCCGGATAAAGTTGGAAGTGTTAGATACCACACAAGTTTATTTTGCTGTTGAAATAACCAGAGAATCGTTTTAAACATAAATTATTTTCTTTATTTCAAATATGAAATTGGACAAATTTTGATAATTGGTTCAAATCAAAAAGAAAATAAATAAAAGGAAAAGGTCGATTAAACTAATTTTTAGTAAGAAAATAATTTTGTTTTTCATCTAAAAAAAACCACAAATTTTTTTCTCAAAAGGACAATAATAAATATTTTCAAAAGTATACCAGAATAATTAAAATTTCTCAAAGAAAAAAATGGAGTTTAGGAAGAAAAATTCCCTGTAGAAGAAAATTTTCATAAAAAAAAAGAAAGAAATTAAACTCAAAATTTTGTTTTTATTTTAAACAAAACTCCAAGTTTGATTAATTAACCGAAAAATCGAATTTTTAAAATATGTATTTCGTCATTTTAATCGCAGAAAACTGTTATTTTCTACGTTTTTTTCTCTTTTTTTTTCTCTACCTTAATTAAAAAAAAGTTAACGAATTGGAAGTTGCGTTGTTTTTCTTGTTTCCCTCAATTTTGATGTATTTCCTTTTTCATTTTCATTCCATCATCATAAATCAGAACAAACAACTTTTTCAAGCATTAGAAAAAAGATGAACAAGAAATGTTCAGATATAAACAAAACATTATAAAAAATGAGAGACTATTTCAAGAGCTTTAACTCTTTTTGGTCCCTTTCAATTCTCTCTCTACTCCGTCTATTTTAGTGGGAAGGGGAGGAGGAGGATTTTTTTATTTCTTCATTTTCTGCACTCATTTTTTAACTTGTTGAACAATTATATCCAAAATGTTCGCCTTCAGTTTTTTTTTAAGAAGCGGAAGGCGTTGAGACATCAGAAAAAGGAAGATTGATCGGAAGTGAAATACATAAAAAAGAAGCAAAAAAAAAGAAAGAAGAAAGATGGAGAAGTAATTCTTTTTTTTCAGTTACGTTTCCAATTTTGTAGGAAAAAAATAATAGATGTTTTCTTTTGATTAATTGATCAAACACGTAGAAAAAAGTAAAAAAAAATTCTTTTCTCATGTTTTATTACTCTTAAATTAATTCGATTTATGCTGTCATTGTTGATTTTCATCAAGACTTGTTTTGACCAAAATTCTTTCTCTTGTTTTCTCATGAGGATGGTTTTTTCTTACTTAAAAAATGCGAAGAAAAAAACAACTGGTTGGTATTGAAAAACGAAAATTTGAAAAAAAAAAAAAGGAAGGAAGAAAATTAAATTAAATGAACAAATTGACCTTAAAGTTGATTTAAAAATAATCATTGAAACATTTACGAGATTGATTTGTTGAACGTTTTAAATTCATAAAAATGTCTGAATTAACCATTTTGTTTATTATCGCATAAGACAATAATTTGTTTAATACAAAAAAAAAGGGGGGGGGGGGGGAAGAGAGGGGAGCAATTTATTTTGAAATATTTGAACAAGGAAATGAGGCATATAAAAATATATTTGTAAACAAAAAACAAATCTATAATCTTCTTAACGGTTTATTTTTAAAGTTTAATTATTTGATTTGTTATTTCCCTTCATTTTTTTTTGTTTGCAACCATTCCAATTTTGCAAAACGAAACAATGAAAATTCATAAAATTATGTTATCGGAATAAATAAAAAAGACTTTAAAAAATTCGCATCGTTTTTCATTTTTTTTTCTCTCTCTCTTTTCTTTTTTTAACGCCGTCAGTTGACGGAGGTCCCTAACATGGCATCCGTGGTTGGGAAGAGGAGTGCGAAATGGGGAGAAAAAAGAAAAGCTTGAGTGATGGGCGGAGTCGACTGAAAAAAATGTTGTGCGTATGTGTCGTTTTCTTCTTCTTCAAAACAGAGGTTTGAGGGGTGAAAAGACACGGGGCCATAGAGGCAATTTTCTCCCTCCCTCTCTTTCTCTCTCTCTCTCTCTCTCTCTCTCTCTCTCTTTTTCTATTCCCTTTTTTCTTTTTCTCTTTTTCTCTCTTTCTCTTTCTCTATTTTTTTCTCTCTCTCTCTCTCTCTCTCTTCCTTTTTCTTTTTTTCATATACACACAAACACAAATATTCGGATGCGGTATTATTTTGGATCATTTGAAAAGAAATGCCAATCGTAACTTTAGTTATAATCAACGGTTAATGTCCTTTATTCATGATTTTTAGCTATTTATTACTTTTTCCATTGCTTATTGGCAATTCGTCAACATTAAATTTTAACAGTCAAAATTGGCGATCATCCAATTTTAAGAAATCAGAAGAAAAATTTACATCAAAATGGTCACCAATTGATATCGTGGTTGGATTACCAATTGAAGAAGGAGATCGAGCTAAAAATCCATTCCAATTAACACTTGCAAAATCAAGGCCAGTATTTGATGTTGCTGTTGAAGATGTTTATAATCATGGATTGTTACCAAAAAATTCATTATCGGTCACGTTTGAAAACTCGGGATTGTCTGATGCAATTGGACCACAAAAAATGATTGAGCATTATTGTAATAAAACAGTTGATGCAATAATGGGATTACCATATGTTTATGCATTGGCACCAGTTGCAAGATTATCAAAATTCTGGAATAAAGGAGTTCCCGTATTTACAACAACAGCATTAGTTGACGAACTGGGCGATCGAAATGAGTTTCCACTTTTAACGCGAATGATGGGAAGTTATAAAGCTCTTGGAAAACTGGTCACAAGAATTGCTGAACGTTTTCAATGGAATCATTATTATTTCATGTTCAATGATGAAGTTGCAAGAGGAAATAATAAAGGAAGATCAGAATGTTATTTCTCATTATCGGCAATTAAAAATTTAATCAATCATAGTCCGACAACAATTTGGAATGTAAAAATGTTTTCCGAGTTTTCGGCAAATCGTCGACAATACAGACAATTGCTGATTGAAGCATCATTGTTGAGTAATTGTAAGTGTTTCGATATAAAAATATCATCGTATTTTGTTTTCTTCCAAATTTTTATTGACATCCAATTGTTGATCAATTATTTTTTATTTATAATTCAACTTAAAATTTGTTTTTTTATTATTTTTTAATCAAAAAAAAAAAACAATTTTGATTAACTTCTAGTTTTGATACAAAATATTTTTAATTTTCACAATATTAAATTGTGGAATATTAGTAATGTTTATGTTGAAAATCTTTTTTTTTTTGTTAGAAAAAAAATGAAAAGATATTTGCTGCGAAACAATTCCCATGAGAGCAATGCGGCAGATTGGCCATTTTCACGCACCAAAAGTCGAGAAAGAATCGAGTTCTTTCTATTGCTTTGCTTTGCTATGTCTTTTTTCTTTTTCTTCTTCTTCTTCTTCGTTATTCGCCTATCAATTGCACAAGTTGAAGAAGCTCAAAAAAAAAAAAAAGAAAAGAAGAAAAGGCGCGACCAACTAGAAATTCGATTTCCTTACACTTTCTCCCTACATTTTCTGTTTCTTTTTTCTTCAACTTTTTCGAACAAATGTATAAGTACTTGATGAATTTTTGAGGCCGAAATTGTGGGTCGAAATTTTTAAAATTAAAATGACCGAAAGAGTCATTTTTAAAACCAATTTGAACAATTTAAATAAAAGCAGATTTAAAAAATTGGTTTATTTGAAATTGAAATAAAGAATCAAATGGGAATATGTCGACAACATCAATTTTTGCCTAAGGCTGAGATGTTTTAAAGAATAGAAAAATGTGCTGCTCTTCATGTTATTCTCTCACTACTTTCTTTTTTTCGTGGTGAAATTCGATTTGAGCAAGAATAGCTCTATTTTTCTTTTTCTCTCTTTCATCCTATTCTTTTCTCTTTTTTCATCTATCCATTTTTGCTTGATGGTTTTTGCAGAAAAAAAAAAGAAAGAAGAAACTGAATAGGAAAAAATAAAGGTCACAAGGTTGAGGTGTCATTTATGTATTATATATCTTTTTTAAATCCAAAAAATATTTAAATAAAAAATGTTAAGAAGAAATCAATGTTTCAATAAAAGCAACTAAATACAAGAATTTTTAAATTATAATAAAAATTTTCATAAAATAAAGTTTTAAAATAGCTCAAATTATTTCAGTAATCATACTATGTGCTTCTCCGGATACGGTTCGAGAAATAATGTTAGCTGCTCATGATCTTGGAATGGCAACAAGTGGAGAATATGTTTTTATAAACATTGATGTTTCAACTGGGTTTGTTTCTTTTCAATTTCAATCAAAACGCAAAACAAAATATTTTGTAAAAGAAAAAAACGTTGACAGATGCATCGATCCCGGAGGGGTGATACACGATACCCGAAAATTCGTGTTTCTTTTCTTTCTTTTTTCGTCCCATCATTTTTACTGCTAAAGTTCATTTTTCTCTGTATGTCAAAAGTCCAAACGAGACGTTTCGAAAGAGCAGAAAAAAAGAATAATAGAAATTCAATGATGGAAAAGCCTAGGGCTCATGACTTTTTGTGTTTTGTGTTTAAACCATAAATATTTTTAGTCCACATTTTAAAGCTGAAAACAATTCTGGATTTTTTAAAGAAGATAAAAAAAAGGTTTGAGACCACATCTGGTTAGAAAAAAAAATTTTTTTTTTGCTTTTTCGTCAAAATGATGAGCGATTAAGTCTATTTGTAAGAATATTTCGGCGTTTTCCGTCGACGTTGTTTTGTCTTCAATGTTCTCTCACATTTCTTTCTCTCTTTCTTTCTTTTTTTCTTTCTTTTTTTTTCAAAATAATCATAAGAAAAGCCAATGTAATAGAATTTACAAAAAGAAATGAGGGAAAAAGTTGAGTTATTAGATGAAAAACTAGCAGAAGCAAAAAATCGTCATCCAAATTAGTTTTTGTTAAAACATGCAAAAGTTTTTGTTAGACATTTTCCAGGTTTCACACGCACATATTTGTTCAATTTTTCAAGTTTCTAGTTCCTTTTTTCAAGATTTTACCTGAAAAAAACTTTTTAGCTTTAAAAAAAAAGAAAGAAAGAAAGAAAAGAAACAGGATTGTGGGAATATTTATATATTTTTTCCTTTTCACTCAGAATTCTGATTTAAATGCTCAGCCATTACTTATAAAGAAAAAAATGTCAAAATTGTAGATCGCACGCTGAAAAACCATGGATTAGAGCAAACGATACGAACAACATTGACAATGAAAAAGCAAAAGAAGCATACAAAGCATTGAAAACCATCTCATTAAGAAGATCTGATTTGGATGTTTATAAGAAATTTGAAATTCGAGTTATGGAAAGAGCAGAAGAAAAATATAATTATACGAATACAACTGGAAAAGAATATGAGGTGAGTAGAATTGTATTTAATATTCTTCTGAATTCTTACAAAATTATTTGTTTTCAATTTTCCGCAAAGTTCAGAAAAAATTAATTTATTGAACTATCGTTTTAGTCTGTTTCTTCGTCTCAGCCATTAAAAAGTAGGAAATTGGTTCTTTCTAATAAAAAATTCATTTTTACCGATCGACGTGGTATCAAATGTTCTCAAATTCTAGGCAATTATGCTAAAAATATTAGTTGTTGACAGATAAAAAAAGAGAAGAAAAAAAACGGAGATGAGAAAATGATACCCAGTCAAAAAAGTTTTTTTTTAATGTGTGCTGGTTACGTGATACTTTTTTTTATTTCCTTCTATTGGTATGACGACGTCTGAGAGAATGCAAAATGATGGAATGCTTTAGTATCGGATTACAAGAAAATTGATTTAAAAAAAAAAAAAGAATTTGAGAATTTATAAAAATCAATTGAAGCATATTTACAAATCAAGAATCAATAGTTTAAGCTTTTTAGAAGTATTTAATGTAGTAACAAATTTTGATATTTAACGAATTTTTTAAATTTTCTTATAAAAGTCAGCTTTATTGGGCTTAAAATAGATTTTTTAAAAATAAGCGCCATTTATTGTGTTGTAAGGCAAGGAAAAAAATGGGAAAAAATAATTGAACAATTTCAGATGAACAATTTTATAAGTGCATTTTATGATGCTGTTTTACTATATGCAATTGCTTTGAATGAAACAATTGAAACAGGATTGGATCCAAGAAATGGTCATAACATAACATCAAGAATGTGGGGAAGAACATTTGTTGGTATGTTCGAAAAAAAAATCCTCTGGAGAATGTCTTAAATTGAAATTTTTGTAGGTATAACTGGAAACGTATCGATTGATCAAAATGGTGACCGATATTCCGATTATTCGCTTCTTGATTTAGATCCTGACGCTGATAAATTTGTGGAAGTTGCATATTATAGTGGAGCAGCAAATGAGCTAAGAACGGTTGGAACATTACATTGGGTTGGTGGAAAACCACCAACTGACTTACCAATTTGTGGATTTGATAAGAGTAAATGTCCGGTTCGTTTTTTTTTATTTTCATTAAATTAGTTTTATTAATCGTTGTTTAAGCAGGGATATCCATTACACGTATATTTGTTGTTCGGATCGGCATTGTTGATTTTGGTGCTGGTTTGTCTGTTTGTTTTCTTCTGGAGGTATTTTTGCTAAATCATTAAAACAAATTTCAAGAAATCACAATAATTTCAAACAGAAATTATTTATTTTAAAATTTACAGAAGGTACAAATTAGAGCAAGAATTAGCTGCAATGAGTTGGAAAATAAGATGGGAAGAGCTGGACGGGGAAGAATCACAGAAAAAAGAAAAGAAAAAATCGAAAAAACGAAAAGTAAAAAATTTGTTCGAAAATTATTTGTTTAAATTGGTTTTGATTCAGAATCATGATGGATATTTGCCGGAATCAGACCCTCTTTTAAGATCAACATCAAGATCATCTGTGAATTCAGATAAGGTAAGACATTACTTATTTAGATACGAAATTTCTTTAAAATAATTTTGACAATATTTTTCACGCTTCTATTGTAACTTAAAGAAACCCAAAAATTTAACTGAACTGTCAAAATTTTGAGCAAGTTTTATATTTCTTCTTCAATTGTTTATTTGTTTGTACATGTTTTAATGTGGTTACAGTTCGATGAAGATAGTCTGATCCCAATGAGAATTCGATTGGTAGGTTTATTTAATAATAAAAAATACAAAAGGAATGTGTTGAAATGCAATAGAAAAAATGTTGTGTTTTTTTTGTGTTTTGTTCAGTGATCGTAACTTGGGTAGAACAAAAAAAATTTGTTTTAATAAATCGAACATTTTCATTTTCTAACTTTTTCTTGATTTTTTTAAGAATTAAAAAAATTGAAATTTAAAGGCATTTTTTGCTTAAACTGATTTGTTGTTTCACGATTATCAAATTTATTCGAAATGCACTTGTATTCTTCATTTTCTTTATGTTTTTCCTTTATCACAGTTATTAATCATTGTTTTGACTTTTTCCCAACTCATACTAATCATTTTCAGCCGTCAAAATTTCGTGGTAGTGCGAAAAAAAGAAATGAGCCGATAAAAGATGTAATAACAATTTTATTTGTTTGAACGAAATATGATTTTTTTCCATTTTCTTTCTTTCTTTTTTTTTTGTTCTTTTCCTTTCCACACTTTTTCTCATTTTTTTTCCCAACACAAATTTATCACAAAAAATCTTTTGTTTTCTCATGGCACGTCACTATCACTGCATATTATTTTCAAAAACACCATAGAAATAGCTCTCACATCACTAATTCGATCGTTTTTTTCAAATTTTAACAATTTTGAAATTCGGATTTTTTTTTAATTACTAGAAAATATTGAAAAAACGATATGATTGTTAGTAGCAGCTTGTAATTGCTTTAAAATTTAAAAAACAAAATTTCCTTTATGTTTGAGTTCAAAAAATTCCAATTAATAATGGAAAATTTTATAGAGATCGTCAAGCTCTGGAGCTACAAGAAAAATATCGGCAATGATTGATCGGAAACTAAGTATCTTCACAAGAAAAAAGAGTAGTCCACCATCAGAAGCTTCTCAAAAAAATGGAGGATTAACACCAAATTCATTAACTAAAGCTGAAAACGGGGAATGTTCTCCATTGAATGAAGTGCAATTTAGATTGCCGTTAAATGATCGGCGAGTCTCATCACCATCATCCAATTCTGATCCAAAGGTTTATTAAATTGATTTAACTAAAAATTTAAAAAAGAAACAAAAATGATAAATTGTAGAAAAAGAGCAGCAATGAAGAAGATACAGATATTGGAGCAAAAAAATCATTAAGTCTGAAAAATCGAAAATTATCATTTGGTATGGTTTCATTTAAAAGTGGAAGTGGTGGATCAGTTGAAACAATCGCTCAAAATAATACACAAATTTACACAAAAACTGCCATTTATAAAGGAGTATTAGTTGCAATCAAGAAATTAAATATCGATCCAAAAAAATATCCGAGATTAGACTTATCAAGAGCTCAATTAATGGAATTGAAGAAAATGAAAGATTTACAACATGATCATATCACAAGGTAATTCAATTCGTGGCAATTTCAATTATTTAGTTAAATTAAAATCAATTTTAGATTTACGGGAGCTTGTATTGATTATCCGCATTATTGTGTTGTAACTGAGTACTGTCCAAAAGGATCATTAGAAGATATTCTTGAAAATGAAAAAATTGAATTAGACAAAATGATGAAATATTCATTGCTTCATGATTTGGTCAAGGTATAATTTATTGATATTTTTCATAAAATATTCGAATATTTTAAGGGTTTATTCTTTTTACACAATAGTGAAATACGTTCTCATGGAAGGCTCAAATCATCAAATTGTGTTGTTGATAGTCGATTTGTGCTTAAAGTAACAGATTTCGGATTACATAAATTGCATGTTTTGGAAGAAAATAATCCAGAAGAAATGGGAGAACATGCATTTTACAAAAGTAAACAAAAAAATGTAAAAAAAACAAGAAGTTTAACAAAAAAAATTATTTAAGAAATGCTTTGGACATCGCCTGAGTTATTAAGAGATTCAAATCCACCACCAATGGGAACACAAAAAGGAGATATTTATTCGTTTGCAATTATTTTACATGAAATGATGTTCAGAAAAGGAGTGTTTGCATTAGAAAATGAAGAACTGTCTCCACCAGGTAATTTTTCTTTAAAATCATTTTTTATTTATTTTTTTCAGAAATTATTCGACGTGTAAAAAAGGGTGTCGATTCTGAGGATGAAGAACCTTTTCGACCATGGGTTGTTGATGTTGGGGAACAAGATGATACTCTCAATGATACTTTATTATCATTAATGGTCACATGTTGGGCAGAAGATCCACATGAACGCCCAGAAGTCTCACATGTTCGAAAAGCTGTCAGAAGTTTAAATAAGTATAAAATATTAATTAGATAAAGATAAAAAAGAAAAAAAAATTAACCATTTTCAGAGACAATGAAACATCAAATTTGGTGGATAATTTGCTTAAAAGAATGGAACAATATGCGAATAATCTTGAAGGATTAGTGGAAGAAAGAACACAAGAATATTTAGCAGAAAAGAAAAAGGTTAAATATAAAATTTTAATTCATTTATTTATTTAAAAACTGAAAAAATTAAAGGTGGAAGAGCTTCTCCATCAATTATTGCCACCATCAGTAGCCGATCAGCTCATTTCGGGTCGAGCTGTTCAAGCAGAATCATATGATTGTGTAACCATTTATTTTTCGGATATTGTTGGTTTCACTTCATTATCATCACAATCAACACCAATGCAAGTTGTCACATTATTGAATGATTTATATCTGGCATTTGATGGTGTTGTTGATAACTTCAAAGTTTATAAAGTCGAAACAATTGGTAAATTACAATTTCAGATTTTTAAAGAAAAAAAAACAAATTTTTTAAATATTTTAGGAGATGCTTATATGGTTGTATCAGGTCTACCGGAACGACGGGATGATCATGCATCTCAAATTGGGCAAATGTCATTAGCATTATTACATAAAGTGAAAAACTTTGTAATACGTCATCGACCACATGAACAATTAAAATTGAGAATTGGAATGCATTCGGGAAGTGTTGTTTCAGGAGTTGTTGGATCAAAAATGCCTAGATATTGTTTATTTGGTGATACGGTTAATACATCAAGTCGAATGGAAAGTAATGGATTACGTATGTTATTTCAATTTTCAAAAACAAAAAATTCGAGCTAACAATTTTCAGCTCTTCGAATCCATGTTTCGCAACAAACGCATGATATTCTTACACGTGATACTGGTTTCCGATTGGAATTAAGAGGAACTGTTGAAATGAAAGGAAAAGGTCTCCAAACAACATATTGGCTCAAAGGATACAAAGATATTGAAATTCCTGATTTTGGAGATCAATATAAATAAACAAAAGTGCCTCGAAATATTCAATTATTTTTTTTTCATTTTCTCATTTCTCTTCTAATTTTTTTTTTTTTTTGAAAAAAACGGGTTTCCATTTTATGTGTATCAAATTTTATTATTTTATGTGAAACCCTTTTTCCATTACCAAATATTGATTTCTGTTTTTTTTTTTTTGAAATTTCAACTTGGAGTGGGTATTCAAATTTTGTAGTTCACTTGGAATGGGTAAAAAAATTCGCCAAGGACTCATTCCATAAACAGCAAAAAAATATAAATTAAAAATCCACGTTTTAGAATTTTTACATTGACGTATTCATTTTAATCATGATTTATTATTTCCCTCATTTTTTCTCTTTTAAATCAACCCCCCCCCCCTCCCCTCCCGCCCTTCCCCATCCCGTCTCCCATTTCAACTGGTCACTTAAATTTATTTCAGATTTGTTGTCCCATTTTACGGTGATTTTTATTTTTTAAGTTTAGATGTTTTTTTTTTTTTTGGTTCCGAATAGTTTGTTCACCCAAAGAGTTCTGGAGTAAGATGTCATTAGGTGTTGTGTTAGCTGTTATTTTTTTAATGAATAATATTTTTGTTGTTTCAATGTTTCAGAAATGACATTTCCTTTCAATTATTTCTTTTCCGCTTGTGAAAATCAATCTGGTTCTTCTTCGTTTTATTGTTTTTTTTTTAATTTTTTAAAATATAAACTTTTTTTGATTTTTTACATTCGTTAAATTTTTATGAAAAAAATATTTTCGTAAAACAATTTTTGGTCAATTTCATATTATTTGGAATAAAGTGGATTTGATGGCGTTTCAATATAATCACATATCTCATATTTGGAATTTGATGCAGCTGAAACTTGCGGAAGAAGAAGAGCATCAACTGTTGAATCTTGAGAAAATAAAATTCGTATATCCGTATGAAGAAAAACTCGACATCGTCGATTTGACATTAATCTGAAGGAAAAAAAAATGAAAATTAGTTGATTTTTTTAAAGTTTAAAAACCTGAAGTGAATTAAATATTGTAAGTTTTTTGCCGCAGTTTCGTTATTCGAATTGCTTGATTTTGTTGCTTTCCATTGCCAAATATGTCGGATAAAAGTTTTTGAATTTGGTGGAATATCTTCGACATTGTAATTTGTTACAAATACCTAAAAATGTTTAGCTTTCAGAATATTTGTTTTCAACATTTTTTCATTTACTTTTATGATCGTTTTTTGAGGATTAAATAGAGTTACTTGAAGTGTTCCTTTATTTGGGATTCGATAATTTTCTAATATACATTTTCCAAGATATGGAACTGGTTTTGATGGAAAATATTCACATCCTGTTGTATTAAGATCAAAAAAGTAAACTGTTACAGGCAGATTTATATGTGGAGAACAAAAACTTGGTCCATTTGCGGCTAAAAAAGTCAAAATAAATAAATTCTTCTTTTTTTTTTGCTTTACCAAGTTGAAGCCGGAATCCATCTAAAATATTTACAGGATTTAGTCGACCATTCAATGCACTTTCAGTAAAATTTCCTAAAAGATGTCTGTCCCGTGAAATAAATGAAGCATCTGATGAAGAAAAGCTGGAAAAGAAATGGAAAATAAACGAGGAAATAATAATAAACTTTACTTACTGTCTTTTTCTTGTTATTAACGGAAAATTAGATAACGAATGAGAATTATTATTTGAATTTGTTATTGATTGAATCTTAAAAATGAAACATTTTAAACAAAATATTTCAAAAAAGACTTTATACTTTTTTAGGAAACATTTCGGAATTTGTTCTCACTCTTACACGATTTAATTCCTTTTCCAATAGATTTTGCTGATTTGATGATTCCAAATCCTGAAATTAATTTTGAAAACAATTATTGATTAATATTTACCTCATTTTCGCTCTTTGCGACTTTTATTTTTAGTTTATCACAAAAACTTTCAGTTTTTCTTTTATTTTGCCGAACATCTGAAAAATTTGAATTAGTATAATAACTAAAATTGATTTATTTAATTTTATTATTTACCTTCACTTTTTTCAAACTTCTCCATTGTTTTAACCGTAAAATACTTTCCGGTTAAACCGGATGAACCCCCGTAAAACCCGGTAATTTTTTAAAGTTAAATCTTGCTGTAAAAATCACAATTTAAAATAAATTGAAATTTGATTTTTAAGATAATATTTAATATGTAAAATACAATTTCAAAAATAATGCAAAAATACTTTTTAAAAAAACCAGATTTATAACAAAAAACAAAGTTCATTTTCAAAAAAAATATCGAAATATAAATTTAACTTAATACATTTCCAACTCAATTGAAACGAATTGTTAAGTTAAATTAAGCTTATAAGTGTTTTTTTTTTTTTGAAAACAAGTCTAAACTAAAAAAAAAGACAATAAAATCTAAAAATAAAAAATAAAAAACAATAATGGAAATTTATTTTTTAATTACTTGGCAGCTGCTGCACTTCTTAAAATTCGTTTTCTTGTTAATCCGGCTGCATGTCGTTCTTTTTCAAATCTTAAAATTTTGAAGATAAAAAAAGTTCGAAAAGAAATTTATTAAAACAAACTTCTGCATATGTTTTTGAACTTTAATTTCATGTTCTAATGTTGATGAAGTTCGATAATCCGCGATTAAGTCATATTTCTCATAATCATTCACCTAAAAAATTATGTTTGTATATTATATTATTAATTAAATGTTGACTTTTGTTTTTTGTAGTTTTCTTTTGAACCACGGTGTGGCTTGGGTCCATGAATCATCAATTCCTTTGCATCCTAATATTTCCCATCTTCTACTCCACGGCGCTGGTTTTAACTTAACTTTAACTTCATTTAATGGAATTGGTGTTCCAGCTGGATGAGCAAGTGGTTCCATATGAAAATCAAATGTTGAATATTCTGGAAGAGCATCGACTAAATAGCTCAAATCATTATCGAGTCGTTTTTCAAGTTTTAATGTCTCTATTTTTTTAATTGTTGGATTATACAAATCATACATTATTTCAACACCTGAAAAATATTTAAAATATTTAAACTTTGGATTGAAGCTCACCAATTCCGTCAATTGTGTTTCTTAATGTAATTTGATGATGCAATCCTTGTTTTTCTCGTCGAATACAAATTCCAACAAATCGATGATCTTTAGATCCCAAATTTGAATCACTTGATGTAACAGCAACAATTGAACCTTCAATGAGGTAGATGATAACATTTTAAAATGTACGTTTATATCTTACCAACATAAAATTCTGGAATATCAATATTCATACGTCTTTCTAACATATCTTGTCTTTCAAGCTCTTCTTTCAATGCGTTTCGTCGGTTCCATACTGGCGATTGCAAAAAATCAGGATAAATTTCCCTAAAAATTATTTTATTCATTTTAAAAAGGAATCAAAAACTAACGGAAAAGCCGCAATATGTCCAATAACTTCGGCTTCTTTTTTTATTTTATTTTCTGATTTTAATGCAATTGCTGGTTCAGATTTAGAAGCATATTTCCGGCAATTTGTTATAAAAACTCTTGACAAACTTGGTCGAAACATTTTCTGCCTATTAAAAAAAAAACGTTTTTTTTTGTTTTTAAACAAACAAGAAATATAAAAAATCGATAAAACGATGTGAATAAAATATAAATAAAAATAAATTTGAAACTATTTTATTTTTGATAATATACAACATAGAAATGTAATTATTTGAAAAAACCCAACTTTTTAGACCTGTGAGAGATAAGTAATGGATGGGAGGGATCTAGATTTTAAAAAAATTTAAATCAAAAAAGGAAAATGCAAATTATAATAAAACTTCCCGTTCAGATTGAATGGTGTACTCTGAACCTGTAGATGTATCACTTTCATAAGCTTCACTGAATGTATTTTTATTTTTAAACTAATTTTTTTTGTTTAATAAAATTTACTTATCGACAAGAAGTGGCCACATATCTCTAGCTCCATGTAATCTTTGTTCATTTCTATTTCTTCGCCTTTCTCTTAATCTTAAATTTGACCAATTCAACATATCATCCCAATCAAAGTACATTTCACCATTATTTGGTTGTTGTCTTACATTATCTTCTTCTCCCTTTAATATGTTTATTAATTGATTTTTATTTAATTTCAAAAAGCTTACAATATCTTCAACATTTTGAATTTCTTCTGGATTATTTTCAGTTATTGGATTGGCCAATACAGCATCTTCTTTCATTTCTGAATAGCACAATGGACAAACCTATAAAAAATGCTTATTATATTGTTTTTAATTTTTTCGTTTTACCAATTTAACTGCTAACCATTTTCGAAGACAAGGACCATGGAAATAATGTTTACATGGTGTTATTCTCGCTTCTTCTTTCATTTCAATGAAACAAATTGCACAAACATCTTCTTTTTCTTTTAATTGTTTTGCATTTGCTTTTGATAAACGATTGATATTTTTAACAGCCGCATTTCGATTTTTAACTAATCCAATTAGCACTTCAATTCTAAAAATAAACGGTAAAATAATTTTTTTTTTAATTTTCAACCTTTTATAAATGTTTATAATAATATGAAAAAGCATAATTGCAATTGTAGAAAAACTTGGACCAACGCTGGCTACTTGAACACACCCAAACACCAAAACACATTTGGCAATCAATAACTCAATTACTTTCGTAATTAGGTCGACGTAAAATGTAAGATCATCACTTCCTTCCCAAGGCTCTTCTGATTGTGACTGAAAAAACAAATTTCAATTTGAATTTAAGTTAGAAATTAAAACTGTTACATCAACTATTCCGATAAAATATTTTAATGTTGCTGAAACTGAATGTGTTGCAGTAAGAACGCTATTCGCTAATACAATAACTGCCCTTAAATATATAACTTGAAGAATATATATCACCTTTAAAAAAAAAGAAACCACAAATCAAATGGAAGAAGAATTAACATTCCATGTATCATAAACACTGGGAAAATCATCAAAAGAATAGCTAATGACAAGCATCGGACATGTCTTGATCGTGTCGAAGCTTGATTTGATGCTAAATTTATCAATTCTGGTTCTAAAAGCTCATATAATGATTGAAGCAATGCGGACATAACTGAAATTAATTTATAATTAATTTGCTTTTAAGTATTAAGTCAAAAACCGATGAATAAAACAAGTCCAAGCAAATATTTTTTCTGTTCTGTTTGCATTCCGAGCATTCCAGTTTGAACGCATAATATAACGAGAGTAACTGCTTCAGTATAACTAAAATATTGGCCTTAATAGTAATTTTCAAAAGAAAATATGATCACAAACCCAGCATGAGCCAATACATGTCCATGATCTCTTGTTCCTCCAATAATAATTTGAGCTCCATCAGCGACTCGTTTGCAAACATAAGAAACTGTTATAGCTAATGCTAATAAGGATATTGGTGTATTTGTCGTTTCAGCTATTCCAGCAAGAAGAATTCTTCCTGCTTCACTCCATTGTCGACCTTTTTCAAAAACTTCAACATAAAGACACATTGAGAATAATGTTAACCATGTGAATGTCATTAATTCGGCAATCCGGAGTCGTCGCCATACAGTTACTGCTCCTAAAGTATTTTCAAATTTAAAACTTATGTGGATAAGGAAATACTGACCCATTGCAAGACCTCGAATTACAAAAATTGCTTTGATTTGTTTTAATGCAATTCGGGATGCTCGAATTAAATTTGGAGCTCGACACAATATATAAATGCTTAAAAACATCATCATCATAACACATGACATATTATGAGCTGCAAAAGGAAGTTTTTTTTTTAATATTTGATACTTTTCTAACCATTTTGTGTTTTATTTATTGGACTTCCACACATTCTTGTAACAATCGGAATTATAAACATTGGCAAACAAACTCTCCATGTTTCTCCTTCCATTTCAAGAAGAAGAGATTGTAAAACTGCTAATAGCATTTGTGACAAAAAATGAAAACCATGTCTTTCTAATTTTATTAAATCATCAAATTTGATTTCTTCTTCTCCACTTTCTTTTTCCAAATCAATATAAATTGTTGATAATTTATATGAAAAACCAAACAAAATAAGAGAAACTGTGTGAGAATACATTCGAGCTAAACGAGTTAGTGGTAAAGTCAAAAACATTAAACTGATAAAAATGACTGAAAAACAGACAAATTATTTAATTATAATTAATATATAATTTACTTACTGAAATAGCTTAAAATAATAGCAGCTGCATGATCAAAATTTCGACGATGAACAAATTCTAAAATTGTTGTTATGTCCAAATACGAAAACGGTGACTGAAACAAAAATTATCAATTAAAACCTATAAAATTATAAGAAAAACTACCTTTTTTATCATTTCACCTGAAATCTCTTGAAATGAAACTCCTTGATAACGCCATAATAACTCAAGAAGAATAAGACCAGGAAGACGTAAACCAGTTTCTAACACAGCTACTGATACTTCTTTTAATTTCTTGAAAGAGTTTTTTTTTTAATTTTTATATTAAAATTACTTTAATTCCTTGGTCAACCTGGGCACCAGCAGCCGCTGACATTGTCGCTGCTCGTTCTCGAATTGGTCCCTGATCTTGTGTTAAATGATGAATTGTATCCATACTGAATATTCGACGTCTTTGAATGTTAGTTATTAATTCTTCCATTTCTGCAATAAAATAAATTTATGTGCTTTTTATCAAGCTTATGTTTAGAAAAAATCAGCTCCATTAATAGAAAATAAAAACCATTTTTCGCGCGAAAAAAAATTTTTTGCTAGGGTTTTAACTGATAACAATTTGATAGTCATTTTTTTTTCTTTTTTTTTTAATTTATTTTCGATGGTTTATGATTAAAACGTGATCTTTTTACATTATTGTCTATGTTGCAATTAAAATTTATTTGATAAACTATAAATTATATTTAAATTTTACATATTTTAAATCAAAACAAATAACATTTTAAACAAGTTGATTGTTCAAAAAACTAAAAAAAACTTTAATGAAATCATTAGCAAAAAAAGAAAAAAAATTAAAAAGGACTAGGAATTCGAGGACTAGATTTCCATGTAATTTTGTTGGAAACGCGGCCGTGAGTTTACTCCATCCACATGACTAAGATTTAAAAATGAAAATATCGAATATTTTTTCTAAATTTTTTAATGTTTGAAACTAATTTAGGGAAAAACTGATAAATTATCAAATTAAAAACAATTTAATTCTTATTTAAAAAAAAACAAATAATAAAAATATTGATTACGTTAGAGTAAAAGTAAAATTTGTTTTCAACTTTTGTTTTCTTGTTCATTGTTGATTACTTGAAATTCTTTCTTCTTGCAATTTTCTTTCTTTTAAACTACTAAAAATATTTTCTAACTTAACGAAAAATAGTTTAATAATTTTCTTATATTTTTACATTAAACATTTTTAATGTGAATTTTCGTAGCGAGACCTTTTCTCGATTTATTTCAGTACGATTTAAGTGCAAATCTTGAGGATTTCCCAAAAACTTGGCTTTTTTCAACTCTCAAAACTAATATTTACACCTGATTTTTTTTGTATCATCGTTTTAATAACGTTTTTTACTTTAACGATTTTTTCTACTGAGTTGTGCATTTTTTTAAATCAATTTTCAATTTTTATTTTTTAATTTTCTGATTTCATTCTTAAACTTTTTTATTCCACCTTTGTATTTATATTTTATTTATTACTTTTCCAATCAAACAACTTTTGCCACATTATTTTTCTTTTAAATAATTTTACATGATAATGTATTGATTTGAATTCCAATTAATTCAGATGCTTCTTTATAAAAAAAATTGAAATAATTAAAAAATGCAAATCATTTTTATACTTTCATTTTTTTTTTAAATAAATTTAAAGTTTCAATTGCGAGTATTGAGAATTTTGTTCAAATATTTTTCTGTTTTCGATAGAAAAAAACTTAAAAATGAAAAAGAAAAAGAAAAAGATCACATGTAAAGCACACATAGAGGGAAGGACCTTCTCACTGAAATAACATCATTTTTTTTCTCCTCTCTGTTCTCTTCGAATTTTTTTTCTTTTTATGTCTGCTTCTCTAATATCTTATGGTTTGTCTAGCACTTTCAATCAATGAACACCTTCTATGTCCTAAAATATACAATTATTATTCTTTTTTTTTTTCAAAGCCAGAAAAATATTTAAGTTTTTTTTGTTTTTTGTCTGTCAATTCACGTCAAATTCAGTCGATGATTTAAATAAAAATACACAAATAACACAGTTATTTCAATTTTTCGCCAATTATTATTATTATTATTTTTATTGTAAGCGAACCTTTTTGTAATCAAAAAAAAAACAAAACAACATTGAGAAAAGTTTTTCCAAAAAAAGTATTTTGAAACAAAATTATCATTTTTCGTTCTTATCATCATCATAAGTTTTCATTTTCGTCCAAATCATTTTTATTTAAACATGTGATATGAATTTTTTTTTAGTTCCGTTTGTTTTCGTTTTTGGCGTTTTGTTTTTGTTTAGTTCGCAACGAACAAAACATTGCATTTTTTATAGAGAAATAGGAAGGAAAATTGGAATAGTTTGGAGGGAAAATTGTGAAAGAATCGGGTTAACCACACGATAGAACTGGAGAGAAACGCAACATTTAAATATAATGGGTGGCCGGCAGTCATCAGTGGCTGAGGAAAGACCCAGATCAAATTCGGTTGATACTGCGCAGGTAAAAAAAAGAAAAATGAAAAATTTTTTTCATTTTGATAGAAACTTAGGTATCATCTCGACATTCCCAACAACAACGACAAATTGGTATGACAGCAGCTGAGCTTATGCAGGTAAAAATTAAAAAAGAAAAAAACATTAAAAAAAAAATTTTAAGACAATGAGAAACGCTCGTTTTCTAAGTTCTTCCTCGGATTCAAATGGTTCAGAAGATGATGCTGGACCGTCATCTCTTCATGGAAGGTATAAATTTGATTTATTGAAAAACTAATGAATTCATTTTTTTTATTAGACATAGAGGAATGGGAAATCATATTAGACCAGGAAGATTACATGGTCATCATAGTCGAAGATCAGTTCCAGTTTTTATGATGGGTGAGAATTTGTTAATAAACATGTGTTTAAGTTATTTTAATGTTTGTTTATTTATTACTCATTCTTGGCTAATCACATTTTTTTCAAGTTTTTATACTCTAAAAAATATTCATTTAAAGTTTCACTAAAACTTTAAACCCATATAAGGTTTTGTTTATATTTTTTGCATCAATCAAGTTTCTTTGAACAGTATTTCATTTTCAGCTATTTTATCTACAGTGCTCATTTTAATTTTATAATTATACAACAGAAAACAAAATTGTTTTCAGATATGAGTTGTCCAGTTTGTCATAAAGTGGTTCCTTCAGATGATGCTGATATTCATTTAGTAATGTGCCTTACAAGACCAAAAATTACATATAATGGTATTTATATTTTCTTTATTTTCATTTTATTTTTATTTTTCAGACGACGTTTTAAAAGAAAATAAAGGTGAATGTTCAATTTGTCTCGAAGATTTAAATGCTGGAAATAACATCGCACGATTGCCATGCCTTTGCATTTATCATAAACAGTTAGTATTTATCTATATATTTTTATTCGTTATGCCAAATATGTTCAAACTTGTTCTGGTTCTAACGTATAATCTAAAAATCTGAATTTATTCAGATGTATCGATGATTGGTTCAAACGGAAAAATTGCTGCCCGGAACATCCGGGTGAAGATTGAATATAAATATCATTTCATTTCATATTCATATTCAGTAATAATATTATTTTTTCCATTTTTGGGTAATCCATATTTCAAGATATTCATTGTTGTCTTAATAATTTCCATTTTTTTAATTGATGTAAACACCGATTCGAATCTGTTTGGTTATTTTAATTATCCAAACTTTTATTTCCAAAACGAATTCGTACGCTTTTCCGTTTATTTCCTTCTCTGGTTATTTTACTTTCAAACTGGTTTCTGTTTCTATTTACACATCTTTTTATTACCTTCGTATGTTATGTTTTTTATATATTAAATTCGATTTTACGCCTACCCCATATTCCGAGTGACCTTCTTGTACATTTGTACTGTTTATTATCGAACTGAATTACATTTTTTTTCTTAAATCCTTGGACCGAAAGTGTCAACATTTTTTTCATCATTGAATTTAATATTTATGATATAAAAAATTGTGGTTAAAGGTTTTTTAAATTATACTACATGAAAACATGTTTTTTTTAATATTCAAAAAACGTACAAAAATTCTAAAACTTAAAAGCTAATGATACATGGTAAAATTGTTTCAAAAATTATAAGTTATACCTGCAACCAAAAACATTCAAGGGTAAGAAAATATTTTTAAATTGATAATTTTTCATTATGCTCCCTTTCCTTTAGACTTCTTCTTTTTTTTCTTGTTTATCGCCACGATTACCTATAATTCATCATTTTTATTTTTATACATGTACGGGTTCAATTGTCTTCCACAACACACCTCGTCCGCATTTTTGTCCGCCTTTTGATCGACCTGTTCGCGTGCAGGTTTATGACAAACAAAACTGAAATCAGCTGTAACATTCGCACCTTCCTGACTATAAGATATAGTTTCTGTGGTCGGTGAATCTGGAGACAAATGAACCCGTTCAGCGTGTTGTGGTTCAGGGGTAAACGACGGAATCACTTTCGTCGATATGCATTCGACTTGGAACCCACGCGACACCAAGAACTCATCAAACATTGTGTCTACAATGCTTTGTTTTCGATTTTGAGATATTCAAATACAACAAAAAATCAATTACTTTAAATACAAACTAATTTTTGGGAAAAAATCTCAACCATTTTTTTTAGCTTATTAAAATATTTCGCACTTTATCCCACTACTCACATCCAGTAATTTAAATTTGGTTAATTGTGATATCAATAAAAACGACGCTAGTTAACATCATTCTATCAGACAAAGTATTTGTTTGTAATTAACAAAAAAAAACCCACCAGCAAGGCGATCGTTTATTGGAAAGTCGAATTTTGTTTCCCCTTCATCGTCGTCGAGTTCAGTTACTAACCGAAGAATTCTATCAAGATGTGGATTGCCCGATACCTATAAAATAATTTTCAGATATTTTAACTTTTTTTAACGGTTTCAATAGAGAGATGAAGTTACAGGTTTCAAATTACTATGACGAAATGGCCAATTACAAATATCGAGAATCTCCACTAATCTTTCATATCCCCATTTTTCATTCATGCTTTTGGCATTTGAGACTTGTTCATCGGTTGATTTCAGATAAACTATTTCGAAAAGATTTTCAGTAGACCAAATTTCAAACTTGGCAACGTCAACACCTATTGCAGACGGGACTATAAGAATCTAAAAATGTTTTAGTTTAGAAGAAATATATCCTATAGATTTACCTTCATATCAATATCAAGTTTATCACTAGCTTTTAATTGGTCTACCAATTTAGTAAGATCCATATTTTCGTTATAAACAATAAAAACAGCTGGGAAAATTTTTTCGTGAGCAGCAGCTTCGATCAAGTGTTTCATTTCATCGAATTGCTGCACACCAATATTTGCTCGATAATAACTTAATATAATTGTTCTCACTTTGATTTGAATGATTAGCCTTACTCATTTTTTAATGTAAAAACTCTTTGATCTTCATCTGAAGTAACCAACTTAGAAAGTTCCTTTTTGATCTGTAAACCCTTGAGATGCTTTATTAGAAAACAATCTCCTCACTTCATTTGTATTACTTCCAACGATTGCTAAAAATTGCTTTGGCGCGATAAATTCGGCATCCAACGACATTTCGAAATGCTTGCCCAATTTAGCTTACTAAACGGCTTATATTCTAATCGATTTAAGAATTTAACCCGAAAAATGAGATTCAACAACCCTTCCTCTGAAAACGAATATTTTAATAGAGCCCTCTTAAAATTAATTAGAGAAAGATGAATTCAATGTTCTTTACTGGCGAATCTACATTGTTAGACGATTTAAAGGTAATTAGATCAACGAAATAATTAGAACAAAAAAATCAACATTTATTGTGTAACAACAGAATTAATAAACTCTTTGTGGTTTTCCCATGGTAGATTTGATGTTCAACGATTTAACGTTTTGCCAGTTTTTCTTCAAAAGAGAAACAAGGAAGTTGATGGAAAGGGCAATGTTTCCAACAAGTTCTTCTTGAGTGAGCCCGACGTGTCCAACGGCAACCGAGAGACAGAGTACCTTAAAAAATTGATTGAATAAATAACTATGATTTAGTTCAAACCTTTTTCATTTGGAACTTAACAGTAGCACGAATTTCGTCAGTTTTCGAAACAAGAGATTCTCCATGTGTAACGACAGAAGGGAATTTTCCTGCTTTGTTCAATCCTGGACCCAAAATACGTGGGATTTGCTTAATGAGTGATTCAGAAGCAATAAACGCATCATAACTTTTGGCGAGTTTCTTGATAAGTTTTTTGTTCTTGTTAAGTTTTTTCAAATCATCGGCACTCATGGATGGGATATTTCCAGCTGCGGCTTCATCAAGATGGTGTTGATCTCCGAACACGCAAACCTTCATACTTGGTCGTGGAACATGCTTCAGTCTAAATAAGAACTTGAATTTATATCCAATTAGCAGAAGGGGTCTCCAAAAAGACGCAACCTTACTACCATAATTTAAAAAACTGACAAAGTCAATTTTTCGGTAATTAACCTCCCCAAATTTTTAAACCCTGGGTAAAGGTCCGCCATTACGGCTTCCTGTTAAAACAGGTCGTAGCTACCTGATGGATCCACTGAAACGTTTGTCCTTTTGAGGATCGTAGTTTTTGAGACCAATTTGAAGTTCGATTGTCTCTCGGAACTTGCGAGGCTTTTCTTGGGACCCCTTAAGAACTTCGGCTACCGCCTCATTCAAGGATTCACGTGAAACCTTTGACATTATACCCTAAAATAATGAAAACATTTTTAAAAATCAGTCAACTTAGATTTTAGAAGAAATTCATATAATAGAACCAATGGTAAAAAATAATGAAATTGGGGAAATTACAAAACGAAAATTTAGGACTTTAGGAAATACACAGCCGTTGTTAAGTTACCGTAAACCATGCGTTGCGAGACCTAGCAGTTTTCTAGGTGTATGCGCCCTCTTCGTGGCACTACTTTTTAATTTCAGTTCTGTCTTTCTTCCTAAACAAATCTTAAGGTTTTATTGGAGTTCACGCTTTCCCGTATTTAAATAAAATTTTTTTTTTCAAGCCTCAAATTTGTTTGAAAAAACCAGATAAAAAAAATTAGTTTTAGTTCTGAACGCAACGCGACCGCAGCGCGTGCCAACAATCCTAAACTAAATGCATTTTTCTAAGAAACTGTCATACTGTCCTTTATATTTCAATCAGTCAATCATTTTTTTTTAATTACTTCTTGTTTTTTTTAGTATTGTTCAGTCAAATAATCATTTTCAGAAAATGGCACCACAAAAGGAAAGTGAGAAAAAAATCATCTCCGAAAAAGTGGCTAAAGTTCGTGAAGTTGTCGACAATGTGAATACAAATGATATAATTTTGGTTCTCCATTCATTTGATCTAGATGTCAATAAAACCATTCAAGCTTTTTGCGAAGGTTATTATTATTCTTGATATTTGCGTAAATACTGTAATATTTTCAGATGGTGCGGCTAGTATTCTAGGTGGTTGGGTTACCTCATCAGGAGAGAGTGTTACTGCCGCCAAAAAAAAGAAGAATAAGAAAGCCAAAAGCTCGCAAAATTCTGTAGCTTCTCATACTCCTGTGGTCGCTGTCACGCCATCGACTGCAGCTCCATTGCAAGATACGAAATCTTGTGGTTTGGTTCTTTTTTCATTATTTTTTAAAAATTAAATTACTTAAAGCTCAAACAAATGTACCAACTCGGCAAGAATCAACACCAGTTAACAAACCAACTAACAAAGTTGTTGCCAAAGCGGAAGGTAATTGTTTTTGTTTTTAAAACTAAAAAATTGTTAAAAATTCAGTGAACGGTGCACCAGCTGCATCAGTGTTAGCTGATCCACTTTCAATTGCTTTCAAAGAAATTCGAACATCAATTAATAATCGAGAAAAGGAACTCAGAAAAATTATTTCTGAAAACCCAAAAACTAGTCTTTCTTTTGATACAGCATCTTTGATTAAATTGATTAGTTCGTTTGGGGAAACCGGGCGTCCTATTACCAATGGGAAACCGAATGAAAAGGCAACAAAAACTGTTTTGCAAAATAATTCTGCTGCGCCAAACTCTGCTCAAATAAAACACGCAACAAGTCAATCGAGCATCACGAGCTCTCTTGGAGCGGATTCTGGAGTCAACTTAAGTCCAACACACAAAGGTATTACCCAGTTGAAAGAAGTAATGTAATATTAATCTTGAGTTTTTTTCAGAAGATAAGAAAGTCACTGCTCCTGTGAAACCGGCTACTACTGTTGTTAGCAACGGTGGTCTCCAAATGACATCGAATAGTTTGAGCGCTGCTCAACTTTCTGCTCTCCAAGAGACTCTTAAACTTTCGCTAGCTGCTCGTGGACTTGATGCGTCAGTTTTGACTTCGTCTGAGAACATTAATCGTCGACCACGAAACAACAAACAAGAAGGAAAGAAAAATGGAAAAAACCAAAAGGAGTCGCAACCGAAATTGTCCATTTTGTAGAAAAAGATAAAGTGAAACTCGCTCCTTGTTTATGAATCAACATTGAAATTTTTTTTACTTGTTCGAAAAGGATTAATTTAACGTATATTTTGCAAAATGTACCATTCAAAAAATTTTGTTGTCTATTGTTTTACCATTAGTTTTTCAAAATTTTAACTCGTTTTTGGTATTTTATTGCAAAGTATCGGGCCAAGTGCGCTATACTTACTGTGATTGATTATAGAGAGTATTTTTTATGATTGGATTTTAGTACATTTCAGATTTTGTATTTATAACTTATTTTTTTCTTCTTTTCTACTTCTATTTTCTATCCTCTTTTATTTAATATATTGCACATCTATATCCATCTTGTGGCCTTATTAATTCATCGCGGGAGAGATAGTCGTCGTATATTTTACATCAAATCACATTTTTCTTTTTAATTCGTTCTTTGTGTATGTTTTTCCAAAATTTTTTAAATGTGATTCTAAAACTCAACTCCCTTCCAAAACAGATTTATTTGATCCTTATTGCTTAAGCATTTTTATGTTAACTGACGCAATAAACTATAGAAACAACGATTTTGAAAGTGGGTGTGTCTCGTTTTTACATTCGTTTCTGTCTTTTTGCTCACAATTCGTTTTATCTTTTTTGTTTCTAGTTTATTTGTATCTGAGGGGATGTTTGTCTTCAAATATATACTATATATTCATATATAAATTTTGGATAAAAATTCTTTTCTGAGTTTGGTAGAAACAACTTCTTCCATCAATATTAGCTTTAGAACATTTTTAGTCATGAAAAACATTAATTAAGATCTGCTTTACAAAAGAAATGTTTGATGATATAAAAATGATTCGTTGGGTGATAAGGTAAAACATAAAATATGAATCAACTGATAAAAACAAATTGTATTCATTCAATGCAGGTATTCAGAGTTATCACCATTTGATAAAAAAACGTGGGAAAATTATGTGTTTAAATTTGAATGCTCTCATTCAGCTTTAGAATTGTTGGAAAGGTAAATAATCTTTTAAACAATGTTCGAAATTCATAAAATCAGGTTTACCAAAACAATAATTCCAAATATTAATAAATACAAACATTATTTTCAAAAAAATGAATATGAGAAAGTGTTAAAGATTTCAAAAGTTGGAAATGATTCTCAAAAGTAAGTTTTTTCTTTTCTTTTTTTTTTAAAATATACAGAATGGAAATAAAACAAAAAAAACGTTGCCAGAAGATAATTCTGCTCGAAAGACAATATAAAAAAATAAAAATAAAATAAATGATAAAAGTCATTTTTTTAGAATTTCAAAAAAAAGATGGAAATTCAGTCGTAATGAAGATTTAAGAATGATTCGATGGGCTTCAAGGTTTTTATTTTAAATTTATCTGAAAAAAAAAGTTGATTACTTAAGACATCCATATTATTCTCCTTTTGGCTATTCAATATGGGAAAAATATAGTGTCGAATTTAATCCAGTTCATACAACTCAATCATTATGGGAGAGGTTAACTTTTATTAATTTTTTATGTTAATAAAAGTTATTTTTAAAGATTTCGAAAATATATTTTTCCAAAAATTGATGATTATGAAAATAGCTTAGAAGAGAAACTTTTTAAAAGTTTTTTAATTTTGCATAAAAATAAACAAACAAAACATTCAAATAAGAAATGTTGTCCAATAAAAATTGAAAAAACAAGAAATAACGTCAATGCTTCATTTATTCAGTCTTGTTCAGGTATTATAAAAGCTTTAATAATTTTTTGGAAATCAATCAAGCCATTTCCACACAGATTCGAAGAATTTAACTAAACAATTACAAAATTCAAATTTTATTCAAACAACTGCCAACAGTTTGAACGAAAAAGTCTTAGATTTGAATGAAAATGTTGAATTATTTGTCGGCGATTTCTATGAATTTATAAATTCAGGCAAAGTAAATTAATGTTTTTAACTGTTTTAATACATTTTCATTAAAATTCACTTTTTTTTTACAGAAAATCGATAATTTTTCAAAAATAAATCTTGCAAAGCGATTAATATCAAATGCCGAAAATAAGCAAACATTAGATATTGTAAATTTTAATGAGGTTAAAGCTTTAAACAAAACAGAAAGTAAATTTCCTATTTATTTTAGAGTGAAAGCTTATTTACACTTCGTCTAAAAAATTATTCAAAAATGACTAAATTTCTTAAAAGTAACAGAATTGAAACTTTTCTTCAAAATTTAGGAATAATTTGTTTCAAATTTTTTGAAAATTACATGGCAAAAAATGTGATGGAAAGTAAATATAAGGTTAATGGATAATCGGATTTAATAAATAAATATTTTTTTACAGATAAACGAATATGATGCTTTCTCTTCAACTTTGTTTGAAAAAATCTTGAATCTATATAAAATCAATTTTTAGTTAAAAAAGTAATTACAATTATTTTTTTATTATTTCAAGTAAAAGAAGATTTATTTGAATTTTTTGGGATAAAATTATCATAATACATTGTGCATGCTTCAATCATTAAACTTTCAGTACAAAGCGGTTCCGAATCAATAACTTTTGCTAAAAATTAAAATAAACTTTTAGAATTTTCATTAAAACTACCTGGGTTTCCGGCAATTGTAGAAAACGGTGGAAATATGTTATCAGGCGATACGACACTTCCAGGCAATACTCGAGAACATTCTCTGATGACACTTCCATTACCAAGAACTGCTCCTCGTCCAATATGTGAATATGAGCTTATTTGAGAAGCATTTACAATACAATCCTAAACATTTTAAGATTTTTTTTTGCAAAGAATTTATTCAAAATAAATACATTTTACCTCTTCAATGAAAACGTAATCACCAATTACAACATTGCACATTGGGGGTTTTTTACTAAAAACTTTAAAGCACGGTCGAATTATACTTTTCTCTTTGATTATACAATATTTTCCTATTTTTATTGTTGCCAAGTCTCCTCTAATCGAAACTCCTGTTTCGACAATTGACTGAAAAAAAAAATTAGTAAAAAAATATTTTTCAAGATTAACTTTTCCAGATAAAATAATATTTTGCGTTCCTGTAATTGCGTGTTTTTTATTGACTTTATTTCCCGTATGCGTTTTGGCCCATTCGGCTTCTTCATAGGTTATGACAGGAAGATCCATTTCAAAATTTCCTACTGAAATTATGTTTAAATCTATATTCAGAATATAAGTTGAGATATAAATTTTGTAATAATAAAAACAATTTTTTAACTGGTATAATAATTTGAATACAAGTCTATTTATTTAATTACATAAAACAAGCCAATAATTTAAAGCAAACTGGAAAAAAAAAGAAAAAAATATTTTGGGGACTTGTAAAAATTTAACTTCAAGTGTAAATTGCCAAAATAATGTTAAAAAATCACAAGTAAGACAAAAAAGAAATTTTAAAAAGTTGGAGATGTTTTGATAATTGGAATTTTTTCCTACACGAAATATTTTTACATTTGGTAAGAAAAAATGAATTTATAAAAAATCAATTGAACTTCTTTATGTAAGTGCACCAAAAACAGGGTTATAACGACAGATCGATGGTCCTTTTTCCATATATTCTGCTTTTGTATGAGACACTTGAAAGAATTCAGCCTATAAATAAAATAAATTATTAAAATAAAATAATCAATAATTTTACTGTTGAAGCTAGCATTGATCCTCCAAACCACACCGCATATCTTTGCATTTTGTGTGAAATAACTTGAACATCAATAGGTTTCGGCTAAAAATTGTGTCGTTAGAAAAATAACTTTTTTTTCAAATTTAATTACTTTCAAGTTTCCGCCACTCAACTTTTCACTTGTTTCTAATCTTGCATCACTTAATCTTTTAACGTCTCTTTGTAATTTTCTGGCAAAATCCTACAATTTTTTTAAAATTTATTTGAATAAATAATTAATTAATTAATTAATTAGTACTTTAAATAAAGTCGATCCTCCTGATAAAACAATATTTTCATATAACCCTCTTCTTACATCAATTGGGCATTGTTGGATTAAATTATCAACAATTTCAGATATTGGTGTTGTAAAATCAGGATTACAAAACTCTGGATGGAAGAAAATTTCAGGACCCAAAAAACGTTCGTATCCAACATCGACAACGAACGGTTTTTTGGTGATATTATTAACCCCATCATATGTTCTCAACCACTTAGAAGCATCTGTATCATATTTTACAAATTCTTTCATCACATCCGGACAGACATAACAAAATTTTTCCTAAATTCAATTGATATTATTGTTTTTTGTAAATTTCAATGTATAAAACCTTTATCATTTTTGCAACTTCGTAAGATTGTTCAGCAGGAATTGAATGTTCTCGCTCTCTCAACAAACTTTGAATAAAATATGTTATATCTCTTCCAGCAATTGGAATATGTTTGATACAAGAACCAATTACATATCCATCGGCTACAGGAATACAATGAGTAACGCCATCTCCTGAATCAATAACCTACAAAAAAATAGAGTGTTTTTTTTTTAATTTAACCAAATTCTTCCAACCAATCCAGTTAAAGATCTTTCATTTGCAGCTCTTGATTGCCAACTAGCAGTTAATGCCAAAACAGCTTGAACTGCAATATACAATCCGGGAACATTAAAAGATTCAAACATTATTTCTGCGGTATATTCTCGATTTTCTGGCGTATTTAATGGTGGTTCTGTCTAAAAAAATTATTAATTTGATAATAAACTAATTCTTACTAATAAGAAGAAATGATCTTCAGGTTCTGCTCTTAAATATTTGAATATACATTGTTCCCAATATCTCTCCATCAAATCCCAATCTTCAACAATTCCGTGTCGAATTGGGTACTAAATTTTCTTTTTAAATTTTTAAATTTATTTATTTTTGTTTTACTTTGACAGTATAATTAGCAGCAGCTGGAGACAACGCTTCTTCCCCAATAAAAAAATCCAAATCATCGATTCCAGCCCCACCTCCAGGTCGATTCCAACGAAGAGCTTGCGAATTTGAACTAGCTACTTTGTCTTTTACAGCAATTGCTATAAGATAAATATTTGTAGCAAATGAATAAAATGTTTTCAAATAATGAAATACCTGATGGAATAATAAACTGAGGTTCTGTGTTACCCGCGTATCCGAGTTTTGTGTATCCCGTACCATTATCGATAACACATGCCGGAAGTTGGTGAGCCGACATCTTAAATATTATATTTTAAAATTATGTTTAAGTTAGGAAACAATTCTATTGGGAGTGTTTTCTATTTATAATAAAAATATCAGTTTTGAAAAGAATAACATTTGGAAAATCTAAGCTTAGACCACGGATGACTCATGAAAACTACTAAATACACAAATACGCGGTAGAAACATCAAATAATGATCGAAACTTTGAGAGAAAAAAAAATCAATATTTTGAATATTTTCCAAAGTAATCGTTCGTTCTTAATCCTAAAATGATTGTCGTCTTATTTTTTCCATAATTTTTTTTAGTGTACAGTTGCTAAAATTTTTCCTAGTGTGCATCTGCTTAAACAGAGTATTTCAAAAAAATTCAAAATATGATGATTCAAATAGGAAAACATTTGAAAATTATAACTGTAAGAAAAACATGTAGAACTGTGTATAATTTGTGAGAATTTAATATTTGCACAAAGAGAACACAATTCTGCATTATATGTCGCTGTATACTGCACTTTTAACATCACAGTTGACGACATTTAACTTAAAAAAAAAATATAAAAGCAATAGTATTTTATGGAGTTTATCTTGAACCTCTTGATCACAGAAAAGCCAACCAACAATAGATTAGAAACATTCTATTCCTTCCATTTATAAAAAAAAAATAATAAAAAACTCAAACCAATGCAATAAAACAAACCATTTAGAATTATAAAAAACCAGCATTCACTTATGATTAAATTATAAAAAATTCTAATAAATTAATTTTTTTTTGGAGTAAAAATTGCCGAAATAAAAAAATTAAATAAGGCATAACTTTTGTTTAATAAATAAAATAATGAGAATATCACAATGATAATGGTTTCGGCGATGGTTGTAGTCCTTCATAAGAAAAGTTTAGTCAAAAATTAATTTTTTAATGTCGAAATTCTCAATCCCAACACATTTTTTCCAATCTCAGCTACTTGGCAAACATCACAAATTTGTCCCTCCAATCCTTCCGAATATGAAGCTCCACAGAATGAACATTTCACACACGGTCTTCCACGATAAATGGGAACAAATTGTTTTGAGCAGACTACAAACGGATTATGTTCATCGTAGGCAAATTGATGCGCATCAGTATTATCCTTTTCAGCGGCAGCCAAAACTTTTCTAATTTGAGCCGCAACTTCTGGTTTTGGAGCTAAAAATATGAATTTATGTAGAAGCAAAGATCAATGAAAAATGTTCTTACCTAGTTCCAATAATCTTTTACAAAGCGATGCACAAGTTCGCATTTGTTTCAGTTTGAAAAATGTGTTGATAGCTGATCTCAAAGTTAAAATACGATGCATTGGTTGAAGATCAAAATGCGTAAAGTACGCTGACAACTCGGCATTTCTTTTTAAATCAGATGCAGTCGATTTTGGTAAGTCTTTTCGATATGTTTCTAACAATAGAGCGGCAAGATATTCTCGAGTAATTGCAATCAACTGTTCAGCTTCCGCCACTTCTTGTTTTGACGAGACAACCAATAAAGGTATTGATAGAAGAATTTCTCTTAGCTTAACAATAGCATCTCCGAATTTTCCATTAGTTGTCAATTGATATGCTTTTTGTAATTTTTTTGCAAGTAAAGACAATTTAAAAGCAGCAACTGGTAAATGATTTTTCTCGTCTTGCCAATTTCGGATTGGGTGAACGAAAATTGGACCAGCTGGTGCCAAGCCTCCCCATCCTCTATGCGATAATCTTGATGCTCTATATGCTTTTAAAAAGACTTCCTTGAATGGAGCTGCATTGACCAAACCAATTGTATCCTTCAATATTTTAATAGCTGTCTCAAATGATCCAGCAGCTACGTGATCAGCTACTAATCGGGACGCATTTGCCCATTCAGTTGATATAGCTGGGGCCGCATTTGGAACAACTTCTTCGTTTTCATCTCCTCCGTTATCGTCAACAGTATCCGGAATAACCAAATCATCATCGACATCCCAGCCCCCTTCCTCTTCACCTCCACTTCCTCCTTCGTCTTCATCAAACTCTGGTTCCCCATCTTCTCCTACTAAATATTCGTCTTCTCCCCAAGCTCCATCTTCTACTCCATCCTGAAATTTTTTATTACTTTTTTTAAAATGAAAAACAAATAATACATCGTCTTCAATTGCGGCAAAAGCGGCAGCTGCCGGTTTAACACCAGCTACTGATTTTGTAGTTGGTCCAGTTGAAGAAAGACCTAGTAGTTGAGCATCGAAATGTCCTTGAGCAGAAGCCAACAATGGCCAATTTTCATCTAACCGACAAACAGGAGGTGGTGGTACAAGCAATCTCGCATTAGGATCTACAGGTGGAAGAGGTTGCTGTTTGATTTCAAGTTCGCTTTTTAATTCCTCTGCTTCATTTTCAAAACCATGTGTAGCAGCAGCTAAATATGCCAATGATGTTTGTCCACAATTCCTCAAAATTTTGATTCTTTCCTCAATGTCACCAACATAAAGAGATGTAGAAAAATGTCCATTTGAGTCGTTTCTCGCTTGTGCGATTCTCATCATTTTCACTAATTTTTCAGTGTTTCCGGTTACAAAATAGAGGAATGATAATTTCTCGAAATTTTTAGTTCTTTGATAACTCATTTCAACAATTTGATGATTTCCTTGTAACAAAGCAGCTTCACCAAGAGCTTCCCAAACCGCGGGTTCATCTAACTTCTGGAAAAAAGTTATATATTTATTAAAGTTTATTTTTTTTCAAACCTTGGCTGCTTCCAATGCAACTTCCAAATTTCCACATTCTAATGCCAGTCCAAAACGTGTTTTTTCATCTTTCACAAAGTGAAGAGCAATTTCTGGATATCCTTTCTTTTCCAAATATCCAATAATTGATTGTCCAACTAAATTTGCCGATTTTACCATATTGACGACTTCATCAATTCTTCTATTAATCAATGCCAATTTAAACTTGTAATCTGATGAATCAATTGGAACTTCGACTGGTGTTGCTTCTCGATTCAAACAATACAAAGTTGATCCACGAATTGCCAATATGTAAAGTGGTAAATCTAATGTTCTAATAATTCCACAATCTCCTGATGTGATAGCATATTTAATATGATTGCTGGTTGTATACAAAAACACCGAATCTTCATCCCACGCACCACTTTTGACTCGAGTAGATTCTTGTTGGGTACACAAAATTTCCAATTTTCGATTAACTAATGTTAATGTATGTTTCGACAATAATGCCGCGTATTCCATTGATTTACTCCAAACTACGTATCTGACCTAAAATTTAAATTTTTTCTTTTATTAGTTTACTTTTCTGTTTACCTTGCTTGCTTTTACTGATGCTGTTACAATTTTTTGTTGAACATCGAATAATTGTAGACCTTCTTCATTTTTCAGCAAAACCATTCCAGTTCCAGCGTAGAAAATGTCGTTGATTGCAGTGTTAATGTTTTCCAATTTACGAAGTTCTTTGTTACCCAAATCACGGAGAGACACATTTTGAGCTTTATCCAAGACGGCAAAACGATTTCGAGCAACCCAAAGAGCCGCAACTCCAGTGCTTCGAACCGCTTGAGCATCTGATCCTCCATCTCCGTTTGTCGGAACTTTATAGAGATCAAATGTGCACATTTCTCTGTTATGTGATCGACTTGTCAGCAAAAATGCTCCTTCTGCTGGATTGAACGATAACGAATAATACGGTTGCATGAATGCAGCTGATGCGCGAAGCTTACAAACCGCTACATCTTTACTGAAATTTTAAAAATGATCATAATAATACAAATATTCAGTATTACTAACTTTGTTGTAAAATCAAGTTTTCTCAATTGTTTTTCTTTTACATAAAATGCGAAATTATCGTTAACGCAATATGCTGGGCGTTCTCTTTGAATTTTGAATACCACCATTCCATTATCATGTCCAGCAGCAAACATATTTAAACTTGGATGTGCTGCCAAAACCCAGAAACGTTCATTTTCATGACGAAAAACATGAAGACTTGTTCGTTTTTGCATATCCCAAACTCGAATTGATTTATCTTCGGCATTCGATAAAATCAGATCTGCATTTGGATGGAAAAGAACTGATGAAACATTGTTGTAATGCCCTCGGCAACTGTCAACTTCCCATGCTTTTGTTTCATTATATCGCCACATTTTGACTTGTCTATCATCAGATCCAGAAACAAGAATTGGCATTTGATGATGGAAGGAAACCCAATTTACTCCACGGTCATGTCCTTCTAAAACATGTTTTACAACGGCATCCGGTTGTCCAAAGAGTTCAGCTTGTTGAGCACCACTTGGACGAATAGAAACTCCCCCTCCTGGCATTTGCTTCTTTCTCAATCCAGAAATATCCCAAATTCGAACAGTTTGATCGAGAGACGCTGACGCAACGAAATCTTCAGTTGGATGAAATTGAGCACACATAACATAATGATTATGCCCAGTAAGAATAGCGATGGAATTTCTTGATTGCCAGTTCCAAATCCGAACTGTTTGATCATCTGATGCAGAAATGATCCATGGATATTTGTTATGGAAAAATGTTGTTCGAATGTAATCAAGATGGCCTAAAAGTGTGAAAATACATCTTTTCTGCTTGTAGTTCCACACCTGTAAAATAGTTTTTACTGAAATTATATTTTTTTAAAACATACTTTTATTTTGTAATCATCTCCTCCAGAAACAAAAATTGGTTGCTCATTGTGAAAGCAAATTCCTCTAACAGGACCATCATGTTCATCAAACTTTTCCAATAGAACACACATTCGGTAATCCCACAATTGGATTACGCCACTGTGAAGAGATGTCAAAACCCATGGTCTTGTTGGATGAAACGAGATTCCTGAAAGTTTCGAGTAATGTGGGACAGAAATACATTTCAGAATTAATAACCTTTTACTCTTGCTGACTTTGATTCAAACTTGATAAGCAACGACATTCCGCCGAGCTGTAAAGAGAAAATTCAAATTAAATTAGTGTAATTAATTAACAAGTCAGGAAAAACAATATTGCACGTAAATATTTTAACGTAATTTATTAAATTATCAACTTTTGATTAATTTTTCTTTATGGATTTTTTTGAACTGATATAATATTTATTTAATACATTTAAATCGAGAGAAAGATATAAAATGTAAAGGAATCCAGCAATTCTTGAAATGGAAAGTGAAGCAACGTTGGCAGTTGAAGGCTACCGTACGTTAAAAAACCTTCACATCCAACTCAATTTCTGCAAACACAACTACGACATTTGACACACAATGTGAGAATAAAAATAAAATTAAAAAAGTTTTTTTATTTCCCACAGAATTTTAATCGAATAATTTTAAATCGTTATGCATAATAAAAAGGAGCAATTGCATTTTCAATTTCAAAAACTGTTCTTTCTCCTACGGTTTTTTTAACTTTTTCCCAGTTATCACGATGTTGTCTTCTGAATTCTCGTAAAGTTTCAGTTATAGTTGTCTAAAAAAATCGTTTTAATTTAAAAACTTCATTGAACTTTACCTGAACTATTTCTAATCTGGTATTTGTTAAACTCAAAGTCATTAATGGTTTCAAAATATGTTTTGGAAACGAGAATGGATATGCCATAACTAAGGCTCCCAAAGCCAATGCTGCTCCATGTTTTTTATAAGTTGGTTCTTTTGAATCTTTTAAGCATTTATCAAATTCTGCCTAAAATAATTTTTGAAAAAATTAAGAAATTGAAATAAAACCAACTAATCTATCATCTTGAATTTTAATATATTCACAATGAACAAAAAATAATAAACATTTAGCCGCTTCTTTTCGAACAGTAATCTGATTTTGAAAGAATTTAATTGTTTAAAAAATAAAAAAAGCTCACCGATGAATCAAAAATAGCTTCAAAAATCAAATTCTGCACATTTTGTCTTCTTTCTTCAATGCTGAGTATAAAAATATTAGAATAAACCCAAACATGAACAAATTTCAAAATTGCCAAGCGAACTCTCCAGGCAAATTTATTTGATCGATATGTTTCAATCAGAATTTTTATAATTGAATCAATATATTGAGGCGGTGACCATAAACTTGACATATAATCATGAATTAATGTTGACGAATTTTGAAAAATATCAATATTTTTGTAGGCTTCTTCAGATAAATCGTAATCATCTTCATTTGAATATTCAAATAATTTTGGCAATAATTTAATAATTTCTGGTGTCCAACTACGGTAACATAAAACATAATATTGTTGAAGAAATTCGAGAAGAGTTCGAAAATAAATCAATGATTTTTTCTCTTCTAATTGAAATCCAATTATTGATTCTTCATCTTTTGAAATTAAATTTATTTTCTTTTTTATTTCTTTTTTAAAATTTGAATTTGAAAAATTTGAAATCTGCAAAAAAATATTTGAAAAATTCACATTTTTTTCCAAAATTATCAACATTTCCAATAAATCTTGAAATCCAAATATCAGTCGGTTCTAATTGAAATCTTTTATCAATATTTTGATACGAATTATTCCAATTTGATTCACGAAGCCAAGAAACATTTTGAAAAGCTCTAAATATGCTTTTTCATTTTAAAAAACGAGTTATGAACCTTGAAATTCCAATTCTTAATGTGTCTGTAACTGCAATTGGTAATTTTTGCCAAGCAATTTCACAAACTCGATTTGTTGTTTCAATATATCTCCATCGACTTATATTTAACATTTCCAATCTCCTGAAGAAAAAAAAATTGTTTTTCTTTTAAAAATTAAAAATCAATATTCAACATTGCTTGTCGCCATTCTTCAATACAAATTTTTTTCGATCCTTCAATCAATTTCTCAATCAACCACCAAACTCTTCGATGATCAGTTGAGCAATCAAGAATAATTTCAATGCCATCTTCCCATGCTTGTTTCGCTTCACTGCTGATCAAATCAAAAAATCGATCCAATAATGGTGTGAAAAGTGTCCAAAATTCGTCGATAATTCGAAATGGCCGATGTTTTATTCCCTTCACAATTCCAACAAATATTTCAGCTCCCAATATTTGAGATTCTTTCTTAAATTTTAACATTTTTGTTTTCTCAGGGGACCCGAAAAAAAAACAACTTTTTTCGATTGAAGCAATGAAATTAAAATTTCTTTAAATATTTCAATCGTTTTAAGACTTTCCGAAAAATTTCGAATTACATACTGAAAAACAAAAAATTGTTTAGAAAAAAAAAGAAAAAAAAAACTTTAATAATTTGATAAGAATTAAAACAAATTAATTTATCATCTCCTTCTTTTTCTTGAGTTTTAAATTCAACCCATTTTTCAATATTTTTTTTATTTTCAAACCATTCCAGTATCATTTTTTCAGATTTGTTCAATTCTTTATTTTCAATTGGTTTCCCATATTTTGTTGGTCTTACAACATTTATGGTTTCAGGCCATTTAAAGGATCCTTTTTGTTTTTCAATAAAAATCATTTCGTTCCATTTTTGTTCATTTTTTGGAAGATTCATCGAATCATAAACAATAAATAAATTATCTTCTCGAATTCCACACTCAAATTTTTCATTTTTTAAAATTTTCTAGAAAAAAACCTTTTTTTATTTAATTTTTCTTTTTTTGTTGAAAATTTTACTTTTGTTGGTGGTTTAAAATCAATTCGAATAGTTTTTGGTTTGTTATGTTTCAGCCATAAAAATAATTCTGAAATTGCTTCATTTCTTTGTTCTTCTTCTTCATGAATTAATTGAGATAATAAAATCTGAAATAAAAATTAATTTAAAAAAAAAAGGTTAAGCTGAGGGCTACTTTAATAATATTTTCATCAGCTTCTTCTCTCATACATCGATAAATCATTGTTCGTGCTAATTTTTCTCTTGTGTGGTGCAAATTTGGATTTTTAACATATTTTTGAATGATTCGATTGATCATTTCATTTCGAATCTTTTTTGTTTTTTCAATCCAATCTTCATATTTTTTGCGTTGACATTCAATTGTTTCCCAATTTGTGCAATTTTTCCATTCTTTTGTATTTTTTATTATTTCTAATCCAATTTCAATTATTTTTTTATTTCTTTCCTAAACAATTTTTTTAATTAAAAAAAAAAAAAACAAAAAATTTAATTTTTGTAAAAAAAAAACTTTGTAGGGAATTATTTGTGATATTTGTGATTTCATTGGGGTATTTGATATTGATAAAATATGTGAATAAAATGTTTCAAAATAAGTTCGAATTTTTGGTTCATCAATTACCTTAATAATATTTCAATAATTTTTAAATAAAATTTAAAAAAAAAACTTTTGTATTAAGAAAAGCTTCCCATAATTTATCTCGAATAAATGCATTTGTTGATTCAGATAAATTCATTGTTAAAATCGTTGACATCGCTCCTTTAATTGTTTCCTCATTTTTCATTTTTTCATTTGTTAAAATATCAATGATGTCATCAATCAATAAATGACGACACAGAAATATTTTATCACAAAGAATTTGAAGAAATGTTTGAGATGCGTTTCGAATTCCTTCATAATCATTTAATGCTAATTTTACAAGAATTTTTAAGACTTCAATATCAAATTTTGTTGGTTGGGTTGGAGTATTTGAGGAATAAAATTGAATTTTCTAAAAAAAAAACAAATCAATAACAAAAATAAAAAAGAAAAAAGAAAAGGAAGAATTTACCATATGAGAAAGTAAAGCAAAGGATTGCATTGATTCAAATATTGATTTTATTCGATCGCCATATATTGGAATACATAGAAAAGCATAAGTATTTGTGATTAATTTTTCCTGAGTTCTCATTTGAACTGAATTTTGAATATTTTCATCAATCAATAAAACACAAATCGATAAAATATTTTCCAATAATTTTGGATCATTTGATTCAGAAAATGTTAAAAATCGCTGAATTTTTTTCAATATTAATTCTTTATAATTTTCGCCATTTTCGGTTTGAATTTCTAAAAAAAAATTTTTGTTTTTTTGGAAAAAAAAAACATTTTTAATCACCACAATTTAATCGATAACAACAACCAAGTTGGGATGAAGCAATTGGTGTTGAATTTGGTAAAAAATAATTCGTTACAATTTCACTTGGTGGATTTACAAAAATATTTTGACACGATGAAAGAATAATTGAAATACAATATAAAATTCGTTTTTTTTCTTCTCTTTAATTGATTTTTAATTATTAAAATTTGAAAAAAAATAAAAAAGAAATGAAACCTTTCTAATTTTTCATCAATTTTTAAAATTAATGGATATAAAAATTTATGAATTAATAATTTAGCCAAATGAATTTCTTTTTTTGATGGCACAAACCATTTTAAAATAATATTTTCAATTTTATAACATTTTGCCCATTCCTTTTAAAATAAAAAAACGGTTTTAAATTTATTAAAAGTTGAAATGTTGGATTTAAAACAAACTTTGATTGGATTCCATTCATTTAAGGGTTTTTTAAAAATATTGATTGGGCCATCATCTGGTATTGGATAAATTTGTGTCAATGTCAATAATAAATATGATAATCCTTTGGTTCCAATTTGATAGGCAATTTTACATTGACATTCAATCAATATTTCGATAATTTCAAAAATGATTTTTTGATTTTCAACAATTATTCGAGTGTTTCCACTAAAAATTGCGTTTGATAAAACCACGTAGAATAAAATTGATGAGGGTGGTTCTTTCATATTTTGAACATTATCTTTAATTCAATTTTTTTTCTTCTTCTTTCTTTTTCTTTTTTTTTAGAAAACCTGTGATTAGAATTTTAAGTTTTTCATAAAGAAAATTTGCAAATTTTTTCCATGAATCATCACAAATCCAAACACAAGACGAAATAATTCCGCTCATTAAATCAGTTGCAACAAAACTTTCAAATTCAATATGTGAAATATAATCGAAAAGTCGATTGAAAAGTTTCTGGAAAAAAAAATGAAAAATTATTGATTTTTTCTTTTGTTTTGGATTTTCAATGAACATTTCTTAATTGTGGCGACGAATGTGAAAATAATTGATTGATGCATTCATCAATCGATTGTTTTAAAATCATTTCTTCTGTTCCTTGATTTGTTTCAAAATCGTTCATTGTTCCAATATTGTTTGTTGAATTTTTTGGCGCACAAACGGCTAAGCAGCTGATCGTTTTTAGGATTTTTTCAAAAACTTCTTCAGCAATTATTGGAATTCTTTTTGATAATTTGCATAGCATTTGATCATCTTTTGTCATTTCATTTGAATAGAAATTGGTTGATGTTGAAAAATCCATGATTGGAATTGAGGAAAAAACAAAAACCAATGTCTGAATTTTATTTTTTTTTATTTTTATTAATTTATTTTTTTGATTTTTCAACTTTTAAAGCAACTTCTGCTCTTCCAACATCATTTACATCAATTGAATTAACAAATATTTCTAAAATATAAATTGAATGATGTTTTAATGATAAAAATTTATGATTTTTTATCTGAAATTTTAATTTTTAATTTCAGCCAATTTTTTGTTCGATTTTTAAAACCTCATCAATGAGATTATCATTCCGATATGTGCACCAATTTTTTCTTTCTTCTTCCATTTTTTCTAACCAAAATGAATCATAATTTAATTCAAAGTTTCGATTAATTTTTTTATTTTGTTCATGCATCAACTTTAAATTAATTTTTTTTGAAAAAAAAAAGAAAAAAAGTTGTTTTTACCTGAAAAATTACCATTACCAAAGCATCCATGATTGTTGATAATCTTTGAGGTTCACTTATAGCAAAAATCGCCGAATAAATACTTTAAATATTAATTTTACAAAAAACAATTTTTAATTCCAAAATAAAAAAACCAAACTGATCTAAGATTTTTGGAGCAACAACTCCAACATTTAATGAAGTCAAATGATAAATAATTAATGAAACCTTTAAAAATTAAAAATAAAAAAAAGGCTGAAAACTGAAAAAACTGAGAAAAATACTTTTGTATAAGAAGCGTCGGGTGAAAAAAGAAGCATTAAAACAGCGTCGACAATGATTTTAGCAACTCGATCGATTTCTTCATCTTTTACATAGAATTCTTCTGGTACTTTTCGCTTATAATTTTTCAATCTTTCTCGACGAATTCGAGCTGTGAAATTTCGTGTAAAAATCTTTAAAAAAAATCATTTTTTTTTTTAAATTCGACAAAAAAAAATTGAGAAAACTTCTAGAAACTGAACAATTTGGTTAACATGTTCTCCTGAATTCAATGGATGAACAGAAAACTCGATACACTTGATTGTTCTTTCAAAATGTTCGATTGATGAATTTGGTCCACCAATTGTTGCGCTCAAAAATTGAGCAAAATAAGCAACACCGTCAGATTCTGATCCGTCGCCAATTATTGTTTTTCCTTGTCTTATTGAAATATCAAATGAGCGAATTAATTTGGTAAAAATATTATCAAAATATGGCTTCCAATTAATTAAATCCGGTAAATGAACTGAGATTTTTGAAAATATTTCCATTAATTTATTTCCCCAATTATTATTCATTTCAACCGAAATATAAAACATCCATAATAAATCAAACCATTGACCACAACCAAATTGTTTATGTTCCTAAAATAAAAAATTTATTTTTATTTTTTTTAAATTAAAAAAAAATATTTTCCAACTTCTGAATTCATTCCTTCAATTGTCAGAAATGTTGAGCACATTTCAGTGAATTTTTTCATTGATACACCAATTGAGATTTCTTCTTGAAGACGTTGCCAAATATTGATTTGTTGTTGAGGCGCAAAAAATACCGACAATGAATTGCAGGCTTCTTGAATATCCGAAGTTGAGAGACTTCGAATTTTGTTGTTATAAGTTTTCAAATATAAATTGTATAATGGTTTCCAATCAATTATCATATCTTTATGACTAAATTCATTATTTCGACATTCTCTAAATTTATTTTAATTTCAAAAAAAATTTTTAATTTAATTTATACGACAAAATATTTGTAATTGATGTTGCACAATATTTAATAAGATTATGTTTTTGATCAATTTTTGTTAAGCCTTCGTATAAAAATTTTAAAATTTTTAGAATCATTGGTTTTGTAATTCTTAAACCAAAATTTGAAATATATCTTAATTAATTTAATTTGAAAAAAAAATGCAATTTTAATTTTAATTAAAAAAAAACTTTGTTAATTGTTTAAAATAATCAATGGAATCCAATGAATTTTCAGTCATTGTTGTAATTATAATTCCATTTAAAATATTATTTAAATGCTCATCCAATTCTTCATTTAATCTGCATTTTTTGTTTCAAATAAATTAAAAAAAAAATAATTTGTGTCCAACTTATCAAAATATGGAAGAAGAACAATTTTTTTGTTTGGTCGAACAAAGTTTTTTTGTTTTAACTTTTTAATATTTTCTTTTCCGTTTACAATAATTTCATTATTTTCAGTTACCTTAAAATTGTTCAAAATAAATTTTTTTTTCTTTTTTTTTTCACACTTGAATCATTTTCCATTGATTAAATATTGAATAATAAATTTTTAAAAACAAAATACTCAGGGCACGCAATGAACGAGAAATAAATACAATTTGAAAAAAACACAATTTTTTTTGAACTTTTCGAGTTGGCGCTACTACAGTAACCTAATAACCTGCATATCAAAAGTGGGGGAGATTTACGAAATGGAAGAGAAAAAGAAATCTCGTCCCTCGGTCGAGTTTCCACCAAAACTTAAATTCCATTTATTAATTAAAAAATTAGGTTCTTGAAAGAAAATAAAATGCAGAAACGATGAAATCAGATGAAAATTTAAGTAAAAAACGGTTTTTATCCGTTATTTGTCGTTATTTATCCATATTTATATATTTTTTTCTTTTTTCTTAAATTTTGTACTAGTCGCGCTTTAAATGTATTAAAATAAATACTTTTTATTTTGTAAAAATATCGAAAATCGAATAATTTTTGACTGAGCTTAGTTCACAATGTTTTAGCTGAATAAGTGGACAAGATGAGTTGTCATTATGAGAATTTCTTCTTCTTAATCAATGTTTTATAAATCCAATTAAACTTGTTTAAACTCAATTAAAACTTAATCTAAGAAACTTTGCCACAATAAAATATTATTTAATATTGTGTTAGTGGATGAACTATTTGTTTTCAAATTCAAATGTAAAATATACGGTCACACCTGGGAAAAGGTTAAAAATGATTTATTTCTCATTGGCGCAGAAGAAGTGATGGAAATGAATTAATCAAAACTTAAAAAAATACAAAAACGTTTTCTTTTTAAATTAAAGTTTTGATATTTGCGAAAAGTTCCTTTTAAAACGAAAATTTATCCGAAAAAAAATTTGGTTGAAATTCCAAGAAAAATTTTATTTTCATTTTAATAAATAAAAATAGCTCAATCTCGATTTGAAAAAAAATTAATTTTAATGATTTATTTTGATTAATTTTTTTATCCAAAAAATTTTTTATTAACAAAGTCCCTCATTTTTTTCACTTACTTTTTGATTTCTGTCAAGTAAAATAAATTTCACTCTCAAATTTGTAACTCTCGCACAAATTTATGAAAAGAAACTTTTTTGTTCTATTTCTCTCATTCTCTTATTCTGTTTCGTTTAGCTCCGCCCCCCCCCTTTTTTTCAGCGATGCCCGATTTTCGTAATTGTCGCTGTTGATCTATAAAAGAGAGAGAGGAAAAGAAAAAGAAAAGTGAGGGAAACATAAAAAAAAAGAGAAAGAGAGAAAGAAAGAGATGAAAAGATAGTTTCAAAACAATTCTCATCGATAGAACAGTTTCCACCATCATCATCATCAACGGTCGTCGCTGTCGCTGTCGCTGTCGGCGTCGTCGTCATCGTCGTCGCTGTCGCAATAATTGGTCTTGTTCTCTACCCATTTTTGTCTGACTGTCTGCCATCGATGAGACATCAATAAAGACGGAAAGAAAAAGAGAAAACAGTCAGTCAGTGACAACCAAAAAGACGGCTGAATACCACACGACTATTGCATTCGTCGCCGTCGTCGTCGTCTTCTTTGCATTGTTTTTTTTTTGAATGAAATGAACGTGATCCAGAATTTGCTTGGAGCAGTTTCTCCTCAACCGGATGGAGATTTTGTTGATAAGCTCAATTATTGCGCAACAACTGTTGGTTTGGTTTTAGCATCAGCTTTTATAACTGGTTGGAGGTAGATTTTTTCTTTTCTTCTTTTTTTTAAAAACAATTTTCAGTTTTGTTGGAAGCCCAATCGATTGTTGGTTTCCAGCTTATTACAAAGGATGGTGGGCTGAATATGCTCTTGATTATTGTTTTGTTCAAAACACATTTTTTGTTCCATTTGTGGAAGACAAAAGTGAAAAAATCTTTAATTGGGAACATATGATCGAAGATCAAGCATCAAATACAACAACTCTTTCACAGACAAATCAAATTGGATATTATCAATGGGTTCCATTCATTTTGGCTCTTCAAGCGATTTTATTTTATATTCCAGTTGCAATTTGGAGAACTCTTTATGGAATGACAGGTGAATTAATAAAAACAATAATTAATTAATTAATAAAATACAAAAATTAAAGGAAATAATGTTTCATCGCTTTGTAATACTTGCACAGCAACGGAAGGTAATGAAGGATCACGTCATAGCACGATTTCTACAATTGCTGGATACATCAGTCAGAAGAAAAATTATAATCTTCATTTTAAAACAAAATATCAAACAACGGCAAATAAATCGGCTGTTTTGCTTTCATATTTGGTATTTTTATTGATTTTTTCTCAAAAATTTAAATTCAAAAATCTTTTTTTTTCTTTTTTGTTTCAGTTTATGAAAGTTTTATTCGTTCTCAATGTTCTTTTGCAATTTGTTCTTCTCAAAAGAATGCTCGGTGTTGATTCATATTTTTGGGGATTCGAAGTGTCAAAAGATCTGATTGCTGGAAGAGAATGGCCCGAAACTGGCAATTTTCCAAGGTTTTTATTCGTTTTTTTAATCAGTTTTTTCCCTTTTTTTTTAAAGAGTTACAATGTGTGAATATGAAGTTCGTAATTTGGATAATATTCATAAACATTCGGTTCAATGCGTTTTAATGATTAACATGTTCAATGAAAAAATCTTTGTTGCTCTTTGGTGGTGGCTGTGTTTATTGACAGTTTTTACCTTAACCAATTTTATTCAATGGATTATTCGATCATTTGGAACTCGAGCATCAAAAGATTTTGTAAAACCTTATATTGAAGATGTAAGAAACTCAGAAAAAAAAACAAAAAAAAATGTTTAAAAATGCTTAAAGATTGATCCAAACGTTAAAAATAATCGAGGAAAATTGCAACAATTTGTTACTGAACACATCACACCGGATACAATTCTTCTCCTCCGACTCATTGAGCTCAACAATGGTCGAACGCCGGTCCTCGAATTACTTACAGAGATGTGGTCGAACTTCAACACGGCAACACCGCCACCGTATTCGGCTCCGCCGCTTCTTGTCAAAGATGCCGATCCGTTATTGAAAAATTTTGATGAAACTCAAATGTAAACGACAAATCAGAATCGAGAATTTTTGTTCTTTTCCCATTTTGTTTCCTTTTTTTTTTTGAATTGTTGCCTTTTATTTTTAGATAAATAAAATTTATTTTTTAATTTTTAATTTTCAAAAAAACATTTTTTTTAATTCAACATGATTTCAATTGATTGTTGAATTGAAATAAAATCGTTGTGCAAAATTTAAATTTATGTTAAACCAAATTTTTTGTGTTTTTGAAAACGAAGAACAATTTGCCTCATAAAATGGGCGGAGCGAGCAACCAACGATTGAGAAACCGCTGAATTTTGTATGGGGAAATTGAAGAGACCGTCAGTCGACAGAGAAAAGAATATATAGATCGACGCAGACAGTAAAAGAGAAAAACGAAATAACATTTGTATATATAGTGATCGTCGTCTTCGTCATCTGTGTTGTCGTCGTCGTCGTCGTCGCTGACGCTGTCGTCGTCGTTTATTCGATGGCCATTGGAAAAAAGAAGGGAAACATGTTGGCGCCCCATCGTTGAGATGACTACTGTGTGCTGTCTGTCTGTCATCTCTATTTCTGTGTGCGTGTGTATTGATGATGATCAGCGCGACGACAACGACGACGACCGACGATGTTGGCGACCGACCTTCTCATTCTTCCTTTTTTTCTTTTCTTCTCTCTCTCTCTCTCATTCTCTCACACACACATATTTCTTTCCCTCCAATTTAGGCGTTTTGGTTTTTGTGCCAACTCGCTGGTGAATTTCTATTTGGCGACGCGGAGGGATCCGTTTTTCTGTTTTCATTTATTGATTTTTTTGAATTTTTTTTTGTAAAAATTGGGATGATTCACCTTCTTTGCTTATTTTTCGGCGTTCTTCTTCAAAAATTTGAGTCAAAAACTTCTCAATTTTTTCTTTATTTTTTTGAAAATTGGCAAGATTCTTATCTTGGCACACCCAACCAAATTTATTTCAAAAACAACATTAACAACAGAAAAAATAAATAAATTTTATGTCTTTTTTTTTTCTCGTCAAATACATTTGAGGGAAAAATGTGTATAAACAGAAAAAAGCATCGTTTTTTTTTGTGATACAGGGAAAACGGGGGGGGGGGGGGTGAGAGGAGGATCATTGAACTGTTTGAATATTTAAATGATGTACTATTTATTAAAATTTATTCACAGAATTTGAATTTTATGAACAAATCTTTAAAATCTTCTTTTCTTTCGTTTCTCCTTGTTTGAATTGGTTTCAATCAATCAATATTTTCAGTCTCCATAGATCGTTGAGACATAAAACAGCGGGAGATTTTGAAAATCTTCAACAATGTTTTTCTTGGACGCTTTTCTCAAAGGACTCCATAAACAATATGATGATGACTCAGTGGATCGTCTCAATTATTATTGGACTCCAATGCTTCTCGTGATTTTTGCTTTAACACTTTCGGCTAAACAATACGTCGGACAACCAATTCAATGTTGGATACCAGCTCAATTCACTGGTGCTTGGGAACAATACAGCGAAAATTATTGTTTTGTTCAAAACACTTATTTTATTCGACCCGACAAATATATTCCTGATTCTGAAATTGATCGAGAAGATGCTGAAATTGGCTATTATCAGTGGGTTCCATTCATTTTAGGACTTCAAGCAATTCTTTTTTATCTTCCATCATTATTTTGGAGATTATTGAATTTTCAATCCGGTAATTTTTTCCCTTTTTTTTTTTTTCAAAATTTCAATGGAATTTTTTAACAGGAATCGCTCTTAAAAAAATGATGTTTGGTGCTCGAAATGCAGACAAAGTCAATGAAAAAGTTCGTCAAGAAAACGCAAAATTGACGGCTTCTCATCTTTATGAATCTCTCAGTCTTCAAACTCGATTTCAAAAATATTGTGAGTTTTATTTTTCCATTCCCCTCGAAAAAGAAAAAACGAAAAACACTTTATTTGAAATTATCGATTGATTATTTTGTTTTTTTATTATTTTTATTGCAAAGTCTCCGAAATTGTTTTTTTCCGCGTTTTGTGTTTTCAATGATTCAGTAGAAATAAAAAATCAACAAAATTGTCTCAAATTAGTTGCAATTCGTTTTTGAACTTTAAAATTGAGAAAAATTATTTTTTCAATTGTAAAACGAGAAAAAAACTGGGGGAAAAACACTTCAAATTGAACAAAGAAAAAAAAGAAGACAAATTTCAGCCACTGGATCATCGATTGCCTACAGCGGATCATATTTGACTAAATTGTATCTTCTTTGCAAATTTTTATATTTGGCTCAAATTATTGTTCAATTAATTATTTTAAATAAGTAATTAATTTAATTTTATTTTATTTGAAAAAAAAAATTGTTGTTTTTCTTTCAGCTTTTTATCAACAAGTTATACATTTTGGGGACTTGGAATCTTAAATGATATTCTTCAAGGAAGAGAATGGGAAGAAAGTGGACATTTTCCAAGGTTTTTTTTTGTTTTTTTGTTTGAAAACTCCAAATTTTGTTAAGAAATTAGTGGAAAAAGAATTAGAAGGTCAAAATGTCAAATCAGATTGATTTGATTCGATTTTTTCGAGAATCCATTTTGATTGTTTTTGGATAAAAATGGAGAATTAGAGAAATTTAGAAGAGGCAATTAATGATTTGTATCTTATTGAAAGAGGGAGAAAGAAAAAAGAATGATGAGAGGACGGGGGAAAAGGGATCCTTCTTTTTATTGAATAAAAAAGATTATCAAGGTCATTTTTATTCTAAACAAATTCCATGTAAATTCATTCAGCCATAATTGTTGTCAATGTCGACACACAACAAACCCATCAATTTTTCAGGGGAGGGGGTTTTCATTTTATTCCCAAAAATTTATTTATTTATTATTTTTATAATTTTACAAAAAATAAAAAAACAACTAAAAATAGAAAAAGGATAATTTGATCATTTTATGATTCATCATAAAAAATAATAAAATTTTGATAAAATTGATTCGAATTCACATAAAATTGCAGCAATAAAAATCGCGGGGGAAAAAAAATCTCCAATTTTTTTTTGTCAACTGAAAATTGAATAATAATTTTCAACAAAAAATAATGTGAAATTCCGACGAATTTTCATGTTCTAATTCAATTAATTCATTATTGATTTTCCAATTAAAAATGTCATAAAATGTTTTTTTTTTGTTTGGTGGAAATCAAAAATAGAAAAAAGGGAAAAAGAAAATCGAATAAAATGTGTGGAGGAGAGAAATTTGATTGGAATTTTACTCGAATAAACACATAATGGCTCATAAATCAAAGATGACAGGGCAAATTTTTCATTTTTCTTTTTCTCACCGAAAAACCGTTTCGACTAGTTTTTACAATTCGCATTTTTTCTTTGAAACAATACACATCAATTTGCATTGTTTATAAAAAAGATTTTCGAAAAAAAAAAAGAAATAAAATTAAATTGAATAAATTAAAATATTTGTTGTATTTATTTAAAAATTACAATCAAAATGACAAATATTCGAATTTTCTTCGACAAAAGGTTGTTTATGTAGGTTTTGTTGTATTCTTGAAAGTTATACAAATAAAATTCCTTAAAAGAAGTTTGTCGATTCCTTTTAGCACACATTATTGATCTTTACACAAATCAATTTTTATTTTTTTCACAAAATGATGTTGGGGGAGAATGGGATTTTGCAAAAAAAAAAATGGAAAAAAACCAACGTTTTTTCAGAGTTACAATGTGCGACTTTGAAGTTCGGGTTCTTGGAAATAAACATCGTCATACAGTTCAATGTGTTCTCATGATTAATATGTTCAATGAAAAAGTAAATTCAAATTATTTTTTCTTTTTTTTTGTTTAAGAAAAAACAAAAAGAAACCGCGCCTCTTCTTCTTCTTCTTCTATTATTTAGATAATCATCAGCCTTGACACTTTCCTTCAATAAGAGGAAAATGATCGGGAAAAATTGTAAATTATAATGATTTAATTGAGGGGTTAAATCAATTAAATAATTTCGAAATAAAAGAAAAAATAATTTTTTTTTCCTAAAAAAATAGTTTAATTTTTCAGGTTTATGTTTTCTTATGGTTTTGGCTTGTCTTTGTTGGAATTATTACATTTGTCAATTGTATTAATTGGTGCCGAAAATTATTATTCCGAAATTCACGAAAACAACACATTGCTTCTTACCTTCGTGTTGACGACTTGATTTCTGACGCTTCTGGTATTTTCGTTTCTTCTTTCAAACCTTCAGTTTTCGTCACCTCTTTTTTTTTTCTCTCAACACAAATCGTTTTACAATTGAATTTATTTTGGGAGAAGAATAAGAAAATCGCCGACAAAACCCATTGTAAAATTATTATAATTATCATTTTATAATCGGCGTGGGATTTCATTCAAAATTTAAAAACAAAAACGATTTATCGATTTAAAGTTGTTTGATTTGTTTAATTTGAGGGGTTTGGAATGGAAAAATAAAAAACATGTTAATGTAAACACGGAGTATTGTAAATTTATATTTATTTTCAGGTGATCGTGTTCTTGACCGTTTCCTTGATCAAAAACTTAAACCAGATGGTGTATTTATTACTCATTTAATTGATAATAATAGTGGATCTGTTTTTTCTCATGACGTCATTGTTGATCTTTGGAAGCGTTTTTTGACAGAAGAAGAGAATCGAATGCCACAAAAGGAGTTCCGTGAAATTTAATTATTCATTTTTTGATAATTTTCTAGGCGTTTCTACATTCTTTTGTTTTCTCTTTTATCTTCAATTTTTACCAAATCTTTCCAAAGTTTTCCACTGTCTCTCGAAAGTTGTCAACCCAGATTCTTTAAATCACGAGTGCCTTCTTCTTCCCAATTTCTGTTATTTTTTCCCATTATTTCGTATACTGAATTATTGTTTTTTTTTGTTATGGAAATCTGAAAGTTCTGTGGTTGGTTAGACAATAAAACGTTCGAATTTTATTTTTAAAATTTGATAACAGTTTAGAAATAAATACATCAATTATAACGCCGAATTTTACATTTTAAAAAAATGTTTACAAATTAACAAAAAAATAATTTAAAGTTTTCAAGGAACCAAAATGTATTTAAAACTTTTTTTTGAACATTTGTTTTCTTTTTAATTTTCTTTTCTGTTCTGCAGTTATTTTTCCTCTTACGAATTGTTTTTTTTTCAAATTGATTTTTTGGAAATTCTGATCGGATTTTTTTGTTGTTCCTAAATTTTTTCGCACTATTGATTTCCTCGCTTTGGCAACTTCAGCTGTTCTGAAACATAAATGATGCGTTTCTTTTATGGTCAAAGATCAAAAGTGTTATTTGCTTTCCAAAAATCAAATAATCAAACCGAAGGTTTTACAATTTTACAAACAAATTTCTTTTCAATTTTATTTATTTTTTTAATGAAAAATATTTTGTAATTTTATTACAGTTTTTGAACTTTTTTGAGTTTACAGGAACTGATGGAAAACTTTTTTTTTAAATAAAAATATTACGTTTCATCATTGAACTCTTCAAAATGTTCTTCAATTTCTTCTTGTTTTTCTGGTGTTGGCATTAACAAAAAATTTATGTCCTGAAAAAATGTGGATTTGATAAGTATGTAAAAATAATCTCAGAAATTGAGAAAAAAAAAACGGTTACAAATTATTCTAAAACAATGATGAAAACCACAGTATTAAACATTGCCTGATTATAACTAGTTAATCGCATTAAAAAATTTCCAAATTTGCACCAGAAAAACCGGAATATTTTTGAGAAATCAGTAGTGTTGAAGATTACAATTTCTACAGTATTGCGCGTATTCAATGGCGCGGAAAATACGTCGATATTTTTTAAGGGGAATATGTGAACATTTTAAAATCGAGGGTTTAAAATATGAAGAATGAATTAAAATTATTTAATTTAAACTTATTTAAAAAAATTCTTTTCGTGATCAATGAGCAATAGTTAAATATTTTTAAAATGTTACCTTTCTTTCTGCTAATTGTTTTTGATAAATTTTTTTTAATGGTGATTTGATGGGAGTTAGGATTTTTGAGCATTTTCGATTAGATTCTACACATTTTATCGGAGAAACATCATCAAGAAAAACCTTTCTTCCTGATTTTGGTGTCTGTGCACCCTGAAAATTGAAAAAAAAATAGGAATTTATTTAAAACATACTTTTTTTGGTGAAAACATGTTTGTTTTAATTGGTGACTCTTCCAATGTTAAATGGTTCTAAATTTTAAAAATATTTGAATATGAATTTTTTATTATTTTACACTTACTTTTTTGGGTGAAAAGTTTATTTTGTTGTTGACGAGTCGCTGTAAATATTCAAATAATTGGATGGAATTAAAATGAACCAAATACTTTTCTAGGTGAAGTTCTTAAGCCAACTTGATGACAATCAAAGTTTTCATCGATTTTTAATTTTTTAGGATTCTAAATAAAAAAAATGATATTTTCATTCTTTTATTTTTTTCAGTAATTTTTGATCAATTTTATTTTTTATAAAAATTATGACATTTTTTTAATTGAATTATACAAAAATGATCAACCTTTTCGAAAAAAAAACTTAAAACTATCCACTCAATCAATAAATGAAATTAAATAAGAGCACTTTAGTTTGAAAATATTTTTAATGGGAAACATTTTTAAATTTTGTAGGTCGATTAATTAAAAGAAATTTAATAATTTTTAAAACCAAAGTAATTTTATTAATTATTAATTTCTAAACTAATGTTTATTCAAGTAAAAAAACATTAAAAACGTTTTTCGAATGGAAACTGAATTTTTCTTACAGTTTTTTTCTTGATTGGACTGAATTCTTCACAATCATTCATTTTCATTTCAAATTGCTTTCGTTTTGTGCCACGCTTTTTAATATTTTCATCCTTTTTCTCAACTGGAATTTCAGTTTTCAACAAATCTGAAATTACACTTCAATAAAGATTTGAAAAAAATTGCAAAAAACCCGCTTTTTAAATTTGTAGGAGCAATTTCTATATCTCCTGGTGTTGGTGATCGTCCATAAATATTTTTAAAACCTTCTTTCCATTCTTCCATTGTTCTGAAACATTTAAATTGTAAAAAGAAATATTTTTTCAAAATTAATTTTTGGCGGTCAGGGACTAGAGACCGTCAATAAGAAAACTTAGGCCATTATCGTCTTGCCAATAAAAGGTTCGACACTTCTTAACAGCAAGCCTTTCAAAAACTTTTGTTTTACCCTTTTTTTAAATTTTGTCTTTAAAATGTATTTATTTTTATTTTTTATTTATTTTCAAAACTTTAAATTACTTTTTTTTAATGATAAAAACAATGTTATTTTTTTTTAATTTTTGCACATTACATTTTTTAATTCACAATTGAATTTCTTTATTAATGCGTTTAAATGTTTTATTTAATCAACAAAAATTGATTTTGTTTTTTTTTTCAAAAAATATTTCGGCGAAATGTTTTAATTTTATTTATAAATAAAACTATTGATAGAAAAAGCATAGTTTAAGGTTCTTGCTTATAACAGTCTTAAATTTGAATATTTCAAGTTAATTCAATAATTAAAAAAAGATTCATTTTTCAAAATTATATTTTTATTTTTATTTTGAAAAAAAAACAAAATGAAAATCGAAGAAATATTATGAGTTTATTTGAGTGTATTTATTTGTGTGTTGGTATTTTCTCATTTTCACACAGGCTATGATCGTGTGCTTCACTGGCTTCAATAAATGTCTGCGTCTTTTAAGGTTTTGTGTATGAGACGAGAAGAGACTTTGGGCATAACATGAAAAAATGTTAGAGAAGTCTCATTTGTTCTTTCTCTTTCTCTTTCTCTCAGTTTTTCCCTTTATTCACAAAATTATACACGAGACAACCCTCTGTGTCTCATTCATTTTTTTTCTTTCTTTTTTTGCCTTCCTTTTTCACAATTTTCTCCAACTATTCGTTGTTTTTCAATCCATAAGTCGATGACGTGTATCTTTGACAATTCATCGATAGTCTTCTGATCCTTAGAAAAAAGAGAAAAAAGGGATCAGGAGAGATGGATTCATTGGAATTGGATGCGGATGCATTTTATATTTGTACCGAAGTTTCCCCAAGAAATTACGTTGTTCAAAAGGTATTTCGTTTTGTATTTTTTACATTGTCATTTGAAAAAAATCAATAATTCATATTAATGGAAAGCTCAATTATTTTTGTGTAGCGACCGACGAGAAGAGGCGTTTTGTTGTCATGAGTCACCAACTCATCATTAGATTTTTCGTTATTTTGTTTTCATAAAAATTCTTTTTTTTTTCACAGGCAATCCAAATCGATAAATCACAAATCGAACGAATGGTCGGTGATTTAGAAAAAAACGCGGCTGCTGCAGCGACAGCAAGCAATGCCAGTGGAAACTCAGTTTCACAACCACCTCCACCACCGCTGCCGTATTGGTATTTTATTAAAACAATCGATTTTAATTTTTCATTTTATTTTAAAGGTTCACACGTGAATGTAAAGAAAAATTAATGAAAGTTGAGCTTCCTTCATCTGGAGCAATGTCTTCTACATCACAGATTTTTGTTCCTTCAACAACTCCACAAATTCCAGCAATCGATTTGAAACAACAATTAAAAAACCAATTAGAATATTATTTTTCAAGGTATGTTTTATAATTTTCTTTTAATCAAGCGTTTAAGTTACCAAAACTGATACTTTTTTTAGAGAAAATTTAATGACTGATCGATATTTGCGTTGTCAAATGGATAATGAACAATATGTTCCAATTACAGTTATTGCTGGTTTTCGAAAAATTGTTCAATTAACAAATGATTACGATTTAATTGTTCAAGCTTTACGCGGTAATTAAAACTTCTGAAACATTTTAAAACGATTAAAACAATTTTTAGAGTCAAACTTAGTAGAAGTTGATGAAAAGGGTGAAAAAGTTCGGCCAATCACAAAACGAACTACAATCATTTTACGAGAAGTTGGGCAGGAGCACAAAGATGTGATTTCATTCAATTTTCTATGATTAAGTAAAATAAAAATCTGAATTTCAGGAAGTTGAAAAAATGCTAGCTGGTGGGCCAGCTTATCTGGATTTAAAATACGGTCTTAATGATAGTTGGTATATAACATATGAAACAGAAGAGCAAACACAAGACGCTTATGTTCATCTTCAAGGAATTGAAGTCATGTTTAATAATCGACCAATTTGTGTATGTTTTACTTAATTTTTGCATCAGTTAATTCAAGTAATTTTAGGCAAGAATCAAAGCAGGAGGTCCGCCAGCCAACTTGGATCAACAGCTACAATCACTTTCTCATACTCCAGAACCATCACAGGATCAAGCTATGTTTCCACCAATGATGGATTTAGGACACGTTTTATCAGCATATGGATTTATCCCGGTTGCTACTTATCGACCCGGTACAACATTAGCACAAGCAGAAGAAGAAGAAGCGCGAACACCTATTGCAACTAGACATCAACCATTTCGATATTCAAATAGTGTTAGTGGAGGAGCAGGAGGACAAGGACAAACACAGAATACGAATCCAATAACAAACCCAAATCAAAAAACCACAGGGAAACCAAATAATTCAAAGCAGAACAATGGAATTTTTCAAAAGAATGGAAATTCTAATCAACAGACGAATGCTAAAACTCATGAAGATCAATCATCAACATCAACTTCATCATTAAACAAAGCATCATTAAATAATTCTCGACAAGGAGAATCGAGGAGTTATCCAAATAATTCATGGAGAAAGGGAGAACGAAGTTTGTTTTTTATTTGTTTTCATTTTAGAACGAAATAGTTATAATTTAATTGCAGCATTTCGTCGAAATAATGGGCAAACGTCAAACTCACAAAATTCCCCAATAGTAAATGTATCATCTTCGTCAGTATCGAATCCATTAAATTCATCAAGATATCCTCCTCTTCATTCAAATCGTCAAATAAATGATTCATCAAATCAACAACCAGTCTGGAATAATCCAAATCGAGATGATTTACCAGCTCCTCCTGTTTGGCCGGCTCCAAAACATTCTCGTGCGAAAAAAGAATCAGAAAAAAATGATTCAAGAGAAGAAATGGATGGAAATGTAACTCCAACACCAGCTGATACAACAAGTAGTCAAAGTGGAACGAATGAAAGTTATGCAGGAAATCGGAAGGTTTTTAAATTATTTTTCATTTAATAATTCATGTTTATTTATTTTAGCAATCAACACAAAGTACATCTGGATCTTCATATTCATATGAAGAACAAGCTTTTCCGTGTTTGCCAAAACCACAAGTTGAACCGGAAAAACGTATCGAAAAGCCGACATTCAGGTAGTTAATCGAATCGACGTTGTGATGTTGTTGGCTATTATAAATATAAATAAATTTTATATTTTTTAAGGTGTGTTATTAACTTTTTATTTTATTTATTTATTCAATTTTCTTTGTTAACAAAAAAAAAGAAAATGTTTTTATTTTTCAGCTCAGTAGCGGCAGGAAAGCGAAATATTAAACAAATACCCGAGACAAAAAAAAGTTATGCTGAAAAACTAAAAGAACGAGCAACACAATCATAATAATGGTTTTCTTTTCGGGAATTTGTTTTTTTAATTATTTACTATTTTTTTTTCATTATGAAATTCAATTTTTAAGACTTTTTCCAGAATTTTCTGTCCTGAAATTTTTTATAAAATATAATTCTGAAAAACATGGAGCGTCATTTTTTTAAAATTTGGTTTAAGATATTTTTCAAAGAAAAAATTGAAAACAAACTTTTTTATTTTCTAATTTCACACAAAAAAAAATTAATTAAAAATGGAACATTTTTTATCTGTAAATTTTTTCTGTTTTTTTGTCTTTATTAATTATGCACAAATTCTGTCTAGTTCGTTTTTCTTCCATTTTCCCAGTTTCAAATTGTGATTTTTGTTAATTCAAAGATTCTAGTTCATATCAGTAATTTTCTTTAGTTTTGTTGCTTCCTTTTTCTTTTCTTTTTTCATTTTTTCACTTGCCCGGAAATTGTTAGAAGCCTTTTTGAAATTAGTTTCTTCTTTTGTTTTCTTTTCCTCAATTCTTCCTGTTTTTGTGGCTTTATATGTATCAAATGCTTTTAATGGGACGGGATTCCCCGCATTTTAATTTAATTTTTTATCGGTATATACAGTGGTCGAACGGAGACAATAAATTATTTTCAAACTTTTGTTAGTTTAAAACATAAAACCTCTTTTTCATTCAAAAAACAAAAAAAAACTAATTTTAAATACATATTTATTTATTTATATTTTAATAAACACAAAAAAGCAATTAAAATAAAACAGGCAAGAAATTAAAAAAAATATCGACTTGAATTGGAATGCTATAAAATCATAATAAAAACTATTGTGAAGGTAAAATTAAAAATGTAAACAATTAAAGCAGAAAAACAATTATTTTTAGTTTATTTTTTATTATATCGTTTTTCATTTTTTGTTTAATATTTAAATTTAAAAAAACGAAAATTTGAAAAAAAATTAAACTGAGATGGATTTAAAGTGTAAAATATAGGTGAAATTAGGTGCGAAGCGCTGGAAATTTCGCTAACCGGTAAAAATTCAATCATTTCAAAAATGTTTATCAAAAAACAAAAACTCGTTATATTCGATCAAACTTTTTGGAATTAAAATATTTGTGATATTGATGAATAACATAATTACGAGTTGGTTCGTAATAAATATGCCGCATATCTGATAATTGTTTGTTTTGTTCAATCCAATCATTGGATGATCCTTCTGATTTCTAGAATTAATTTTTTAAATAAACTATTTGTTTTAAATAACAAACTTCAAATATGAAAATTACAACTGCAAGTGTAAGAATGAAAAATAAAAATGTGACGAACAATCCATTAGTGAATCGTTTTAGAATTGTTTTTTCATTTTTATTTGCAACACATTTTGAATTTCCATTTGACTGCAAAAACTTAACGAAATTAATTTGTTTATGAATGAATGAATAATTTACTTTTGAATTAATTTTCTCTTCAAACATTTTAATTCCATTTCCTTGCTCATTAGTTCCAAACGTTGTCTGAAAAAATGTTTGAACTTTTATTGAATATTTAAAATTTTAAACTTGTTACAACTAAAAAAAAATATTCACAATACAACATAATTTCTAACCATTTTTTACCTTATTCGATCTTGGCGTGCTTGATGCTAATGGTTCCCCAAATAAAATTCCATTTTTAACATTATTAATAAATTCATGCTCTAGGATATCAGTTCGACTCTGAAAATGCACATCACAAGGAAAAGTGAATGGTACTTGAAAAATGCATGCCATAAACAACAAATAAAATTTGTTTCGTTTAAGAATTTTTTAGCTTTTAATACCGGTTATTTTTTGTAAAAAAAACTAAAAAAAAAACTTAATCAAAGAAAAAAGCAACTTTTAATTGACTTTTTAAAAAGGTAAAAATTTTTACAAAGTGATCATCGGATTACAAAACTTACTTCGTAAAGGGATGCATCCGGCGATTGACTTCTTGACGACTCCCTTTTAACTAAATGAACTGTGAAGCTTGTCTGCAATTGGTCCAAACCATCATCCAATTACAAATAGAACAAAGGAAAAAAAAACTTTTAAAGAGTATAAAATCACAAAGGACAATCAAACCAAACACACAAAATGTAAAAAATAATTCGAAGCATTTTTTTATGCAAACTAAAAAAAATAATTCGAAAAGCAACGAACCGATTTATTGTCCGATTTTTGAACTGTATGGATAATCTTTGGAACCATAACTTCTTCCGAACCAGAAGGTGTTTCTAAAATACTTTAATTAAATTTTATTTGTATTTATTTTTAACCAATTTCTTTTGCATTATCAATCGTTGGTAAAAATGAAATATTTAAATTTTTTGAATTCCATTTGTTATTATTTTGATTTTGTTCATCTTCTTTAGTTGGAGATAAATCTTAAAAAATTAATATTTTTTGTTGAGGAAATTAAAAAAAATGTTACCAGCGACATCAGCTGATCGAATATCATTTGATAATTGTGTTGTGGTGGCTTTATTTAACCATGGTTGATCGTGCCTTGGCTCTTGTCGTGGTAATTCATATCGAATAACTGGTACACTGGCTGTCGATCTTCAAATTATAATTTTACAACTTTTAATATTAAAAACAAAAAAAAGAAATAAATACGTGTTAAAAGCTGATTCATTATCATATGTTTGATCACGTGAAGGATTCCCATTTGAATCAATAATTGTTTGATTAAATCTGGATTCGCTTTCCGATAAATGTTCCTCAATTTCGCGATATACTCGTTTTGATGGGAAACGGAATGTTGAACCACGTGAAAGTAACGGGATTCTTGGTCTGATATTTATTATTTTAAATTTTACTTTTATTTATTAACTTTATACTTTGAAAACTTTGGTTTAACGTTCTGGGCTGAAAGTTCATTGAAAAATGCTTGTTGAGATAAAATATGAATCCATAAATGTTTTGCAAATTGTCCAGAAGGGCAGATATATTTCAAAGTGAGAGCTCCTTTTTTCTATAAAAATTTTCAATAAATAAATAATTTTTAAAAAATTTATACCGGTACAAGTTTATCCATAGCACTAGCTCCAGATGTCGGTGATCCATTCGTATGTCCAAATTTATTATTTTGTGATATTGTTGGTGGTTGATAAGTATCGCTTACTATTATACGTAATTCTCGTCCACTATAATCTACTTTCGTTAATTCTGACCTTTAAAAACAAAATTTCATTATTTTTTTCTTTTGAGTGATTTACCAATCGATATAATGTGTTCGATTTGTTCCATTGTAGATTAATATTCCTTTAGCTGAAGCCCCAACATAAACAGCATTTGTAGAATCATGTGGATCTTTGATACAATATGGATCAAATGCATAAGTGTCTAATTGACTTGCTTTTTCTAAAAACTCTAACTCTGCATCAGAACTTGACTTTCCTCTGAAATTTTGAATATTTCTGAAATTAAAATAAAATTTAATTATACTTCATTTCTTTGTGGAGAACAGCAATTTTTTCTTCTAATTTCGGCGTTTGTCTCAACAATAGTTTGTAACCGCTCACATAATTATTTGGATGATTATTCTCGTCGTAATCTCCAATTTGTGCTTGTAAAATAAGAGCTGCTAATTCAGCAGCTTGAGTTTGAGGACAATACAAGCGACCATGAAGAAGGTCTCTTTGAAGTTGAACAAACAATTGATACCTTAATTTAAATTTTATTTTTTTAGAAAATTAACTTTTAATTATCAAACCTTAAATTTAAATCATGAATACGTGTTGGATCAGATGGATAATATCGAAAACGTAAATGAAGAGTTAAATTTTCAGCTGAAAATTTGAATTTAAAAATTTGATGTTATATTTTTAAAATATATTGAAATTAAAAAAAATATTTGAAGGTTATGCTTATTAGTGAACTCATTTGATTAGATTTATTAAAAAAATTATTTTTAACGTTTTTTTTTAATTTTTTATAGTTAACTACTGAACCAAATCAATATAAATTTGTACGTTTTAAGATTTTAACACACAAAAACTTACTTTTTCCACTTTTTATAATTTCTTCTAAAATATTTTAACTTTTTCTAATTTTTATTTCAAAAAGAGAATTATTAATTAAAAAATTTACTTTTAAATTGTTTGGTGACGTGTCCAATAGATCGAGATAAATCGAGCCAATACTGAAAATCAATTATTTTTTAAGCTAAATTATTATTTTCAAATTACGCGATGTTTGTTGTGATCCTGATATCGAAGACCCAAAAAATCATTTTCTTGAATATTTTTCAATCCGCAGACATAGTCTAAAACATTTTGGGCAGGTTGAGATCTCTAAAATTACTTATAGAAATAATTCAATTAGTAAATTTTTAAATTTTACCGTAAACTCATTGGTGACAATATCGGAATCGTGTAATAAATGAACATTACAACGAACTTCCTTTGATGACATAAAACTCGATCTGAAAATTATAAACTTGTTGGTAAATTTACTTCTTTTTACTTTTTACCTTGTCGAAGTCGATAGTCGTCCCAAGAAAGACGACGACGACGTATTTCCCGGCATTTTACCCCTAAAAATTATTTTTTGTTACATTTAATTCAAATTTTGAAAAAAATCAGATTAACATGCATTGCAATGTTAATGATAAAAAGTTGAATTGATAAATTTAATGATTGTTTTCGTTTAAATAAAATGTAAACAACAGTAAAAATGAGTTGAACATGTGTTTATCAATTAAATAAAAGAATAAACATCAAATATTTTCAAGAGAAACAACTCCAACATTATTAAACTTTGTTTTTTGAACATGAAACGAACGTGAACTTTTTTAAAACATTTCGCTGGATTTGTTCAAACTTGAAATTAAAAAAAAAACGGGAAGCACACGCTTTTTCTGTTGAGCATCAATTTAAAATATTTAAAATAAAACTTTTGAAATGATGAAAAAAGAGAAAAGAAGGGAAAAAAAAGATAAGAAAAACATTTTTAGCATTTAAACTTTTTTTAAATAAAAAAAAATGAACAATAAATATTTGGAAAAAAACGAGAAAGGAAATTTTTTATTATTTTCTCAGTATAAAAGTGAAAAGTGTTTGATTAAAACAAACTAACATAAATGTGTCGTTAAAATTTTATTTGAACTAAGTTTTTTTTCTTGGTTTCGAAAGAAAAATTTAAAAAATAAAAAATCTTATCACTTTTTTCTTTTGTAAAGATACATCAGTGAAAATAAATTTGGAGTCTCGGCACGATTACAAGGTTCAAATTGAATTTGTTTATTAATTTGAGAAGAAGCGTGAAGTACTAAAAATAAAACCGATGAATATAAAGCTGATTTGATGTGTTGCTTCTTTTCAAGTTTGCCATAGTAACCAACCGAAATAAATTTTTTGCTACAAGAGCAAAGAATAATAAAAGAAATGTTTTTTTTTCTTCGCAAAACTTGTTGTTTTTCTATCCAAAACAAAAAAAAGTGAAAGAAATCAATAAAAAATACACATTAATAGAAATGAGGTTTGAGGAAAAAAAATCAACAAAACAATTGAGCTGTTATGAATGGAAATATAAATTTGTTGACCATAAAAAAGCTTCAACTCAAACATTTTTCCGATTCTTTTTCAGTTATCTGACGGCATCGACGACAAAAATGGATAGACGCCATGTCTTCTCAGCTCGGCTGTAGAGAAAGATGGCTGTCCTTCCCTCTTCACCACCCTCTTCCTCCTTCCTCCCTCCTCCTCTCCATTCTCTTGTCAGAAAAACAATTACTCTCCGTTTATTTATTCTCAACACTATTTCCAATGTTGCCTCTTCTTCTCTGATGCAACATTATGTGTTCAAACAACAAAACAAGTGGACATTTCGTTTAGAAGGAAAACACTTTTTTTTTTGAAAAAAAAAACGAACAAAATTTTTAAAATTAAATTGACGTGGCACTACATATTAAAAAACGAAATGAATCACTAAACAAAAAATACAGTAAGATATTTTTAAAAAAAGTATAAAAAAATGTTTAAAACCTGTTTAAATCTAATTGAGCATAGTCTAACATTTAACAATTTTGAATAATTAAAAAAAACCCCTAAATAAAAAGGGGGGGGGTTAAATGAAAACAATTTAAAAACAAAACGAATTATTTTTCAAATACTAAAAGAAATTCTACAGCTAAACAAAGAAAAACTAGTTTTTTTTATATCGATACTAATTCAAGATTTTCTTTCTAATTGTGAAACGGCCAATTCAATCAATTTTTCTGTTGATTCGTTTCGGTTTTCAAGTGATGAAGCCTAAAAGAAAAAAAATAACATTTGCGTCACGAAAAGAAAAAAATTTGTGAGGTCATCACGTTTATTTGATAAAATCGATTGTTTTCTATTTTATTGACCTTCAAATTTTTAGAAAAAAGGTTTTTTTCAATTTTCAAAAACCTTTTCAGGCCCCGGGATATGCAATCAAGTGAAAATTACCTTTTTTTTATTTAAAAAAAATTTTGGATAAAAAATAAATTTTTAAATTAAAGTTTGATAAAATAATTTTGATGGCACTTCCTCTGCAACATTTTTAATTTGAATTTCGCAGGGTTCCAAACATTTAAAAAATATATTTTTAAAGATATTCACTTTTTTTTTAATTTTAGAAAAACTAACCAATTCAACAGCTTTTTCAGAATAGCCATTAATCAACTTTCTTGTCATTATTATTCCTTGAGAATTGATCACAATTTCTCTTGCTTTTTCTGCATCTCCATCTTTTTTAAACTTTCTTAACATCATTTCAACCAATTCAGGATATTGTTGAGATGCGAAAAGTACAGGAGCTGTTGCCAATCCTGAAAAATAAACGAAATTTTTCAATGATTTTATAATTGATTTTACCCAATTTTAAATCAGCAGCAACTGGTTTACCCATTTGATCATCCGTTGATTCAAAATCTAAAAGATCATCTACCAATTGAAAAGCTATGCCTAAATTTCGCCCATACTCATATGCAACGTTATGTATTCTTTCATTTGGTTCATCTTAAAATTTAAAAATTAAATTCTAATTTTAATAACTTATCAAAAACCTGCTAAAATAGCAACAGATTTACAACTGTTCGCAAATAAACTAGCAGTTTTTCGATGAGTTTTTTCAATATAAGCCGACATTCTTTGATTCTGGCTCAGTTCTTTTGGCATTGATGCCATTTGCATAAATTCTCCCTATATCAAAATATCAAAATAATATTTAAACGAATTTGTTTCAAACATACTAAAACTAAATCTTCGATAATTGATGCCATTACTGAAATAACATTTGGTTTTTGAATTGAGCACAAAATTTGTGTAGCTCGAGCTAAAATAAAGTCACCAACTAACACTGACTGAAAATATTTGTATTAGAAACATTTTTTTTTAAACATAATTAAACACCATTTTATTTCCCCACATTGCATTAACACTTGCAGATCCTCTTCTTGTATTAGCTTCATCAATTACATCATCATGAACTAAAGATGCTGTATGAATCATTTCCGCTGAAAATGTTTTTCTTTTTTTCCTGATAATAAACATAGTTATTTATTTATTTACCAATCATTCCTATTTTATATTGATTTTGACAAACAGTTAAAATTGTCGAATTTAAATTATCTCCTGAGAATGACATAAACTCATTTCTATTAAAAAAAAAATGTTTGTTTAGAAAACTTTTTTAAAAAATTTCACCTAATTTTTCGATTTACTGATGAATTACAAGCATTTGCCATAAGAAGTGATACGGTGGGTCGAAGCATTTTCCCACCCTGCGATAGAAAAATATTGTTTTTGAAAAACTTTAATTTTTTTACTTGTTGGAAATAATAACGAGTCATTCTACCCAGATTTGATGTAACATTTAAATCTGCTAAATATTCGACTGTTCCTGATGAATCATTAGGAATTAATTGTTCAATTATATCTGTCTAAAAAATTTGTTGTTTTATTTATTTTTATTTTTTTAAATCGATTTACCTGCATTTGCTTTATATGATTTTGTATAAAAGAAGTTGATACATCAGGTGCTGATAAAGCTGAGGATGAAGCTGCGAATTGAGAAGATGAACAATTTCTTTAACAAAAAAAATCAATAAATTAATAATTAAATAAAAACACCTAAATTGACGAAGAGCAGTTGCACTCGTTGATATTTTATGTTTTAATTTTGGTAAAACTCCCATTTTATTGTTTGAAATATTCTATGATAATAATTTTAAATGGAAGTCTTTTTTCATATGATCTGAAATTGGAAAAAATATTTAAATTAAAAAAAAATGTCAAAGAATAGAAATAATTTAATTAATAAACCAAGAGATGTCATATTTATTTTTCAAAATCAATAGAAATCATTGAATTCCGCTAATCAATACTATGATAATTGATCGCAACACTTTTCTTTTCTTTTCTTTCTTTTTTTGTTGCTTCAAAGAACGTTCAATTTAGGTTTTTATTGGTTATTATATTTTTTTTTGTTGAGATATGCATAATTAAAATCTGAAAATTCAACGAAAAAGGTAATTAAAAACAATGGAATATTCCGTAACAGATTTAAATTCGATAAACTTTTTTAAAGTTTTTATAAATCCACCAATTAAATGAAAAAAAAAACAAAAAATCACAGATAAACCATAAAAAATGGAATACAAACTATATATACTTTAGGGAACCATTCAAAACTTAATAAATTAAGTTTATTACAATAAAAAAGTAAAATTGTAGAACTACAGAGTAACTCGTAGAAACAAAATAAAACTAAAACCATTTTGACTAGAAAACTTTAAAATGTTCAAATAGTCATGTTTGAAATTATAAAGCTTTTTTACAATTAAAGAAATAAAAATTTTCCTGATTAAAATAGTGAACCAATTTTGAAAAGTCAATCCCTAAATTCAAGAGTTTGAACGGGTTTCAAACCATTTTTTTAAAAGTTAAATTTTCAAACAGAAAATCTAAAACTTCAAAGAAAAAATTAAATGCATGATTTAAACCTATTTTTTATTTTAATCTACAATTCCGTTTTATCCAAAATCGTATATCTTGAAGAGGCGGGTTTTAATTTTTCGAATGCAGATGGTGGTGGTTGCGTATCCTCAATCTAATTTTGTTTTGTTATTTTCTTTATTATTTTCAATGCCGTACTTGATTATTCTGTACTGGGTCTGGCCCATGATGAAACTCTCTATGAAGTTTTCCACTGTGCAAATCAAGTACAAATTGGCGCAATTTTCCTGGTATATTAATATCTTTGTAATCATTGAAAACATACATGTGTCGGAATGAATCAATTGCAATGACTGGTAAATCAGATTCTGATTTTTTTAAGTGATGTAATGGATGAGCAAACTTCTTTCCATCGGCTACAAGACAATTTACAGCTGAAAAATAAATGGTTAGAAAAATTAATTATGTTTTTATTATTTATCTGAATACCTTGTTTCTGATCTGGAATTTCTCGAACTACAGCATCTGTAAAAGCTTTTTCACTTGTTTTATCATCCGGATGCTTAAATAAAATGAGGAAAGGAATTCCTTCTTCAGTCAATTCTTCAGCATTTTGGAAAGTAATCTCTCTCACTAATGGAATGCATCTATCAGAAATCCACTGTCTGAAATAAATGATTATCAATTGATTCATAAAATGATGTTTCTTAATTTTACCTTAAATATTCGTAAGTCTGAAAATCTCCACTAAATAAAACTGGTGAAGAATCTGGTGCTGTCTGTAAAAAACTTTTTAAATAAATTTGATTATTTTTCTTTTACATTTGAAGGCTGAAAAACTAGTTTTGGCGGCTGTCCAGCATCTGTGATTTCTCCCGGAAAACCTTGAGCTCCAATTCCAACAATAAAATCACAATCGTCTCGAAGCAACTGAGAAACCTTTTTCAAATTATTGTATTCCACACCATTTTGCTCTCGGAAATATGCAATTATTGCGTTTTTTTCCGGCTGAAAACATTTAAAAATTGTATATTTATTGAAAGTGAATATGAATTTTCAATTACATTGTAACTTGCTTGAAGAGAATTTTTATCATTAAAAACTTTAAGTGTCAATTCCATTTGTTTATTGATATAATCAGCTAAAGCATCGACTGAGCGAGAGCTTCTATATTCTTTTTTAGTTGGTTCTCCATTTCGAAACAACTTTAAAGTTGGATACTTTTTAACAAAATATTTTGTTGCGATTTCAGCTGGAAATTCAAGAAATTAGTGGTTTTTATTAATTTTTTGAAAACTATTTTTGTCTGCATCCAATGATGCCCAAACAATTTGTCCTTTTGGATAGTTCTGTATTTAAAAAAAATAAGATGACGATTGAAATGTTTTTGACTTACATCAAATTTTTGCGATGCTTCTAAGAAAACAGGCTTTAACATTTGCGAAAACCTACACCAATCCGCGTAAAAATTAATAAAAACTAGCTCATTTTCTTCTAAAAAAAATATTGAAAGATATAGGAAAAATTCAAAATTATTCTTACTCAAAACTTGATCAAAATTTGAAGAATCTAGCACAACTACATTGGCTAGAGCAACAGTAAACGACGAAATCAAAAAAATTAAACCTGAGAGGCCCAGGATCATTTTTATCTAAAAATTGTATTAAAAATTGATTTGATATTACGTTTTTTCAAAAAAAAATAAAGAATGAATACACCATTTGGACTATTAACCAAAAATTCAAAGTTTAATGGAAATCTTTAATATAATTTTTTTAACAATTTGAAAATAAAAAAAAAATAAGACAGTTAACGAACGGTAACGAATGTAACAATAATTAACAAAAAGACTAACAAACAAAATAACAATTTATATTTATTATTTTTTTTTTGAAACATTCACATTCATTATTAAAATCGCTAAGTTCAATGTTCATACTTTGGAAGCGCAGCTATTAAACAAAATAGTTGCTCACAAATTGCACTTTCAAGCCACATCGACAAAACGATGATACAGAATTACACAGCTTTCCATTTAGTATGTTTGATAGAAAATGATGTCTGTTTTGCAAATTTTTTCACGAAACATATCAAAATGTCAGTCGAGTAGTTGAACTTGAAAATAGCAAACATTTTCCTCACAAGATCTAACAGATTAAAAAAAACAACATGAGATTTTCGTTACTTTTTTGGTGAATTTTTGTGAACATATAAATTTAGATTATAAAAATGAATTGGCATGAAGGGAAAAAAACACAACAAAAAAGTTTTTTAACAATTAAAAAAAAAATCCCGTAGAAATAAACATTTTAAGTTTATTAATCTTCTCCAATCAATTCTTTTTTATTGATTGGTCGAATTGCTCTTCCGGCCTGAATAGTTTTTTTTTAGTTTAAATATATGAATATTTTTAATATTATATACCTCAACGACAACAGAAGGTTTGCATAATTCATCTCGTACATTTTCCATATTCCATTCAAGACCCAATGGCTGTTTAAGAACAGCTTCATAATCTTGCACTCTAGTGTAGGGGAACGGTAATGATTTAGGTTGAATTTTTCCAATTCCTTCACCCAAATTTAAAGATTCTTTAATTATCAATCCATTTTTTTCTCCATCCTTTCTTTTTTTTTCTTTTGCTTTTATAATGAAATTGTTTCTTCTTTTTTTCTCAGTTGTTCCTGGTCCAGCCCAACTTCCCCATCCAGCTAAGTTGAGATCAATATCTTTCACTTTTTCTTTTTCTTCAACCTGAAAATCTTTTTTGCTTACAGAATCGGTATTTTTCCTTACTCTTTCTTTAACTGTTTCAAAATCACCAACAACATCGTCATCTTTAAAAGCTTCATTGATAACATTTGCAGTTTCTACAAAAACCAATTCAGAATAAGACGAAATTAAACTTTGAACCTTCATCAAATTGATCCATTTTTTCGACAAATTCAGATGAAACCTGAGTTAAATCACTGGTATTAAGTTCTAAAAATTTTTTTGGGTCAATAGAAATTTCAATTCTTTTTTTTTCTTCGTCATTAACACCAGCTGCATCAACTGCTAAATCAACTTTTTCTTCATAGCTCAACTCTCCTTTTTTTGGAACTGAAAAATATTAATTAATTAATGATGAGAAGGTTTATTAATAAAAACATTATTTTACCGTAGTTTTTTGGAACAAAACTTTTTTTTTGGATGATTCGTTTTTCCTTTTTTTCCGTTTTTTTCATTTTTTTTTCATTCCATTTTTCCTCAACATCAAACATTTGTTCACCAACTTCCTAAAAATAAATTATTAAAAATAAACAATTATATTATAGAAAACAATTTCTTTATTTTTACCTTTGCTGTTATATTTTTTGTATGTGCTGCTGCTTGCCTTCTTTTTTCTGCTCTCATCTTTGCTAATGTGATTTTTTGAGCATCTTTATCGTTTAGGAATGAATCAACCAATGTTTTTCCAACTTCAATACTTTCTTTAGCTGCTTCTAACGCCGCATCCTTAAAAGATAAAAACATAACTATGTTATTAAACCAATTTCTTTCTAAAATTTATAAAACCTTTAAAACATCATGTATATTTTGTTTCTTTTCTTTGTTTTCTTCATCTTTTTCGATTAATTCATTATCTGATTCATCATCGTTGTTTGTCACAATTTTAGCTTTAAGTTCTCTTCCCATTCTCAAATGTTCTTCTAATATACTTTTCACTTCTGGATTTCTACTTGCATGCTTTTCTAACATTTGTTTGAACTTCTGATTCTGTCCTCGATGCTTCAAACTTCCACGTTCCTAAAATTAAAACGTTTCAAAATATTCAATATTAAATATTTTTAAACCATAATTCTTTGCATATCTAATTCTGCCAACTTTTCATGTGCTGCCTTCGGATCTTTTGTCACCAATTCGTCAAATTCTTTCAGCAACTGCTTTCTTTGTTCTCTTTTAAGAATTCGGTGATACCTAGAAATTACAAAGTTTATGATAATTTATTTTTTATTTTATTTACCCCTTAGATTTGATCTTTTTCATATATCGATTTTTGGCTTCTTGAATTCCAACAATTGCTCGCATTCTTTGCATTTGGTTAATTCGTTCTTTTGCCTGAAGCAAAATATAAAAATTTAATGAATTAGAAAAACAGTGAGATGTAACTAAAAATAAATTTTACCATTTTAACATCAGTCGCTTTTTTTAATTCTTTTTCTTTTTTGGTTAATTTTGGTTTTTCTTTTTCGTCTCCAAACAACAGTCCTTCCGGTTTTGTTAACGGAAATATCAACTGATCAGCAACTCGATTGCTTTTTACTAAATTTCCCCAGCTTTCTGAGACTTCTTTTCTTAAAACATTAATGTTTGATATAAATTTTTTTAAATTAAATTTCAGAAGTATACCTCAGGTCTTCATATGCTATTTGTCCTTCTAATTTTTTTCTCGCTTCTACATTTTTTAAAGGTAATAATGTTTTACTTTTTAAAATTTTTTTTTTCGAATCTTCCTCGTCTTTATTTTCTTTTAACTTCCGTTTTTTCTTATTTGTTTGTTTATCAGCTGAAAACAAAAAAGCATTAAAAATTAAAATAATCATTTCTAATCTCACGATTTTCTTCATCTTTTTCATTTTCTGGAGTATCTTGTCCACCCACTCCCAAACTTTTTTTGGCATTTTTTGTAGAAACTCTAAATTACTTTATAACATTTTTCGAAGTATTTGTTTACCTTGAAACAGTGATATGAGATAATAGAGAGGTGGCATCAATTTTTGCTGTTTTTCCAGTTTTCAGTTTTCCCTAAAGAAATGAAACCCATAAACATTAAGAAATTTAATTTTCAACCTTTTTTATTGATCCTGGGAGTTTTATAGATTGCAAAAGCTTTTCGTGCGCTACATCATCAAAGTCTGAGTCGTCACTCATTCTTTAAATTCAATAGTAACTCTAATTTTTTTTTATTTTAAAAAGGTAATACTCAAAGAGTATGGAAAGAGAAGAAAAACCTGTTGTTAATTAAAATTTTAACAAATGAAGAAAAAATATAACTATCAATTTATTTTCTCACAAATGTGAAACAAAAAAAAAATGAAAAGATTACACTGCTAGTGTACCTATACAATAAAAATTGGAATAGAATACGTAAAATTGGCTATAAAAAAAAGTTCACAAGCAGGTAACAATTCGACCGAAATGGATATCAAGAAACCGAAAAAAAACAGTTTCTTGTCCATAAAGAACAATCTACATATCTCGATTTTTAGATAGCGGTGGCGAGAGTTTCCTTATATTTCTTAACTCTGGAGGCAATTGACAAGTCGACATATTTGTCTCCAATGGTGACAACAAGTCCTCCCAAAATTTCGGGTTTCACAGTGTAAGTGATGGTTAATTTTTGTCCAGATTTTCCAACCTAAACTCATAATGAATGCTTCTGCAATGATTAAATCATTACCTTGCTTAAGGCATCAGACAAAGCTTTTTGGTTTCCAGACGAAAGCTCTTCAGCAGATGTAACTTGAACAAAAAGTTCTCCTCTGTGAGCCCGCATAATTGACTCGAAAGAGGAAACCACCGATTCGAGCTTATTCAATCGCCCGTTCTCTGCCAAAAGTCCTAAAATAAGCTATTATTTCAGAAGGAAAAGCATAATCAAACCAAGGAAGTTTCCGGTTTCGCTACTAAGACCCAGTTTGGTTGAGATAGCATCAATGGCTGATTTTTTTTTGTTTGCCTTGAGAGTTGGATCTAACACGAAATCTTGGAATTTTTTGTTTTCTTTGTAAACTGATCGGACATTGTTAAGATCTTTAGATATTTGATCCAACTTATTTTGCTTGTGCCCGGCCGAATATAAAGCTGCGGCATATCTTCCTTCGATACCATGAACCTGAAAAACGGTTAACAGTATTTAAAAAAAACATTTTAAATAAAATATACTTGAATTGGTGTTTTTATCAGTTGAGCAGATTTCGCAACAGAAGCGCTCGTGGAAAAACCGCGTTTCATGAAAGAAGCCATTACCTGAAACTATTAAAAGATTTAAAAAAATATAACATTTTTTTTAAACAAAACATGTTGAAACTTTATAATGATTATGAAACTTAATAATTTTATGAAATAAAAAAAACATTTTACAAATAACAACTTTTTTTCATTAAAAAACTGGAGCTAACTGAGAATCATACTTTTCAACGTGTCTGAGGTACGCAGCTAAGAATCAGACTGTGCAGTTCAATAGAGCGTAAATGCTATATTTGAAATCGTAATTGTTTCCAAAACAACCGGGATTTTAAAAATAAATTTCTGTTATTACAAAATATACATTTTTTTACAATAATCAGCTTTTTGTATTAAATTTCCAAAAAGTTTAATTGTAATTAGTTTTTAGAAATGAGCTTAAGTAAAGCCCGTCGTAACCGAGTGATGATTGAAACATCAAGCGACGAAGACGATAGGCACTCAGAAAAAGTTTTTTTTTAAATCATGAAATAAATATTCCTAAAAAACTGTTTTTTTAAGAATACAAGTGGAAATCAAAGCGATTCAAAAAATCAATTATATAGTGATAATGGTGATGAAATTGTGGACGAAAGTTTAATTAATGATAATCAAAGTGATTCATGCACAAGTTCAAAATCCAATGTAGACATTGTTGATGAATCGATGCGTTCTCATTTTAGTACAATGTCAATAGAAGAAAAAAGTCAATCTCCGTCTACCCCATCAGTACAGTTAACATTTTTTTAATGTTTAAAAGAATTTTTTCAGGAAACTTCAAAAGTATATTCGTTTGCTACATCAACACCAGATCAAAAATCAAAATCGGTTAAAAAACTATTTCTAAAATTTAATTAACTATTTTTTTAGAGTTTGTCCGATTCGAAAAAATCATTTGCATCTTTGTCCTATAATTCCAACAAATCAAAGTTCTCAAAATCAAATCATGATCACAGTAGAAGTTTTATTGAAGGTTTGTTGTCTTTGTTTTGATTCATAAAAACTCAAAATTTAGATTCTCACATTGATTTATCCCCAATTTCAAAACGTTTAAATGAAAATAGTGATTCGAAGTCAAAACAGCAGTTAAGGGAGAGGTTGCTTAGAAAAAACTTAAGACATACAGAAGCGAAAGTATATTAAAACAAAATAATATAATTACATATTTGCATTTTGCAGAGTAATGAAAGTTATTCAAATTATAATGGAGGAGGTTGGGGATCTGAAATGTCTGAAAATCTGCTTACAACCACTTTTAGTCCAATAGGAAAAAGTGGTTCAATAAAATTAGCAACAAAAGAAAATTATGAAGAACAGCAAGAAGATAGTTCTAGTTATAATAGGGACAAATCTCCGGAAGCAAAAGAACCCAGTATTTTATTAGAAGATGACAAAAGTATCGAAGAGAAAAAAAACGATGAAGACTTGGTTATTGAGGAAACGAAAGAGGACAGTATTATAGAAGTATCTCCAACTGGAACACCAATTAAACTAAATAATGCAATTAATGAAAAAATGCCACAAAAAAAACAAACTGGTTTCGAAAGTTTACAAAAACTCACTTATAAAGAGTTGCTCGAAGAAAAAAACAAGTTAATGGAATTGATGAAATATAGTAAAACTCTTCCCGATAAAGGTTTGAAGGTTCAAAATAAGTTCAACGCAGTGGATGATGAAATAGAAATTCGAAAGGAACGAAATGAAGATAAAGATCCAGAAGATGATGATATTGAGATAATAGAAGACCGAAGAATAGTTGCGCCTAAAATGCCATTCGGTTCTTATAAAACAAACAATGGATTATTACCACCAAAACATTTAATTGATCCATTGCCAAAGCAAGATTTTGATCAGCTTCTGCAAAAAGGTTGAAATTAATAATTAAAAAAAATAATTTTATTAAAAATACAGATGGTAAACGCATTTTTGGAGGAAAAATGACAGAAGAAAGATTTAAAAAAATAACACGGTTAACCGATCGAATGATGAATCAACTTCACGATTCAATCAATACGATTCCTTCCGAAACCGATTTAATTGATACTCCGAAGGGAATCAATATTGATTTAATGCCTCATCAAAAAGCAGCGCTTACTTGGTTATGTTGGAGAGAAAATCAACCACAGTCTGGAGGAATACTTGCAGATGATATGGGATTAGGAAAAACATTGTCAATGATTTCATTAATTTTACATCAAAAATATCAACGAAAAGAAAGAAAAGAAAATGGTAAAGATGAAATTGATAAAGAAAAAAGAAAAAAAGCTAAAGAAAAAGGGTAATTTTATATAATAATTATTTCAAAGATGTATGTTTAAAATTCTAGACTGATTCCGTCCAATGCGACACTAATTGTAGCGCCAGCAAGTTTAATTTATCAATGGGAAAAAGAAATAGAAAATAGAATAGATGAGGGTTTACTTTGTGTTTATATGTTTCATGGAACAAAAAAACAACGAGATATCTCACCAAAATTGTTAGCTAGATATGATGTTGTTATTACAACATATACTTTAATTGGAAATGAGTTGATGGAAAGAATTAAAACTCAAAGAAAGGTATAGTTCGAAATAAAAATTGAAACAAAGCATATACTTAAAGGAAAATGATGAAAGCGATAATAACTCTGAAGACGATGAAATGAGAGAAGAAGGTAAAAAACGAGTTGTTGGAAAAGATGATTCACCTCTTGCTCAAATAAGTTGGGCACGTGTAATTCTTGATGAAGCGCACGCAATCAAAAATAGAGCAGCTATTTGTTCAAAAGCAGTATGTCGTGTTTCATCCTTTTCTCGTTGGTGTTTAACTGGAACTCCGATTCATAACAATTTGTGGGATCTGTACAGTTTGATTCGATTTTTGCGTGTTCCACCATTTAGCGAAGAGAAATATTGGAAAGAATCAATAATGCCAATGAAAGGAAATATGCCAGCTCGATTAAATTTGTTAACAAAAAATTTTTTGCTAAGGAGAACGAAAGATGAAACATGTAAAGTTACAAATAAAAAAATGGTTGAGTTAAAAGAGAAAACGCTGCACGAGTATGAGTTAGAATTAGAAGGAGATGAAGCAGAAGCATATGCCATAATGTTTAAGGCAGCCCAGTGAGATTTTTTTTAGTATTTGAAAAAAAAAAAATTTTTAATACTTATTTTAGAAAATTTGTACGTACATTTATGGAAAATGACGAAGAAAATCGATATGTTAAAATGGGTTTTCGGAAAAAAAACAAGAATGGGGAAGAAAAAATTGAAATGAAGAATCCGTTTAATTGTAAGAAAATACTGATTTTTGATTTCATTAAATAATTATATTAAAAAATATAATTTCAGTTGGACCACGGGATTTGTCTTCAAAAAATAAATTTCAAAGTATGTCTTGTGTATTGATGCTTTTGCTACGACTTCGACAAGCAAGTGTGCATTTTCATATAACAAGAGAAGGAATGGATATGGATGCCTTTTCATTAGTTGGAGGCGATGATAATGTTGATTTAAATGAACTTGAAGATTTAATGGAAAGAACCATGGCAAATATGACAATTGCTGATGATGATTTTGATGATTCTGATACCAATGTCAAACAAGTTAAAAAAACTCAAAAAATTTTTGAACGAAGTTATGTTAGCTGTAAAATTAAGAAAACCTTAGAATTACTTGAAGATATTTTGGAAAAAAACGAGAAAGTGTAAGTTGTATAAGTTTATTAAGCATAATTTAAATTTGTTTGCCTTTAGAATTGTTGTTTCCCAGTGGACTTCTGTTTTAAATATAATCGAAGAGCATGTAAAAAGTTTTGGTCATTCGTATACATCCATTACGGGTCAGATTAAAGTTGCCGATCGGTGAGAAAATGATAAAAACAATAAAGTCGAATTAATTAATGTATAAATATAAAAAACAATTTAAGACAAGAACGTGTCGATAGCTTTAATAAAAAAGATGGTGGAGTATCAATAATGTTGTTATCCCTAACAGCAGGTGGAGTTGGTTTGAATTTGACGGGCGGAAATCACTTGATTATGGTTGATCTTCATTGGAATCCAGCACTTGAACAACAAGCTTGTGATCGTATTTATCGTATGGGACAAACAAAACCAGTCTTCATTCATAGGTTTATTACAAGAAAAATAATGGTTAATTAATAAAAAAAAAGCATTTTAAGATTAATAACAAAGGGAACGATTGAACAAAAAGTTATAATGCTTCAAAAATCGAAACTTGAAATGGCAAAATCAGTTTTAGATGGTTCGGCTACTAAAAACATGAATAAGTTAACAGTAGCAGATATTCGATTACTTTTTGGATTGGATAACAAACAATAATTATGTTTGTCCGTTAATTGTTGTTTTTAGAAATTATTCTGGCAGTTTTTCCATTTGTCGAAAACATTAGATTAGAAGTTAAAAAAATTTATATTCCGGTTTGAAAATTCAAAAATTATTCATTTATTTTTGTAAAGATCAAAATTCAATCAAAAACGTTACGATTTAGTTTATAAAATTAAATTTTCAAAAAGGAATATTTTTGAGTGTTTTTTCTCTCTAATTTCAGCTAACACGCAAAAAATGAAAAGATCTTAATGATGATTTTTTGGAATTGTTACTTGTTGTATAAATAATTTGTAATTTATTTAAAATAATAAGTTACAGGGTGCGGCATAAATACGTGGACAACTTCCAATCATGATATTTTGAAAATAAAGACAGGTTTGAAGATAGGATTTAACGATTTATTTAACACGATAATAACAATCAATATTTATTCATTTCCCCTCGATTCGGCCGCCTTTTCGAGCAATGACAGCACGGAGAAGCTTCGGGTAGGAATCAATCACAGAACGCAGGTAGTCATCCGACAGTTTGTCCCATTCCTCAAGAAGAGTCTTCTTCAACGCTTCCACACTTGAATGGGGCTTCGCGCAGACCTTTTCCTGCAAAACTCCCCAAATAGAGTAGTCGAGAGGATTCAAGTCTGGTGAAGAAGCTGGCCATTCATCGGACTTGATGAAGTCCGGCATGTGGTCGCTGCACCACTGCTGAGTCAATTTCGCCTTGTGAGCTGGAGCTCCATTCTGTTGGAACACCCAATGATTGTTTTTAAAGTGAGAACGGGTCCATGGCAGCACACACTTCTCCAGAATTTCTTTGATATAGACTTCTTTATTGATTTTCACCCCTTGTTCCACGAAAATCAATGGACATTTGCCAGAAGATGCCACTGCACCGAATACCATTACCTGAGCTGGATGGGAAACTTTATGAATAGTTCTTCCTTTGTCATTTCGTCCTGGGTGTCTTTAGCAAGCACCCTATGATTCTGGGAGTTAAAAGAAGCTTCCACCGTGAACAGCTTTTCGTCTGAAAATAGAGTGATCAAATGCTCACCTGTCCGCGTTCTCGCCAACAACAATTTCGCTTTTTGAAGCCGTTTCTCTTTGTTTTTGTCCGACAAAATCGCCGCTTTCCTAACACGATAAGGAGTGAGACCAAGGGGACCTTTGACAACACGTCTGACAGATTTTTCCGATATCTGGAGATCTTGAGCCATTTTCCTCATGCTTCGATGTGGATTTCGTTGAATTCGCATGGAAATGACTTTGATGGTCTTCGGAGTAGTAACAGTGACTGGGCGACCCATTCTCGGACGATCATTAGCATGGTCAAGCTCTTCGAAACGTTTAATTGTTTTATAGACAGTGCTCCGGGGCACACCAAGCCTTTTAGCGATGGAGCCATTCGAGATTCCTCTCTTGAAATGTTCGATGATGCTGGCACGATGGATACTAGGTGGAGCCATCTGCCTGAAACTTGACCGATTGACTTGAAAAACCAAATAAATGAAAATGATATGTTTTTTAAAAAAATTAAATAACATGTACGAAGAATGCGCCAGTCGCCTCAAGGGTTGGCGTGAAAGTTGTGTCTACGTATTTATGCCGCACCCTGTATAATATAAAAATATTAATGGTTTTTTCATCAGATACAACATTTTTTTTTCTATTTTTTTTTTTCGAATTTTTGAAATATTGAGTTTTCCAAGAAGAAATGTTTTATTAAAACTAGTCAATTGTGATTTTAATGTTCACATTTTTCAATTTAACACATTTTTTAGTGTCAATATATATCGCTTCGTACACAATTTCAGTTAAAAATGATATCAATTGGAATTCGCCCACCGGAAGAAGAGCTTTTTGGAAAAATGCCAGTTGAACCGATTTCAACTGTTGTTGAAGGAGTTCCCGTCATGTATTTAAATGGAATTGACAAAACAACCAGAAAAGCTAAAGTAACTTTAATAGTTTAAAAATAAATCGTATTTAAATTTAAAAACAAAAATGGAGATATTTTCAGATTAATCGAATTATTTTATCTCGAACAGCAATTGTAGAATTTCTTCGAGTTGAATCACCTTCAAAAATATGGGTTCGTTTATTAAATCATATAACAAATACAACTTTAACTATTGAAAAAGAGTTTGTTTAATATTAAGTTATCCATTAATCTTTTAAAATGTTTTTAGAACTGAAGTAAAACGAAAATTGAACATTTCTGTTGGAGATTATGCATTAGCTCCATCTGATGACAAATCTTTAAGAAGATGTCGAATTGAAGAAGTAAATATTAGTTGTGATTCGTCTTGAAGTAGTTGTTTTTCTTAATTTTTATGTTTTAAAACTTCAGATCGCCATTAGAAAATCTGGTGAACAATCGGTAAAAATTTTTTTTATTGATGATGCTGTTACGTTATGGGTTGCCCCTGAAGTTTGTTTTCTTTTTCGTTCACTTATCAGAATTTTCATAATTTTATTGCAGTGTCTTGCAGAACTTGATGAGTATTATATGTTTTTTCCATGGCAAGCAATACAAATTTCGATGTTTTCATTGTTTCCTGGAATTAGTGAAAACAAAGTTTGTGAAATAAAATTAAATCGCAGAAAAAATGTTTTTTTTTTGGCTTTTTAGGATTCTTACAAATGGACTTGTGAAACATGTGATGAACTTCAAAACATTTTGAAAAGTTTCAAATATTTGAAATTAGAAGTTGTCTTATCAAGCATAGCATACAATGATTATGCAAGATCAATTCCAGTGATAAAATGCTAATTAAAAAAAAAATAATAAAACGTTTCAGTGCAATATTTATGGAACAAATAAAGAACCAGATGATCCAAACTTGCAGGAGGCATCAATAATTGATATTATTTTAAGCAATGGAAATTTACCAATTTTTCGACTTCCACTTTATGATGCAGCCAGACAACAATTTTTTGAATGTGAAAATGAAAAAGGATGTCAGGAAACAATAAATGATATTCATACCAAAATTCCAGAACTGTTTAAAATTTTAAAATCCGATGAAGATGAAAGTTCAGAAATTGAGGTTTGTTGTAAATTTTTATTTTATATAATTTAAAAAATGAGCGATTTATAGAAAAAAAATTTATCTGATGATTTAGAATGGGACCCAAAATATTGTAAAGTTCCAATTTTTTCAAAAAATGATTTTAAAAAGTAAGGAAAATATATTTGAGCTCAATGGAAAGAAATTTATATTTTCTAGATATGTTGATCCATTAACTGGAAATATAATGTTATGTGTTGAAGGTATTCATACCAAATCTCCTTATGAGTGGTACGCGAGACCAATTCAAAGGTTTTTCTTTTAATTTGGTTTTGTTAATCATGTTTCTCCGAAATTTAAAGAACGTGGCTGTCGAAAAAAGATGGGGAAATTGTAACAATGGAAAATCGTTCAAAATATTCTGGTCAAAAAATAAAATTTTAATTATAATTTAACATTAATAAGTTTAGGAGATGAGTTGCAAGAAACAGATGAAGTTCATTGGATGTTGTATGGAAATGATGATTTGGTCAACGCATCTGAATGTTTAGATATGTTTTATTCTAATGAAAATAATCGAAAACCATTTTTAAAAGACGAAATGTATTTTTTTTTTTTTAATCAAAAAAATTTGATAAATTTAGTTCAAAACTGTTAGAAAATCAGAAAGTTTATGCGATTTGTGCCGTCAACGAAGAACGATCAAAATATACCGGAGAATGGCAAAGAGTCGAAATATTGAAGTGCGATACTTTTGCTTTTGTCAGATTTTTAGATTCTGGTGGTACTGATATGGTGTTAACAAGTTCATTATATTTAATTCATGAACAGTAAGAATTAAAAAAAAAATAAAAAGAGACATTTCCTTCGTGTTTTTAGGCATTGTCGATATCCACCCAAATGCTTATCATTTGTTTTACACGGAGTGTGTTTTCCAAATAATCGTATGAATTATTTCCAAATAAAAAAAAACAATTTTTATTCAGGATGGGAAAGCAAAGAAGTTTCAAAATTCAAAATGTTGTTAAGAGAAGATGTTCCAATTTTTATAAACATAAATAACGGCAAGAATCTTTTTTTTTCACTTTCCTTTTTTATTTTTTAAATTTTCAGTTAAGTTGTTACATGAAAACAGCAGAACAACAGTAGCGAAAAAATTCGGAACAACTTCCCCACCTATACTGCCATTATATGATCATTTTTTTTATGTTCGAAACGTTTTGGTATTTAATTAATTGAATATTCATTGATTTATTCCAATTTTCAGATCTCAAAAGAAAATAAAAGCTTGGAAACACATTTTGTCCAAACAACAAATGCAATTCAAAATGATTCGTTGCCATTTATTTGGGAAAATTAATAAAATTTGAAATCAAATTAGAATTGTTAAACTGTTAAAATTGTTAATATTTTTGCTTCACAAATAAATAAATGTTGATATGAAAAGAAAAAAGAATAAGATATCTTCCGGCACGAAAAAACAAGAATTTGAAATAATTGGACTTTTTTCTGTCTAAAAATAAAAGATATTTTATTATTATTTTTCTTCTTTTTAAAATTTCAACATTTTTTTTAATTCAAATATTTTATTAATTAAAAATGGAACTGTCGAAAATGAAAATGAAATGTTTATTTCTGATATTTTTGTTGAAAATGATCGAATTGTGTAAGTCTCAAAAAAAAAACTTTCAACAACGCCAGGATCTGGAAAATTTGTTTCTTTCAATAAAAATTCGCCGTTTGTGTTTGGAAGTTATGAAAAACGAGTCAAAGTTGTTCGCATTTTTTCCCGGTTTTATTTAGAATTCAATTTAAAAAAATAATTTTTTATTCAGAAATCGTTAACGAAAAAAATTGAAAGGACGGATTAAGTTCAATTAGAAAATTGAAAGACTTTCGAAAATTAAAATTTTTATTTTTTATTCTGCTTTTAACATTTTTCTTTTTCCACTTTTTTTCTTGTTTTCTGAGTTTAAAATTTGTTGAACTTCATTTGCATCAATTCTTAAACTTTCTTCATCATCATCTAAAAAAATAAAAATTCCGTTTTTCTTTTTTGAATTTTTATAAAAATCCTTAAAAAAGCCATGCACATACCAGAAACCTCTTCAATTGTTGGACCATTTCGATTTCGAATATTGTTTAACCAACGTCGTTGAAATGGTCGAATAATAAGTGGAATAAGAACGACTAAAGAACCACAGAGAATATTATAAAAAAGTCGTCCAAAAGCGTCTCCTTTAAAAATTATTTTAAAATTTGATTTTTATTATATTTAAATACCTGTCATTTTACTAATTGTTTCTCCCCATGTTTTTGGTTTTTCAATATTTCGAATATAATTTTCATGTTTTTCTCTTAAAATTTTACATTTTTGAAAATTGAAAAAATCAATAAAAAATCTTACAATAATCGAGCATGATCATTTTTCGTTTCTTTTAATTCTTTTTCAATTTCAGCAATTCTTTCTTCATAATCTTTTTGATTTTCTTTATTATTTTTATTTGCTTTTTTCAATGCATCAACAGCTTTTAACAAAACTTCTTCATGTTCCTTTAATTCAACCAAATTATTTACAAGTTTTTCATCCAATTCTTTTCTTAATTTTTAAACATGTTTTATTCGTTTAATTTTTAAAAAAAGTACCTGCGATGATGATCTCCTTTAAACTTAACATCAGGTTGACAACATTTAATAAAAATCACACAAAAGCTGAAATAATTTCTTAACTTTTTTTTTGTTTTAAAATTTCAACATTTTTACCTAAAAATTAAAATATTCACAAAAAATCGTCTCATATTTCTTTTTTTTGTTCAAAGTTTTAATATTTTTAAATAAAGTTGAAGTATTTTATTTGTATTCGATAAAATAAAGAAAAAACAATTTTAAATAGAATAAAACTGATGAAAACAAGATAGAATTTTGCGAAGAAATAGCTTTTCAACAATTAATAGAACTGAAAAGACCCAGACGTAACGACAAATCCTGTTTTTCCTATCTCGGTTTATGATCGATTTCTACCTTTTTCGTTAATTTATTGATTTTCTATCAATTCTGTTACAAACTTATCAGTTTTTAGTGATTTTTGAGGAAAATTTATTTACTGTGATTACAAGAAGTTTCGTTTTTTCGTTGAAAAACACAAACAATAATTTTTTTTAATTTTCGGGAAAAAATAAACAAAAATAAATAAATTTTTGTAAAAAATTTAATATAAAAATTTCTATGTTTAATGTTGTTTAATTCCTTCTCTTTTTATGTTAAAGAATCGAAAAATATCATTAAACGTGGGTTACTGTAGAACCCAAATTCAAATGAAAGAAATTGCGCTCTATTGAACAAGCATAAAAAACGGCGTTCGTTTTAATAAAAAAATAAATTTTGTAAAACAAAGTCGTTTGATATTATTATTTTTAATTAATTATAGTATTTTTGTTGGTGAAACTTGTTTTTTTAATTCTGTGTATATGTTTTGCTAAAAAAATTATTTTAAAGATGCCTGACCCAGAATCATCTAGAAAATCGATGGTAGGAATTCCACCGATGTCTAAGAAACCAAGAGGAAGTGGAGGTTCAACGCCAGCATCTGTAACAACAGCGTCTTCAACTCCGACACGAACATCATCAAGATCTGTAAAAAGGCCGAAAAGAGAATTTATGGATGAGGAAGGAGACGAACAAATAATTGAAGAAGAAAGTAATGCTGAAAAGGTATTTGAAGTTTGTTAAGAAAAGCATATTAAATTAATATTTTAGGAAAGTGACGAAGAGCAAGATGATTCGCCTGATGAAGGACGAACACCAACAAGAAAAAGAGGAAAAGTATTGTGATCTATTTATTTTTAATTCATACTCCTGATTTTTCAGAAAAAACGAGTTCCTTTAACAGATTATCATTTAAAAAAAAAGAAAATCTTAGCCAGAAAAGCTCAAAGAGAAGCTGAACGAGAAAAAGAAAAAGAAAAACCTAGTGAAGAATCAGAAATTCCTATAAAAATTCCGACACCAGAACCTGTTCGAAAAGCTCCATCATTCAGTGATTATACACCATTACAATTAATGATGGACCATATTATTCGACAGATAGTAGCAAAAGATCCTGAAGAATATTTTATGTTTCCTGTCACACGTTCAATGGCTCCAGATTATCACGAAATAATTAAAATTCCTATGGATTTTCAGACAATCCGGTATGCCAAAAATCAGATTAATTTATCATTAAGCATAATTTTTTTTCAGAGAAAAAATTGATGATAATAAATATGATTCAATTGGGGAATTGCGAAAAGATTTTGAATTAATTGTTGTAAATGCTATGCAATACAATCAATCTAACACCGTAAGTTTTTAATAAAATACTCATCAATAGTTTCGCAGTTTTAGGTTTTTTACTTAGCTGCTAATCGATTATCAATGCTTATAAAATACTTTTTTAGCGAACAATATCTTCGTTATTTATTTCACACTCTTCCTTTTGCTAACGAAGTAAAAAATATTTAATTTAGAAAAGAAATTAAACGGTTTATTTATTAAAGATACCACTCGAAAAAGCTGGATTAACACCTTTAGCACCTTTAATAAAAAATAAATATGTAAATAATAGAAAATCAGCACTAGTCGATGATATGACCGCAGATCAATGTTTGGAAATTTCTGAAACAAAAATAAAACAGAAACTAACAACTAGAAAACCAACAGCTAAATTAGCATTTTTGGAAGAAAAAGTTTGTTTTTTTCTTTTTTTAATTATTATTTAATAATTCATGTTTTGTAGAATGGAACTGTTGTTTTAAACGTTTTATCAGAAAATGGGAGACCATCAGAAAAAAAGGTTACATTGCTCGATATAATAGGTCCATTAGAAGAAGGAACTCCTGGAATGATACAATTAGGAGAGCATCGTTTATATTCACAAGCGCCAATCAATTATTTAAATTATGGCCCATTTTCTTCATTTGCTCCTCAATATGATTCAACATGGGCAACAATGACAAAAGAAGACACTGATTTATATTTAAGGTTTTTGAAAAAAAAAAACGCCCCAAATTTATTAACAATTTTATTCAGAACATACGGAGATCGAGAAATCGCTGGAAATGTCATGTCATTGAGAAAATTTGTTGCTGGTTCTGATGATTTAGCGGCAGTAAGAAATTGAATTTGTCCAAAGTAAACGTTTAAATGTTAAATTGCAGTCGGTTGATTGTTTACTTGACTCCTTAACTGACGGAGAACATTCAAAAACCTTAAAAGCAACTGGAGAAATGCCAAGCGATGAAGAAGTTTTAAAAAATACTGAAAATGAAGAAATCGAAATGGATGTTGAAGTACGGTTAATAAAACAAAAAAAGCATTTAATAAAAATTTACAGAATGAAGACACAATGGATCTTATTTCTTCAGTATCAACATTACAAAATCTTGGGTTGGATGTTGGATTTTTAAACGAATTTCAACAATCAATTTATTCTAATGAAGTAAATATTTCAAAAAAAATTGTTTTATTTGTTATTCAAATTAAAATTGTTTAGGCATCAAATGACACGAATGAAAATATTTATGGGCAAAATATTGATATTCAAGTTAGTATTTAAGCATAAAATTTAAAAAAATTTTAATTTTAATTTTTAAAGCAAACTCTCAATACGATTGGTCAAGGAATTCAAGATTTAGCACATTTACAACAAGCTCGGCTTTCTCAACCACCTCCTCCCGCACTTATAAATATTCAAGATGCAGGACCAATTGAACAAAAGTTGGCAGAAAATATACAAGAACAACTCGTTCATCAAGTAAATTTTTTTTCCAAATTGGTGTTTGAAAACATTTCCTACAATTGAAATATTTCAGATTGCTAATCACACATCGCCAGAAAATTTTGTTTCCGCTCCAGCTCTTCATGAAGCAATGGGTATCGATATGGATGGAGATGATCTATTCAGTGAGTTCTTCGTTACCGGATAATCATTTTATTTTACATTACATTGGTCTCACCAAACTTATTTTTACATTCTAATTTATATATTATAATTTATTGCAGTTTGATATTTTTTTTACAAGTTCTAATAAAAAAATATTTTATCTATGATAAAATTAATATTTTCCAAAAAAAACCGAGATAGGTACTTAAATGAAAAACAATAAATTAATACAATTCAGTGCTATTATTAGGCTAAAAAAGGAGAAAAAACAAACAGAAAGATTGTCGGGCCAAATAAAACGATTATTTCAACTCATAAAACGCGAATAAAAATTCACAAATAAATTAAATATAAATAGTTTTTTTTGTTTAAAAAATAAATAAATAATCGGGGAAAAAAATGGAAAATTACAATTTTCCTGATAAAGCACAGACACTGGAGTGGGAAGGCAAAGAAAAAAGAGAAAAGAAAAAATACGAGTTAATTGTCAAAAAATGCAGTATATTCGAAAAGGAAAACCCGTTAAAATTGGAAAATTTTGGTATTAGAGGGGAAAAAAAGACAAAATTACGTCAAATCACATCTTGTTCAATAAAAAAAAACGTCAGACGTGATCGAACAAAAAAATGAACTTTTCAATAATCTTCTAAACCTAAAAAAAAAGTGTGTAGAATAATTTTGAAAAGTATTTTTGGCCTGATTTTTCTGAAAAAAGAAAACATTAGAAAAAAAAACAGGAAAAACTGAGTAAACGTTAAAACAGTTATTTGAATCGAGAATGTCCTGTTACAGCTATATATTAATTGGTTATTAATCAATATTTGAAAGCGGGGCAAAAAAAAAGGGAATTTAAAAAATATGTGAAAAATCACAAAACAACAATGCATTCATTTCATAAAAATCGACAAGTAAAAAAGATGGGAGGAGTCATAATCACAGATAGAAATAAAGGAAAAATAATATATTATTTTTACTATGAGCAATCTCGCTTCTATTTTACATAATTTGATTGAACAGGAAAAAAGAAATTGAAGATGATCACGATAATAAAATAAATGGAATCATCTATTAAAACCGGATCTATTTCGAGATTATGTGCAAAATCACAAGAAAGTCCTTTCTAAATTTTGTTGAAAAATGTTTGCAGAAAAACTCGCAAAAATGTCCAAGTTTTCAGCAAATTTGATCAGCTGTGAAAAGTTCCTTGTACAATGGCGGCAGTTTTTCCGATGCTGCCGGGTCCGCCTCTCGGAATCTTTGTAACGCCTTAACATTTCATATTTTTTGAGAAATGCATTTTTCGAATAAATTGATTTGTGTTTAAAAAATATTTTACCTCAAGATGCATTCTCGACGTTTGACGAATTCTTTGCTCTAATTCAATTACTCTTGTAATTGCCGTTTCATTACAACCAACTCGGGCTCCAATTAGTCGATGAAGATGATTCCGAAAAACTTGCTCTGTCGTCATAACAGTCATTTCAACATTTCCAGATGATGTAACTGGCATTGTTGGTGAAACCATTGTTAATACAAGACAAGCAGAGAGTAATGCTAATTCAGGAACCGTTGGTTGAACTGAAACAATATCTCGAAGACATGCATGAACTTCGTTTATTAATTGCATCTTAAATTATGAAATTAATTCTATTAGTGAAACTCGATTTTACTTCTATCGGATCATCAACAATTAAACAAGAAAATGGTACAGTCGTTCGATCCCCACAAATCGATTGAGTTTCAGCATTATAATACATTGCCGCAAAAATAAGAGAAACTTCAAAAACGCTGCCTAAAAACTTTTGTTTTTAATTGAAATAATTAATAAATTCTACTTTTCAGTAAATGAATCTGCGTCTCTTGTGGAATCATCATAAAACCATCAACGCTTTTAGCAAATTCAATTATATTATGAATTAGTGGAGCAAGAACATTGGAAAACATTTCCCAAGCCCCATCACGATTCTAAAAAATTTATTTTAAAAATTCAAAAAAAAAAAAAAGGAAAACAAATTTACCAAAGAAGAAATCCATTTAATATCAATATTGAATGAATCTGACGATGTTCGATACAAATGATGCTGTTGTTCAAATGCACTTATTACTCGAGATATTGAATCCTCTTCAGGTACTTGAGGTGAGGGAAAACTTCCACTTGTTGCTGAAAATGTTCTTTTAATTAAAAAAAAAATGAATATAAAACATGCTCACCTTGGTGAGCAACATATTGATGATGTCCAACAGTTCCAGCTCCCCCACTTCCACTTGCTGTTGCAATTCCATATGGCTGTGATGGTTGAGACATTGGAGTAACTGGTGCTGCAGCAACTGTTAATGGATATCCATTCACCGGGGTTGATGTTCCTGTTGGTGATGAATATTGGTGATACATTGTTTGATCAAAACTGAAAATAGCTTGTTTAATTTTTCAACAACAAAAAAAATGTTAAAAATTACTAATAATTTTGATGAGAAGATGGTGGCGAATAATCTCCATATAATGAATGATATCCTATTCCACTGGCTTCAGCTAATTGTTTATGCATTCTTACCTAAAATGGTAGAAATGGAAAAAAATATTTGATTGAACCGATAATTCATTTTTTAAAACACAAATTTACTTTGAAAGGAAACAAATTTTTTCTATTTTGTACTGTTTTTTTTTTGCTTCATGTAATAATAATCCCGATTACCTATCAATTTTTTATGATTTCTTTTTTTATCTTTTTGGTTAGTTTGAAATAATAAATATTCATGCTAAGCATCAGAATTTAATGGGTTTGTTTTTAATTATTAATATTTTGTTAACATTAATTTTCCCTCCACCAGCCGTGATTTCATTTTCAAAAGCGTGTGAGTTTAACTTAAAAATTAAAAAAAATGTGTTATAAAGCTCCAACCTCTTTATCAGATGCCAACTCGGCTTTTATTTTTTCGATGATCGGCACTTTCTGAACCTTTTGCAGTGGCTATAATTCTTTTTTTTATTGTTTTTCGTCACAAAATTTGGCAAACAAAACGTTCGACAAAATATAGAGACGTTGACAAAAAACAATAACTTTCAGTTAAAAAATGTTGGTTTTTTAAATACATGCAAAATTAGTAGCGTGCAATATTAAGAAAAATCCATGCAAAAGACAGAATGAAATGATGAATTAGTAGCAATTAAACATTTTTTTTTGTTTATGAAGAATTCCCTTGGTTTATTTTTATTGTTAAATTATTCTCACAAAATCCACAACAATTTTCTCAAAATTTAAAATGTTTCAAGTATAGTGTGATGGTTTTGGCCGTCTGCCAATCATCAGACCATTGAAAATCCAAGGTCAGCTGACCATAACCGTACCACCACATACACAGACACACACATTTACCACGTAAAACGAATCTTTTTCTCTTATTTTATCCAAATTTTCAATCCCTACTATTCATTTATTTTCAATTCAAATTGTGCGCGTTGCGCGTACAAAAACATTGAGACATGCGCCTAGCGCATACAAACATACTTCAATATTCATCCGAAATTAATCAAAATGTTTACATTATTTTTAGATCCGGCAAAAAAGGAAAAACGTGCGCATTTTACTAGTTTAATATTTAAATTTAAGTGTTATGAAAAAATATTAAAAGACAAATAAAAAACAGTACACAACAATGACCTTTCCTCATACATTTGAGGAAGAAAAAAAAACAAAGAAATTTAAAAACTGGACATTTTAATCATTATACCTCATCCTCAACCTTTTCTCTTTGTTTTTTTGACATTCGTCCAAACTTAACAGCATCTCGTGACATTCCTAATTCAATACATTTTTTTAACCGACAGTATTGACAACGATTACGGTTTACTCTGGAAAAAACAACTATTTTTTGTTGTTACTGAACTTTAAAAAGAATTTTTATGGAACCCAATCAATAAATAGATTTCTTTGCCATTAAATAGCTGGATATAATTATTACATCAATTTTTGGCGCATAATGGAGTTTATAATGTCAACATACCTATCTACCACACAATTTTTTTGTCGCGGGCATGTATAATTGACAATTGATGATTGACTTCGTCGAAAAAATCCCTTGAATAATAATTTTTAATATAATTCAAAATTTAATAATCTTACTTTGCATCCTTCGCATGTAATGACTCCATAGTGAACACCTGACGATTTATCACCACAAACTTTACAAGGTATCACTTCTATTTGTGCCGAAACTGCAACACATTATGTATATTTTAAGCTTTTTTCATTATTTTTTCATTCCCTAATAATTAACTTATATTGATATTCGTCTTATGAACTGGTTTTTGATGTTTTTGGATTTAAAATTAAACTAGTTTGAGAAAAAAAGAGATAAGAAAATAATAAATGAAAAAAAATTAGAAATAGATGTGAACATCATACCAACAATTGGTTTTTCATGATTACTTGGTGTATAGCAAGGCAATGGAACCGAAGAATCATCAACAACACATCCGAATATCTTAACAATTGAATCAGAGTTCATATCACCACTATCCATAAGCATATTCGGAGATAAATGCGTTTCATCTCTTTTTTGTTGTTTTTGATGATGATGCTGTTTTTTCGTCATTGATATTGGTGTTGAATCATCATTATAATTTAAAAAATCAGAAACTTCTATTCCGGTAGCAATTGGACCAGCAGCATGTCCTGTCGATTGATTTGGAGAATTTTTAGATGTTGTTCCCTTTATTTGATGGGTATCGATAGCGATTTTGGACATTTGCTGGCTATCAAAGAGCTGATAAGCTGAAGATTTTGGAATTATACACAAATTGAAAAAAACAAAACAAAAATAACAAAACAGATCTAAGTGGAGGTATTGTCGCAACGCAATTAGTTACGCAACGCGGGCGTGATACCGTACTTTATTTGTGGCTTGTTGCTCTTAGGAAACCCTCCCACTTACTAATGTGCTCAAAACAGTTTATGTAAACCAAGTTTTGTAATGTTACATCTATTTCTACATTTTTGATTGATTTGGAACACGAATAACGTGAATTTATAGAAAATTTGAACTTTTTTAAATTTTAAAACAATTTTATCATCTAAAAACGATAATTTGCTACGAAAATAAGTTTTTAAAAATTTAATATTGTATTTAGTTTGATCTTCTAGTTTGAACGAATACAAAAGTTCAATTTAGCATTTTTAAAATTTAAATTCAAATTATTTTTGCTTAATCACGTTTTAAACAAAGTACCATTTTTATTTAAAAAAATTGAAAATTGAAAAAAAAATGAACGCGGCAAACAAAATATTAAATTTTATAAAAAGAAATTTATAAAAGAATGAATGAATTTAATACAGATAGTACTGTAGGCAAAAAAGTTCATAAATATGAAAAAGTGTTTACGACACATTGTCAATCGTATTTTTCGAAATTTGCGGCAGTTTGAATTAATTTTGATAATAACGTTTTTAATTGGAAAACTTACGACGAATCTAACTTAAGAAATCATTATTATTACTAAATTGAAAAAAAGAGCAATAAACTCATATCTACGACGTTTTTTATTTTTTTTTAAAGTTGGTTCTGTATCAGAAAAAAGTAAAATACAGCTGCACATTTGGAAAATTACAAGCCAGATGTTTAATTATTTGTCGATCTCATCATAATTTATAAGAAAAAGATAAAATTGTTGTGTTTTTGGTTGATTAAAAATTCCTTTTTTAATTTTTTTCATTGAAAAAACTTAATTTTAAAATCCCTCTAATTCCATTGTAGGGTTATTTTTCCCGAAAACAAAATAAAATAATAAAAAGGAAGGTGTCGATCACCTTTACCATCTCCAAACCACTTCACTCAACTTTATCCTTTTTCCATGAGTCTATGTGTCTTTCTTTCTTTTTCTTCTTCTTCTTTTTCCCTAACTAATACTCATCTATCTTTCACATAACAATTACAGATCGCGAGTGTGTTTTGAAGACGAAGATGAATGAAAAGAAGAAGAAGAAGAAGAAGGAGAGGATGATGGAGAATAAGAAGAAGACGAAGAAGATTGTGTCTTTTCACATTTTTTTCTTTTTCTTCTTCTTCTTCTTCTTCTTCTTCTTCTTCTCGAGAAGTGACCTCGGTACCTGTGCACGGTGTATTGCCCGCGAACGGTACGGTAGGCGCGGCAGTGCCTCCCGCCGACACGTCGGACGGTTGAAGACGATCTTTTTATTTTAATGCTATAGGGTTGCAATTTCCGAAATTCGTGTACTTTCCGTTTAAAAAAGTGACGTTAAAGAAGCGCAGAAAATTTTTCGAGGACGATCTTCCGCATTTCAAACAAAAACCCAAAGAAAAAAACCACCGTGACTAAATTTTGAAAATTCGAAAAAAATTTGTTTGACGATTTATGTGATAAAACGCAACACGAAACATAACAAATGAAGCGTATGAGTAACAAAAAAATAACAAAAAATAATAGAAAAAAAATAATAAGAGAGAGAGAGAGAGGAAAAGAGAAAAAGAGAGAGTAAAAGCGAAAAAGTTAAAGAGAGAGAGAGAGAGAGAGAGAAAGAGGGAGAGAGAGAAAGAGGGAGAGAGAGAGAGAGATAGAGATACACAACCTGGTACCGAAAAGTATTTTGAAACAAATTTCGAGATAACCCCCTCTTCATTTTTTTTGTTTTAGAAAAGGGGAGAAAACCGGTTAAAGTGGACACTGACCGCTTATGAAGATCATGATTAGAGAGACAAGTTGAATGGAGAAAAAAAAGTGAACAGGCAAAAATAAAATTATCATCGTGGGAGGTCGCCTTGATCCAGAAAAAATCGATCGAAAAATAATTGGAATAAAATAGTTTGCATTCTTTTAATAATCAAAAAGAAATAAAATTAAAAAACAAAAAATAAAAAAATCAATTTTTCGAAAGAAATTTTTTTTTTCATTTCTTTAATTATTTTAATTTGTTTCAAAAAGGGCAAAAATCAACATTTTTAGTGCAAAAATGATGAAAAAAAAGAGGTTTTTTTAGTTAAGTAATTGAAGAGAATATATGTACATAGTAGGTAATGAATGACAGAGTGACCATGAAAAATATTTTTGTTCGGTTAAAGACAACGATAAGATGAAGATGGAAAAAAAACGATGGAAAAGAACAAAAAAAAATTAATAAAATATTTAAAAGTTGGAAAAAAAAGGTTGAAAGTTAGAAAAATTCAAAAAAAAAATTAATTTTTTAAGAATTTTTTGAAATAAAAAAAAAATTTTTAAAGAAAAAAAGTTTTTTTTAATATTTTTAAATCATTAAAACAATTAGAAAAATTTTGAATACTGTAATAATTAAAATTAAGAAAAAAAAACAAATTTAAAAAAGGGGAAGAAGAACCTCTGAAAATTTTTCTTTAAATCCAAAAACATCTGGAAACCATTTTTTTTTGAGTTGAAACACCTTTATTTTTAAAAAATTAAAAAATTTTGAAAATAAAAAAAAAAGATAATTTATCTCATCATATTTTGTTATGTTATTAAAAGAATTAGCCAATAGCATTTCCCGATTTGACCTACCTCGCATCGCCAATGTCCGAACGCAAGAGTGAGGTGACCCCCAGAGATCCGCCGTGTTGTCACCGCCGCCGTCGGGTTCTGTAGTCATCTTTGCCTGCCTACTGCTGATGATGATGATGACAGTAACTGTGTATTTCTTTCGATTTTCGATGTTCTTCTTCTCTCAATGTCTCTCTTTAATTCCTCTTTTTCTCTGTTTCTCTCTCTCTATTTCTATCTTTCTCTCTTTTTTTTGGATTGCTTCGAATTTTGTCTCGACGATTGACGGTGGCACAGGGCGCAGCACGTCTTCTTTTTCTTCTCTTGGTGTATGTGGTGTCGCTCCACCCCTTTTACTACAATAATACTACTTGTATTATCCATTTCCTTTTTTTCTTTTTCATCTCTTATTGCTTAGAGCAATATGATTTCATCTCGAACATCAAGAAGAATTTAATACCAAATCTTTTTTTTCTCTTCTCTTCTTTTCTTTTTAATAAAATTGTTTAAATATATTTTTGTCCGAATTATTATTATTATTATGAAAAAGGAAGAAGAATAAGAAGAAGAAGAAGGAAAGAAAAAGAAAATTTCTTTCAAAAATATTTTGAAAAAAAACATTTTATTTTACAAGAATTTGTATTTCTCTACCAGCCAAGATCAAAAATGCCAACAAAATTTTTTATGCACCAAGGAATTTCCTGCTTAATTCAAAAAATTTCAATCGTAAATTGGCTATTTGTACGGCTTTTCAAAAACTGTTTGAAAAGTTAGTATCAGTAGAGCATGTTTGCAACATACTCTATCTACAAGTTAAATTCATATCGTTTATTGATCTGATTTTTAAATGATACGATTTAATTTATTGAATTTTCGCAAATACGGATATATCGGGTATTTCGATTAATTAAAATGATTTATCTTATCTGAAAGTTAAAAAACTGTTTTCTATTCATTTAATTGGGAATATTTTTATAAGTTTTGAAAAAATTATTTTTCATTTTCGCTATTTCAGCTTGAATTTTCATCTTTTTAGATTTTTGTTTTGTTTTAACAAATTAATGCAAAATACAAATTTATTTTACATCGCATTTAATCACCCAAATTATTATGACAAATATAAAATCCTTTCGAAATTGTGCAAAAGCATTGAACTTGCTGAAAAATATTGAAAAATTTTTTAACGATTATTGTCTTTCTACCACAATAAGAAATAAAACAAGAAGAAAAGAAATAATAGAATTTCGATACATTTTTTTCTTTCGATACACATTTTTGGATTTTCAGCTTTTATATCGTTAAATTGATGACAAAAAAATGTGATTCGATTATAAATTTTAACAAAATCTTTTGAATACAATTTTCTTTCAAATTATGAAAACTCAAAAAAAAAACGGAATAATTTCTTTTTTGTGAACAGAAACAATTTTGATAACCAATTTATAAAACATCTAATGGGATTAAAAATTCGTTAAAACAATTTGTTTCCATTTCGTCAATTGTTATTGTTGAAGACGATGAATTTTCGTGTTCAATTTCATGCTGTTTTGAAAAAGAAAGGATTTGTGTGAATTCTGAAGATATGAAAATTACTTTACTGTTTAGTTGAGCATAGAATTGTTGTGAATTTTGATACTGAATTTCTTTGACACGGTTTTTAATAACTGAAAGTAAACCTAAAAAATTGAAAATTGTCTAATTAACTTTAATTTAAAAAATAAATAAACGATATCGCCGTTGTTGTATGGTTTGATTTACATTATTTTCAATGAGTTTTTTAATATTCCTATGTTGATCATAAATTATTTTTTGATAAACTAAATATCTGTAAAAATATAAATAATGAAATGAAAAATTCTTTTTTTTTGTATTCAAACAAACTCAAATGGTTGTTTCCATATTATAATTGGAGAAATTTTAAATATTTCATCATTTTTTATCATAGTTGGATGATACGTTTCAATCATTGATCTTGAATTACCATGAATTGTGCGATAACTTCTGGAAATTTCGAAAATTTAATAAGAACAATTAAAGTTTCATACGAAAAATCGGCTAATTTCTCAGCAAATAAATTGAAAGAAGAATGTTCGTTTTGCTTCTTTAAATGTTCCTGAACTTCTGCTAAATTTCTCTGAAAAAAATATTTAAAATAAATTAAAATTTTTATTTTTACATTTTTCAGGTTTGCATGATTATTAAAATCATTTTTTATTATTTTATTTTCATTATTTAAATAAATTGAATCCAATATTATATCTAATTTTTCATTATCCACTTCATCTTCTTCAGTGATATCATCAAAAAAATTTGTGATTTCCGAAGTAAAATTCAGAAAACTGTCGCATTTATAGTTGTTAGTCGCATCATTCTGAAATTAGCTGTAGATTTAGATTCTTGTTTTTTTATTTAGTACTGAAAGTCTATTGATTCGTCTTCTTTTCGGGTCGATTGCCATTTTTTTCTTAAAATACAATTTAAAAATTTAAGGAAAATATGAATTTAAAACTTTACAGGTTTTTTGCGAGGTTTCACATAAATTTTGTTAACATTTATTTTTTCATTTTCTTCGTTTTCGCTGTTAAACATCTGCTTTTCATTCATGTCTTCCTGTAGAAAACATTTTATTCTGAATTATAAAGGTGAATACCAACATTTTCATTTGCTTGTTTTTCGTTTACATTTTTTTTGTTTAATAAATTTAATAATGAACATTTCTGAAAAAAATGTGTTAATTTGTGCTAACTCACTTGAAAAAAAACTCTTTTTGGAACGGGTTCTCTTCTATTTTTTTTAAATTGTTTCCGTTTCTTAATTCCTATTTCATAATCTTCATCATTGCTATCTTCGCTGATTCTTTTACTTTTCATGCTGAAAATTGACATAAAATACTTGTTTTAAAGTATGGGGCTGATAAAAATCTTTCAATTTTAAAGTTAATGTATAAATTAACTTTTTCGGACTTTTAACTAATTTTTTAGAAAATTTTAAAAAATTGAAAATCCATACTCAAAATATTTTCAAAAATTAAATATTTAATTTTTCTTATGACAGGTAATTTGAATTAAAATTGTTTCTACTAAAAATATATTAAAGGATCATAGTGTTTGTTACTAATATTTTACTTGCATGCGCCTTTAAACTTTATGTACTGTTCAAGAAGAACAACAAACGTTAAAGAATTTGTCAAAGTATTTATTTGAAAATGTCTTTCGATAAAGAAATATCAGAAGATTGCTATTCAGATGATTCGTCACGGTTAAGTAATATAACTGTTACAACAAATAAGGTTTTCAAAATAAAAAGTAAATAATTTGATTTTTTTATATTTTAGAAACTTTTCAACGAATCAAAATTTCATGATGTTGAAAATGATGAAAAACAATCATTATTGTTATTGGCAAACTGCGTTTATGTGGTAACTTCAACTATTCTACATGAAAGAAAATTAATTCCTAAAAGTGCCTTCAAAAGTTTTAATGTTTATGGTAAAAATTGGAAAAAAAGGATTTGAATATTTTAATTAATATTGCAGGAGAAATAAAAGGTTATCTGATTGATAGCAACGAAAAATATGGAGAAGTAGTTGCTATGAAATTCAAAGAAGTTAGTGATGCAATAGCAGAAAAAACAATACGAGTAAGTTTCTAAATCTGTTTTAAAATCTTAATTGAAACAGTAAAAAATTAAAATTTAAGAAGTTCGCCTTAATAGTAGAATTAGAAGACAATCCGTATCCAGTCGAAGCATTTATTTGGCATTTCAAATTTAATTCAATCAATAATCTCACTGCAGAGTTAGGTGTCAACGGGTGAGTTTTCTTTTTTTATTTCATTTTAATTTTTAAATTTAATTTAAGAAATAAACAACTTTTCACGGTTAAGTATAAAAATATGATTGACACTTGTCGACAGTTTTGTGAATTATTCGCTAAGTTAAGAAATATTCTCAGTGAATTAAATCCATTGCCGAAATATGTAACTCCATCATTTCGAGTTGCGTTTACTGGTAATACGTTTAACAAATAAATATCCATACTATTTTAATATTTGCAGACTCAAGTCAAATGCGGGGATATTATCCCGTAAAAGATTTTGTGAAAATGAATGATAGAATGATTGGAAAAGTTAGATACCCTAAAGAAGAGTTTTAAAAAAAAGTTCAAAATAAACCATTTTTTACTAATTTACAGAATTCAATTAACGTTTTCTTCAAATTATATCCAAAAAGAAAACAACAGAAGTCGTTCAAGCGATACACAACAATATTCAGAGTTGAAAAAATAAGAGGTGTTCATAATTAAAACTAAATAAATTTGCAGGTACAATAACAATAATGTAATGGAACAAACTAGGGATTATGAAGAAAGTTATGAAAATAATGAAAAAATTCAAAAAGAAGTCGATTTAATAACACAAAATAGTGGCCGCGCATCAACATTAAGCATTCGATCACAAAATGAAGAAGATAGCATTTATAATATTAGTGGTAATAATAAAAATGAGCTACATTATTCAACAAACGGTGCTGAAAATGTAAATCTTGAAATTCCATCAGAAGATGACTTCTCATTACTATGTGAACCAAATATTGTATCAGAAAATGGTAAAAAGTTTAAGCAGAAATTGTTATTTGTTACAAATATTTTCAGAACTTCTCGACTTGTCACCTGAATCGGTGTTTATACAAGAAAACGATTTGTATACAGAAATCCAAGCATCCCCTTTAAAAAAATTTATTAAACCGATGGAAGAAAGTTTTAAAAGAAAAAAAACTGTAAATACGATAAATTCAAAAGAAAAAAAGAAAGAGAATGTTGAAAAAAACTTGCCATTAAAACGACAATTTCATTTTGCCCGAGTTTCTTCAATTAAATCGGTTATATTCACTGATGTCGAAAAAAATCCTAAACTTTTGCAATCAAAAAAAATAAAATATGCAAAAGTTGCCAGTCTTAAATCTCTCATCAAAAACGAATCATACGAATACTTTGCAGAACATAATGAACGGGTTTGATGTAATTTTTCTTTTAATTATCACTCAACATTTATTTTCAGAATACAATTATTGGGCGGACAAGAAAATTTGCTCAGTCGAAACCCTTCTAGTTGTAATTTTAAATATTTTTCTGTGAAACATGTGAATGATCATGTGAAATAGTTTGTTAGTAACTGATAATGTTTTCGAATTTATTGAGATCATCAAATTAAAATAATTTTTTTAAATTTTAATTCTTATTTCTTCCCTTCCATGTTTGCGAAAGGGGTACCTTCACAGCGTTGATCAAATTAACTTTATCATTGTAAGCACGAGAAGACTGTTCTTTAAGAGATTGCACTGGAAATTTTGTTATCATTTGAAACATTCCAACTAGTTTCTGAATTTAAAAGTTAGCTTCCTTTTTTAAATAAATGTTACAGTTGGATTCAAACTGGCTTTTGCTGTTGGTCCCCAGTCATAACGGAATACTTCTTCCTCATTTTCATTTGTTTCTTTTATGAAAGAGATCCACCCTGATAAACTTAATTGACTTTTAATTAATTTAATTTTACAAAAAAACCTTTTTTTACAAAATGAGCTTTAGTGTTATGAAAAATAAGAGAATGAATTACAGCTCGTTCTTCAGATGTAAGTTGATTATTTGCTGTTGAAGCACATGCTTTTTCCTAAATAATTCCAACTAGAAATAGTTAAATTAATAAATTTACAAGAAATGCCATGAGATCATCGTGAAGAACACACGGGTTCTTAGAATCTGGATTTTTAGCCACATAAATAAACATCAAAGCTGCTTTAAGAATTCCATTTAAATGATGACTCTGAAATTCAACAAAAAAGTTTGCAATGAAAAATAAAATAATAAAACGTCATCAGAGTTAAATTGAGTGGTTGGCGGAAGTTTCAGTCTATTGACAAAAAATATTTTGTCATCTGCAGCCAAAAGCTGTAAGTTTGTAAATTAAAATCAAATTGCAATACTAATTTTAAAAAACCTTCCAACTGAAGAAAAACCATAATCTTTTTTCAATAATTTCTAAAATTTTAGGCAACGGCCGAATACTAACTGATTTATCTTTAGAAACTGTTTTATTGTAAATTTTTTTAACATCGGCTATTTTTACATATCCTTTTTTTCCCTAAAAAAAGAAAATTTAAAAGATTTCTAAGTATTCTTGTTTAAAAAAACCAATGTTTGAAGAAGATAAATATAGAGTTCCGTGATAAATCGATTTTCCTTAAATTATTATTTTTAATTGAATTTATTGTATTTAATTATTACTTCTCTCGAACTTTCCTTACTTCTGTCAGGATCGGTCATTATTTCTGATAAATGGCTTCAAAGATCTGAAATCGTTAAAGATAAAATGGAGTTTAATTTATAATTAAATTAAAATATAAATATTTCTTTTGTAATAAATATATATATTTAAGTAAGTACAGTAGCAAAGCATTTTGCTCATCATTTTTTCCAAATAATAAAAAATAAAATTTTGAAATATGGAATTGGTGTTCGCACATTTAACACTATATTTTACGCAAAGTCGCAAAACTTCTGTCAATTTTGGGATTTTCTTTGGTTGATTTCATTTTTTAATTCTTTTGTATTTTATATTTTTATAAATTATGTTTTTTTACCTCCGGGTTTCAGTGTTTTGGTTTAAAGGAAAAGTATCATTTCTGTTTAAAACTTGGAATGTTTTATTACGTAGATTTATAATTTAGATTCAATCATAGCGTAGTTTCACTTTGATTTTCGATCACTAAAAAATACTTGTTATTTTGAAATGTTTACTGTGTAGGTGTATTTATATCTTTCAAATTTTGTTTCATTATTGTTGAAATCAAAAATTGCGATGCTGTTCAAATAAAGCAGGAATATTATATTCAGCTCTATTCATTTTTGGCGAAATGTTTTGGCCAAACATAAGCGAACCGTTTCAATTAGAGAAAACAGAAAAAGCTGATCGGCGAAGTGTTTGGTCGTGACTGCGCATATTTTCTTCTTTTCTTATTCTTTTTTTTTTCTTTCCAATGACTATTTTATCATTAATATGAAAACGTTTTTCGTTCATTTATTGTTAATAACTGGAATTTTAGAAAATTTTGCCACAGTATTTAATACCAGTTTTTTCTTATATTTAAGCGAAACTGGTTTAAAATAGCATTCTAGTTTAAGCAAAAGTTCCGGGTTTGATAAGGAATTAAATAATTGAAGGCCAAGCTGTAATCAAACAATTTTTTTGTTTCTTTAACGGTCGAATTGATTTTTTAGTTATTACAAATTCATACATTTTTAGTTTATAAATCATGATTAAAATTATCTTCTTTCTACACAAAATAAATTATAAAAAACTTATGCGAATCTTTTTTTCTCGAAATCTCCTTATTTTTTGCGATTTTTTTTTCTGTGTCCAAATTAGCTAAGATTTCCATTTCATTTCCTTGGGTAACATACAATTATTTCAGAACTGTATCGTCTAGAATTATTTATAAGCGCTTCCGCTGGTTGACACGTGGAGAGTTCGTTTTTTTCATTTCATCATTAATTTTAATTTTAATTTTGATTTCCGGGCGCTCACTGAAGTTTAAATAATAGTATAAGAAATTCACAAGACTCTTGAAAATGATTAAAAATTGCAACATCGAAGTATAATGAAAAACAACTTAGTTTAGTTGAGTAAAAAAGAAAAAAAAAAGAATGAACGCAAAAAAATAAGAAAAGAAAAAAAGAAAAATGATGCAATGCACGAAACACGTTTCATCACTGTTTTCTTTCCTTCAGTTATAGGCGTTTGTGAACAGAAACGAAGTGATGACGTAATACAAAAATTCATTGGTCGGTATAATGTGAGGTCGATTAAATTCTATGCCTTTCACTTTTTAAAACAAAAAATTAAAATTGATAAAAAAATAGTTGAGTTTCTCACGTTCTCATATTTTTCTTGTTTTTGCTATGATGGTGATGTTGAACAAACACGTGTTCTTTGAAATTTTTCTCTCGCTTGCATCAGTTTTTTTATTTGTTTTTATTTGCAGTTTTTGTGAATCATCGTTTCTGAACAGATTTTTTCATTTAAAATAGTTGGATCAAAAAATGAGTAATCTAGTGAAAAAATAAAATTGAATAAATTAATTTAATTCAAAGAATGTTTAATGTTTAAAATCGTTTTTAATATAATACGTAATATATAGAATTGAGAGGAAATTATTCCCTATATTTCAAAATAAATTTTTTGTAATTAAATTTAACTAAATATTTCCGTTCGTATTTCATTCTATTTCTTTCATTAATTTTTTATAATTCTGCTGATCACTTTTTGATGTTTTCTTTTGTCTGCTTTTATTTTTCTTTCTATCTTCATTTTTAATTTCGCTTCTGTGTTTTCTTTTTTTTTAACATTTCTTTTTGTAGAAAAATTGTGTTTGATTGTCTCAAAAATCTAACACAACGCATTCTCTTAGTTTAATTGGTTTATTGTTAGCGTCAAATCGCAACAATATTCTTCAGAAAACAAGAACAATTCGAAATCTATCAACAAGCCGAAAATTGTTAATTATGGCTCACCAAAACTTGGAACCTGGTAATCTTTTTTTCTTTTCTTTTTTTAGTTTTTTAAAGTCTTAATTTTTAGTAGCTGTGAAGCGAGCTCAAAAGGCATGGGAGTTGCCAAAAAATAGTTCGCCACCACCACAGTTAATGATTTACAATAGTTTAACAAGGCAAAAAGAAGTTTTCGTGCCCAATGAAGGAAAAAGAGTAAATTTTTTCTTTTCTTTTTTTTTTAATTTTTTGTTGATCACATTTTTACCTATAGTTTTTAGGTGAGATGGTATATTTGCGGTCCAACAGTTTATGATTCATCTCACATGGGACATGCGCGATCCTACTTATCCCTCGATATTCTTCGTCGCGTATTTACAACATATTTTGGATACGATGTTGAGTTTATCATGAATATTACAGATGTTGATGATAAAATTATTAAAAGGTAAACAAAAAATCAATTTATTTTTAAAGCACTGGGTTTTTTTAGAGCAAGACAACGTCATTTGCTTAAATCATATTTTGACGATCAGGAAGCGCCACCAGTAAAAAAAGTAATTGAAGATGTTTTAGCTGCATTGGAACATTTCCAAAGAAAGTATAATGAAGAAATTGACCCGGATAAAAAGAAAATGTTTGAAGTCATGGTAAACTAATAATGGTAAAAACCTGAAAGTTAAAATGAAAATTTAGATTCGAAAAGTTCAAGATTCTTCTAATGCATTGGAAAATGCAATGATTGCAAAAGATGCAACAGGAATTGAAAGTTCTAAAGTATTAAATTTAAAAGAAATGCTTTTTTTATTAAAAATATTTAGGGTCGTCTTCTTAACGAAGCGCGGGATGTTTTATCAGAATGGTTAGATGCCAAACACGGTAAAGATGTTAGAGACCATAGTGTATTTGACCAACTTTCGAAAGCGTATTTTTATTTTCGCTTTTCTTTCAATAATCATAAAATATTTCAGATATGAAAATGAGTTTTTTGCTGATATGGCTCGTCTTCATGTTTTGCCTGTTGATGTTTTAACACGTGTCAGTGAATACGTACCAGAAGTGATAAAATACGTTGAAAAAATTATCTCAAATGGATATGCCTATGCAGCTGACGATGGATCAGTTTATTTCGATACAAAAGCTTTCGAAACTAATCCAAAACATTATTACGCGAAACTTGTGCCGGAAGCGTATGGTGGAGATAGTGAAGCATTATTAAAAAATATGAGAGAAGGAGAAGGTGAATTAAGTATGTCTGACGAACGACTCAAGGTAATTCATTTTTTTTTAATTGAATATATTTGGTTTTTAGTCAAAACGTAGTCCAAATGATTTTGCGTTATGGAAGTGCTCAAAGGATGGTGAGCCATTCTGGGATAGTCCTTGGGGAAAAGGACGACCTGGGTGGCACATTGAGTGTTCAGTTATGTCATCAGCAGTTTGCGGATCTAAGTTAGACATTCATGCAGGAGGGTTTGATTTAAAATTTCCACATCATGATAATGAAATCGCCCAAGTAAAAAAATTATTTTTTTTAATGAATTTTAAATAATATTTTTAGGTGGAAGCTCATTATGACGAACCACATTGGGTAAATTATTTTTTGCATTGTGGAACATTGCGTATTCAAGGAATGAAAATGTCGAAATCTTTGAAGAATTTCATCACAATCCGGTATATTTTATCGATGTTAATTGAAAAATAAAATTTCTTATAGGGAAGCTTTAAAAAAATATTCGCCTCGACAACTTCGCCTGCTGTTTTTGATGCATAACTGGGCCGATGTTTTAGATTATAGGTTATATAAATGTGTTGGTATATCAAAATAATTGTCATTTTTAGTGCTTCAACAATGGAAAGAGCACTTCAATTTGAAAAAGTAACGAACGAATTCTTCCTTCTTGTTAAAGATTATTTGAGAAGATATTATAAACCAGAAAGCTGCCAGGGTTATCAGAAATACCAGGCAAGAGAATTGCAATTAATGAACGATTTGGGAAAATTAAAAGAAGAAGTGCATAATGCCTTATGTGATTCAATTGATACACGGACAGTTGTAGAAAAAATTCGAGAATTGATAGGTCTTGGAAATGCTTATATTTCTGAAAAAGTTTGTTTGTTTATAATGTTTTAATTATTATTTTTTTGATTCTAGGAAAAAGAAGGTTCAGTTCCTAATTGTTTGTTATTAAGAAATATTGCTTCATATATTACATATTTGTTGAAAATGTTTGGAGCTATTCCACAATGCAATCAAGACATTGGATTTGTAAATGAAGACGAGTAAATTGATTTTTTTAAGAATTAATTTAAATAAAAATTTGTAGAAATGATTTGGAAGGAGCATCAACATCATTTAATAAAGAAGCTGCTTTGATGCCATATTTAACAGCTTTGGCTGAATTCAGGGAAAAAGTTCGAAAAATTGCTAAAGAACACAAAATTGTTGGAATTTTGGAGGTTGATATTGAAAAAAATATGTTTTTAATTTTTAATTTAGGAGTGTGACATTTTGAGAGATAAAGTTTTGCCTGAGCTTGGGGTTCGATTGGAAGATCGAGCAACACAGACATGCGTCAAATTAGTTGACAGAGCAACGTTATTAAGAGAACAAGAACAAAAACAAGCTGTAAAAAATATTCATGAATGAATTGAACATTAAAATAAAATTTAGGAAAAGGATCGCAAGGAAAAAGAAAAAGTTGAAAAGGAAAAAAAAGCTAAAGAAAAAGCTGACAAAGAATTGGCAGCGAAAAAAATCAAGCCAGAAGAATTGTTCAAACAAGGAGAACATGCTGGAAAGTTTGCTAAATATGATGAGAAAGGAATTCCAACACATACGGCCGATGGAGAAGAGGTATGTTTTTTAAATTTTCAGTAAGAAAAAAAATTAATTATTCAGGTGTCAAAAAAGCAACGGAAAAAACTAGAAAAAATTTGGGAAACACAACAAAAAAATTATTTACAGGTGATGACGAACTCAGAATAAGTTTTGTTAAATAATTCGTTTTTGACTCATTTTTCTAAATTTATTTTTGCCTTTTTTTTTGGTGATCTTCTCCAAGTGGAATTTTATTGTTCTTTCGCACAACCTAATAATGCGCTTTATTTTGAATTCATGGTGAAAAGTATGGTTATTTACATTTCCGTTGATTTCTTTATTGTTAGAAGATTTTTTCATTGTTTATTCTTATTTTTTGATTAATTGTTCTATCAAAGGATCAACATATCTTTACTGGGTATATTGTTCTGAAAATCAGACGGTGGTAATAGAAATTTAAAAATTAGAATAGATTTTTTTTTAAATGTTTTATTTAAAATAGAAAGTATTTAAAATGAATAAAATGGTTTATTCATCGATTTCTTGTTTTTTGTCAAGCTCTTCAATTTCATATTCAAGATTTCGAATGGAATCACGAAGGAAAATGCATTGATTGTGAGATTCGATCGTTGATTGTCTTATTTCATTTATGTTTTTCTCCTTTTGAGTAGAACTGAAATTTTAAAAAAATGATTTTTTTTATTTTAAATTTTTTCACTCGGCAATTTTCGTTTTTATTGATTCACTAAGAAATTTGTTTTCACCACGCAATCTTTGAACAAGTTCGAGTTTTTCGGCAAGAATAATTCCACTCATTGTTGTCGGTTTTTTAACATCAAAATTATTCGAAACATTGAACTCTTTTAAAATTTCATCAAGTTCTGAATAATATGGCCTTCTGAATTTGAAATCTTTTTTCAATTCTGAAAAGTAAACGTCTTTTTTACTTTTTTTCTGGTTCATATTCCATTTTATCGAGAATTGCAATTAATGGTCTTTCTGGCTTATCTGAATACTTTTTATTTTTTAATTTAATTTTAATTTTTTTTTCGAACTTGTTGGAATTTTTGGTCGAACAATTGGACATCGAATAATTCGTTTATTTGTTATTATTTTTTTCGATTTTTGTATATTTTCTAAATTTTTTATTTAAACGCATTAAAACATTTTAAAACTCACTGTATTTTTCATTCCATTCAAAATTGGAAGTCGATGGTTCATTATACATCTATGAAATAGATTTTATCAATTGATTAAAAAAAGATTAAAATATGGAAAAATAATAAATTAATATTTTAAATGAGAAAAACTAAAATTAAAAACCAAAATTTATTCAAATTTATCCAATAAAAATAATTTAATTTCAACCGTTTATGAATTTCAAAATGAGAACAAAAAACTCGTGAATTATACAAAAAATAATTAAATCAATATTTAAGTTGATTCCAGATGTTCATTTACGTTGTTTCCAAGTGCAGAAACTGAAATTGTATTATTTCTGCTCAATTCTTTTCCATTTAATTGTAGAACCGCCTGAAATAATTCTTTAAAAATATTGAAAATTTGATTTTTAAAACTTGATAAGCTTGGAATTTGTTTTCTAATGTCACAATAGCTTCATTTGAACTTTGAATTGTGACACCAATCACACGAAATGGAGAAACAAGTTGAGCAATTCCAAACGAATTCAAAAGTTCTGGGTATCCACTGATTTTAATGCAATTTTCTCGTTCAAGGCCTTAAATTGACAAAATTAGTTATTAAATTTAAAAGAAAAACCTTTTGGATAATCATCTTTGTGAAGAACTTTCTTTACGGCATCATGAATATCTTCAGAATTGAACAATACTTTTTCAAATGTTGGTTTTGTGCTTTTACCAACAAACAATCCACATGAGCTGCAATTAATTTTTGATCAACACTTATTTTGAAAATTGAATTAATAAGGTGTAAAAGTAATTAAGCTTCAATATATTTTTTGATTTTAATATTTAAAAAAATATATACTTTCCATCTCGGATTATTGATAAACCACTTCTTGTAATCCATTGACTCATATTTCTATAAGAATTGAAGAACATTAAAATGTGTTTAAATGTGCTAAAAACCGAAAAATTCCCTGAACAGTAAGAGCATTTCCTTCATAACGATTCACAGTGTTTTCGTATAACAATCCTTGACGAATAAATCCATATCTGAAGAACATTTAACATTTTTCTCTTCGAATTTTACAAGAAACCTTTGTGATAAAACTTTCATCCAATCATATTCGTTTGAATTAATACACGGAAGAATGTGAACAACAAGAACAACCTGAGGATGAGACTGAAAATAAATAATTATTTTATAAATTAATAATATGTATTAAACATTTTGTATTTCTTGATAAGCATTTGTACAAGAATTGAAATTGTCCACTTCTGATTCTGTAACGATAACTGGTGAATCCTTAAAAAAAAGAAAAAAAATGAATAAAATAATATTTTTATGTTTTTCTTTACTTCAAATGAAAAAAGAAGTCCAATTAAAGATCCTTCATGTTTCAGCGTTTTCATGAACCATTTGTAAAATTCTCTGAAAAACGTTTTTTTTTATTAAAAATTAAACTAATTTGATCTTACTCAAGCTGAGCTTTTTTTTCATTTGTTAAATCTTTCACAGATAAAACAACCGCCCATTTTGTTTGAATTTCAACATTCGTATTAACTGTCATCCTGAAAATGTAGTTTTATTGTGATCAAATAGAAAATGTGTAGAATGGCTGAACGAAATTCAAAAATAAATTTCCCCGCCATCTGAATTTGCGTCAGTGTCCAACCACTCTCAAAATATCATACTCTTTTCCTTTTTTCAAAAACTGTTTATGTCTATTTCACCTCTTATTTCAAATCAGTCTCTAGCAACTACATTAATTATTTCAAATTTGCTTAAAAATTGAAATTTGAAATTTCAATATAAAAAATTGTAAAACAACAAATAATTGTTTCAAAAAATTTCGTTTTAAAAACAATTTTTCATAATAAAACAATTTAAATAATAATAAAAATGATTACTGTAGAAATTAAAAATTAAATTTTCAAATAAAATGATAAATTTGAAAAATTTGAAAAAAAATGAGAAAATTAAATTTAAAATAAAAATCACTCAATCATTATTTTGAATTAATTATTTATTTTTGTTTCAATATTTGATCTAAAAAAAATGTTTTTTTGTTAAAAAAATTTGAAAAAATTAAAAAAAACCCTTTAAATTCGAACAATTTTTTAGTGTATTTTTATTGAAAAAGCTATTGATGATAATAATTGTTGTATTGAGTCGAAAATATCCTCTTAAAAATCTTTGAATCGTCTCATCTAAATAGTCTCTCTAATTCTCAAACTTCTTCATTATATTTTATTCAAATAGTATTGTGCGTATGTTTCTGCCCGTTTTTATGTGTCAATATACATTTTTCGTGTCTACCTGTCCTCTTTTTCTTTTTTTCTTCGTTTTTTTTCCTACCTCCCGATATGTCCGGTCATACAAATTGTTTTTCGGCGTCGCGCCATTTCTTTCTCTCTCTCTCTCTTTCTCTCTCTCTCTCTCTCTCTCTCTCTCTTTGTCTCTTCTAACCTGCTAAATCGACCAGCTTTCCGGATTAGGCTTGATGTTTCCGCATTTTTGTTCCGTTTTCCTGAAGAAATTCACAATAATTTCATAAAAACTGTAAAAATAGAAAAATGCTCGTCGTTTAAGAAAAAAAAAAGAAAGAAAACAAAAAGTCAAATGAGACGAATTCATATTTGTTTTCCTTGCTGATTTCTCATTTCAAACGATGATTCATCAATTTCTTCTTTTTCTCTAATTCTCCTCTATTTTCTCTATTCTCTTCATTATTTGTTATATTTCATCACAAAACGTTTGTATTCAACACACAAGTTTTACACAAATTTTCGCAATTTTTATCAGACATTTTTCAATGATTTTTTGATAATTTTTTATGCAAAAAAAAAAACAAATTTTGTTTTTTGTTAATTTTCAACAAACTGGAAATAAATTTCCTGGAGCTTAAAAAGAAAATTCAACTTGTTTTTCAAAATTTCTTTTCAGAATCTAAAATTTACAACAAAAAAAGTTGTTTCAGATCACCATTTTTCTTCTTTTCAACTAATCTTTCAACCTCTAAAAACAACAAAAAAGAGGAGACTTTTTTTAATAAAATGGTGGGATTTAAAAACAAAAAAAAAATCAATAATAAAATGTATATTTGCAGGCTTTTCATTGGCAATCAAAGGTGAATATTCAAAATGTTGGGGTTGACGATATGGTTTTATTATCAAAATTATCCGAACAAAGTATTGTGGATAATTTGAAGAAAAGAATTCAGGCCAACAGTATTTTTGTAAGTTTTTTTCATTTTTTTTTTTGTGTTTTTTGCTTTCAAATTTTACAAAAAATGATTTCCAGACTTATATTGGACCTGTTTTAATATCTGTAAATCCATTTAAACAAATGCCATATTTCACTGAAAAAGAAATGATTTTATATCAAGGAGCAGCACAATATGAGAATTCTCCTCATATTTATGCTCTTGCTGACAATATGTATCGGTAAATTTTTCTTCTTTTTTTTTTTTAGACAATTTTTAATTGAAAAATTTAGAAATATGTTAATTGATAATGAATCACAATGTGTTATCATATCTGGTGAATCAGGAGCTGGGAAAACAGTGAATGCCAAATTTATAATGAATTATATTTCAAGAATATCTGGCGGTGGACAACGTGTTCAACACATCAAAGATGTTATTCTTCAGTCAAATCCATTATTAGAAGCTTTTGGTAACAGTGCGACAGTTAGAAATTGGAATAGTTCAAGATTTGGAAAATATGTTGAAATTGTTTTTAGTCGAGGTGGTGAACCAATTGGTGGAAAAGTGAGGATTTTTGTTCCTTTTTTTTCTTTTTTTTAATTTTATTTGATTATTTTTCAGCTGTCAAATTTTTTATTAGAAAAATCGCGAGTTGTTCATCAAAATGAAGGAGATCGAAATTTCCATATATTTTATCAATTATGCGCTGGAGTTGATAAAAATCTACGAAGCACATTGGGAATTGGAGAATTACAGTATTACAGTTATTTAAATATGAGCGGAGTTTATAAAGCTGAAGATACAAATGATGGAAAAGAATTTGAAAATACATTGGTTTGGTTTGGTGTTGAAGGAAAAAAAGAAAGAATTTTTTCAAAAATCAATAAAAATTCAGCACGCAATGAAAGTTGTTGGAATATCCGATTCGGATCAATTGGAAATTCTTCGCCTTGTTGCAGCTGTTTTACATATTGGAAATATAACATTTCAAGAATCTGACAATTTTGCAGTTGTCGGTCTAAAAGATTGTAAAAAAACTAAAAATTTAATTTCGCTTTTTTGTGTCTAAAATGTTTCTTTAAAGATCTTCAATTCCCAGCATTTTTGCTCGGATTAACCGCTGAATCAATTGAAGCAAAATTAACTGGAAGAAAAATGGAGAGTAAATGGGGAACTCAAAAAGAAGAAATTGAGATGAAGCTTAATGTTGAACAAGCAAATTATACAAGAGATGCATGGGTTAAAGCAATTTATGCAAGAATGTTTGATTTTTTAGGTTTTTTCATTTAGAAAAAAAAAAAAATTTTTTTTAATTAAAAATGTTTTTTTTTTTAGTTAAAAAAGTAAATGATTCAATGAATGTCTCAAACAAATCTTCATCGGATAATTTTTCAATTGGAATTCTCGATATTTATGGTTTTGAAATTTTCAACAACAACGGTTTTGAACAATTTTGGTAAAAAAAATGGTTTTTTTAAATTAAAAAATCAATAATTTCAGTATTAATTTTGTAAATGAAAAATTACAACAAATATTTATTGAATTGACATTAAGAGCAGAACAAGAAGAATATGTCAAAGAAGGAATTAAATGGACAGAAATTGATTATTTTGATAACAAAATTGTTTGTGATTTAATTGAAATAAAAAGGCCGCCAGGTAATTAATAAAATTAATTTTAATTTTTAATTAAATTAAAAATTTAAAGGAATAATGAGTTTATTGGATGATACATGTGCTCAAAATCATGGTCAAAGAGAAGGAGTTGATCGACAATTATTAACAACTTTATCAAAATCATTTTCATCTCATCCTCATTTTGCTCCTGGTTCTGATTCATTTTTAATTCGTCATTATGCTGGAGATGTCACTTATAATATTGATGGATTCTGTGATAGAAATCGTGATGTTTTGTATCCTGATTTAATTCTTCTTATGCAACAAAGTTCAAAGTAATTTTTTCCCTTTTTTTGATTTTTCAATTTTTTATTCATTTTTTTTTTTTTGATTTTCAGTGATTTTATCCGCTCATTATTTCCCGAAAATGTTGCATCGTCAGCTGGAAAACGACCAACCACATTTTCGACAAAAATCCGGGTTTAAAAAAAAAATATTTTTTAATTAAAAAATTTTTTTTATTTTTTAAATTTTAGTCTCAAGCAAATACTTTAGTCGAATCATTGATGAAATGTTCACCACATTATGTGAGATGCATAAAACCAAACGAAACCAAAAAAGCGAATGATTGGGACGAGAATCGGTAATTTATTGATTGATTTTTTTTTGTTGATTTTAATCAAATTTAATTTTAAAGTGTTCGACATCAAGTTGAATATCTCGGTTTGAAAGAAAATATTCGAGTTCGACGAGCTGGATTTGCATACAGGTTTATTTTGATTTCTCAAATTAATTTTTAATTTCAAAAAAAAAAAAAATTTTTTTTTTGTTTTCTTTTTAGAAGAGCTTTTGATAAATTTGCTAATCGATATGCAATAATTTCTGATAAAACTTGGCCGTCTTATCGTGGTGATCAACAAAAAGCATGTGAAATTATTTGTGATACAGTACACATGGATAAAGGACAGTATCAAATGGGAAAATCGAAAATTTTTATTAAAAACCCCGAATCTGTAGGATTTTTATTTATTTTTTGCCTTTTTTTGTTCCCGAATATTTTATTTGAAAAACAATTCTTTTTTTTTAAACAAAAAAAACGAAATAATTTTTTTTCAGCTGTTTTTGTTAGAAGAAACTCGAGAACGGAAATATGATTCTTATGCAAGAGTGATTCAGAAGGCGTGGAGATTATTTACAGCCAGAAAACAACACACAAAACAAAAAGAACAAGCGGCTGATTTAATGTTTGGAAAGAAAGAACGAAGACGATTTTCATTGAATCGGAATTTTGTTGGCGATTATATTGGATTGGAACATCATCCGGCGCTTCAATCTTTGGTTGGAAAACGTCAAAGAGTTTTATTTGCAGCTTATGTCAATAAATATGATCGAACATTTAAGGTTTTAATTTTAAAATTAGAAAAAAAATGTTTTAAAAATTCGATGAATTTTAGACATCAAAGCTGGAAATGTTATTAACACCAAATAATTTGACATTAATTGGAAGAGAAAAAATCAAAAAAGGAGCTGAAAAAGGAAAATTTATTGAAATCATAAAACGACAAATCGATTTACCAAATATTCGATCAATTGGTTTATCACCATATCAGGATGATTTTATTATTTTAAATATAAATGAAGAATTCACTTCACTTTTGGAAACTCCTTTCAAAACTGAATTTTGTACTGCTTTAACGTAACATTTTTTATTTATTTTTAATATTCAAATTTAATTTAATTTAATTTTTTTTTTTTTTTAGAAAAGCTTACAAAGATCGAACAAATGGAGGACATTTAATATTGGATTTTAAAACAAATCATTCAATCACTTTGAAAAAAACACGATTTGGTGGAGGAATTCGAAATATTCAATTTAATTGTGACGGAACAACAAATTCAGATAAAATATTGAAACCAAATGGAAAAACATTGAATGTTACAATTGGAAAAGGATTATCAAATAATACAAGTAAATTAATTTATTGATTTTTTTAATCAATCAATAAATCAATATATGTATGTATTAGGACCTTCAACTGAACGACCACAAGGTGGATATACACCAAGAAGAGAACAATTAAGAACATCAACAAGAAGAACAAATAAATCTCAACATAATTCAGCACAAAATAATCATCCTCAACCGGTATTCAAATTATTTTTTTTTATTTAAAAAAAACGGGGAGGGGGAGAATTATATATAATTATAATTATAATTATATATATATTTTTATTTATTTTTAATAATATTAATTAAAGATACCAGCTCATACAAATAATTATAATCAAATGTCTGATAGAATTCCGGTGATGCCAAATGTTGTTCAAAACCAATTAAAAAACATGAAAATAGGAGGAAATATTGAGAATTTATCAGCTCCACCAATAGTTCGAGGACCAAAACCACCACCACCAGCAAAACCAAAACTTCATCCGATTGTTATCGCAATGTATCCATATGAAGCTCAGGATACGGATGAATTATCATTTGAAACAGGAAATGAAATTGAATTAATGAGCAAAGGTTTTTCGAAAAAAAAAAAATCTTTTTTTTAAAATTGAACAAATTTAAGATGCATCAGGCTGGTGGCAAGGAAAAATTGGAAATCGAGTTGGCTTATTTCCAGGAAATTATGTCAAAGAATAAGCTCAACGTTTTTTTGTTGTCTTTTTCAAACAAATCACTTTTTCCGGGTTTTTTATATTTAAAAAAAAACGTTTTTTTTTGTACATTATTTTTTTAAATTTGCATTTAATTTAAATTTTTCCTTTGGTTTTATTACCGGTTTAACACAAATATTCACTTTACGCATCAATTTTCTTTTTCCCCAAATTTATAAATATTTATTTTTATTTCGAGAAAAAAAGAAAAGAAAAAATCAACACAAAATACAATTATCTTTTTGACGAGAATTTTTGATTTTTGCAATATCTTTGGCTTCAACTCCACTATATCCACGTGTTGATGGCATTGATTGTCTGAAAGAAAAGCAATTTGAAAGGATTTTTGAATTTTGAAATGAATGAAAAAACCGTCTTTTTCGTAATCCGCCTCCAATTATATTCAAATTTGGTCGAATTTGAAATAATAATTGTTGAAAACATCGGCGAACTTCGTACTCATTTTTTGCGCTGCACTCCATTACAGAATCGAATTTTAGGATTTGTTCTGTTCCACAGACGCGTTCCAAATCAGTTTTATTTGCCACTAAAATGGCGGGAGTCTGAAACCAAACATGGAAATTTTTGAAAAAGAAAATAGTTTGTTTTTTGATTTGAATACATTTTTTCCTCGTCTCGTGTTAATTTCAGAAATTATTATGAGAGCTTCATCTAATGATCGTCGATCGTCAACTGCAAAAACCACCTGGAAAAAAATTCAAAAATTCAAAAAGAAAACGAATGTGGGATTGGTGGAAACCAAAAAAGCGTCAGCTGTTCCGATATATAAATTGCGCATTCCAAGAAAATCTCGAGATCCACTCGAATCAATGACCTTTAAGAAAAAATGCGATAATTTAGCTTCTTCTTTCCATTTTTTAATCAAAATTACTTGAACCATCAAAATGCGACCCTCTTCGATTTCATATTCAATCCAATTAAATTCTTCAACCGTTGGATGATAATCATTTATAAAATTATGCCACAGAAATTGAGAAACCATCGCTGATTTTCCGACTCTTTCACCTCCAAGAACTGCTACAGTCACTTTGTTTTGTCTCCGATCTTTTGGTCTCGCATCTCGACGACTCACACTTTTACTTCTATTCATTGCATTTTTTTCGTTGGTTTGATGTTCGACTTTAAATTATTTGAAAAAAAAAATGAAAACAAAACAATTGAACGAGAGAAAGAGAGAGAGAGAGAGAGAAAGAGAGAGAGAGACGAACAATTTAAAAATAAAAAATAACTGGAATTTTCGAGTTTTGTGTTTAGAACATAAAAAAAACACAAAAACGGAACGAATGTTGGATGCCAACGGCAACGGTGAAAACTAAATTAAGCAGACAATGTGAAAAAAAAATGCAAAAACAACAACTTTTACTTTGGATTTTTTTTTTTTTGATTTCTTCATTTCATCAAATTATTTTTCTGTGAGTAAGAAGATTCAAAACTCATCTGGGATTTTGTTTTTTATTTAATTTTTCTATTTTCAATCAAATATTTGAAATAAAAAGAAAAAATGATTAGGATTCACATGAGATTTCACAAAAATGTTTGATTAATGAGAAGAATTTAAAAAAAAAATCTAAAAATGAGTCATTTCTGACCAAAAAAAAAAAATAAATCGAAATCTCCCGAGAAAATTTTGATAAAATTTAATTTGCACTTTGTTTTCGAAAAAAAAACAATTTTTTTTTCTCTCAATTAATTCTGTCAAGTTTGATGATAATGACTGAATAAAGAATCTAAGGATGGATGGCGTGTCGAAGAATAATGATGACTGCAAAAAAAAAAACAGAGAAAAGCCTAAAAGTCAGTAGAGTGAAATAAAATAGACAGGATGGGAAATGAGAAGAAGAAGAAGAAGAAGAAGAAGAAGAAAAAAAGAAAAAGATGGGGAAAAAAAGAATAAATAAAGAATAAAAAAATAAAAATAAAGAAGAAAAAGATGTGGAGAAGATGACCAATTAGGAATGAAAAAATTTTTTTTTTCGTTGAGAATGATGAGTATCAATATTGTCAATTTTAGGACTTTTTCTTCTAAAATTCCAAATTTTCACAAAAAATATTTGAATTCTTTATTGAATATTTTAAAAAAGTAAAGTCAATTTTAAATAATTCAAAAAAATGAAATAAGAAATTTATGAACTTTTTGAAAATCGTCTCAATTTTTTTCTTTTTTTCATTAAAATTATTAAGAAAAAAATAGGAATTGAATGAATTTTCAGCATTGACAAGCAAAAAAAGAAAGAAAAAAACATAAAATGAATAGAAAAGAAAAAAAAAAGGAAAAACTTTTATTTTTTTTTATATTTCATGGACTATAAAAATCTGTCATTAAAAAATTGAGAAGATGAAGACGTGTTCGGTCAAAAAAAAAAAAAAAAGTGGGAAAATTGTCGAAAATAACTTGGAATGAAAAAAAAGTGTCAGAAAAATGGTGTTTTTTTTCAGACACATGTCCCTAAATAATTTTTGAAATTAAGACAGCTTTTAAGACGAATTCGAACGAATAACAAAATATCTACAAAACGACGGCGAAACAAATAAAAAATGCTCTTTTATTAAAAAAAAAAAAGATGAAAAAACCTTCTTTTTTTCAAATTTTTTTTTTCATAAAAATTGAAATAAACTGAATAGAAAATGAATAATTTAATCAAAAAAAAAAAATTTTTTTGGAGCAAAAAAAAGGCGCGAAAAGAAGGTTTCGACTCGACAAAAAAAAATATTCGTCAATTGTTCTTGAACACAAAAAAAAACATGAATTTTTGAGAATTTGTTTACTATCAGCTTTTTTAATTTATGTACATATGAATATCTATTTTTATTATTAAATTGAAGGAAAAAAAACATCCGATGGCGAAATTTTATTTGAAAGCATCAATTTTCATTTTATTTTTTTATTTTTTTAATTATTGAAAAACAACAAAAACTCCATTACAAAAAAGAAAAAGAAAAAAAAAAGACGAAAGAAAAGTTTTTTAAAGTATTTTTGTTTGGTAAATTTTTGCTTCTATTTTTTTTTTGTTTTTTTAATTTTTTTTCCTAGTTTCTTCCAAACGGATATTTACATCAAAATAAAAGGGAAAATAAATTTAAAATTCTGTTAGAAAACCGAAATCAAATTTGAATTTGTTGGAAAAAAGAAATTCGAAATGGAGGGAGTCAATCAACTAAAAAGAAATGGAAAATATCAAATAAAAAACATTGATGATTCTCAATCGTTTTGTTTTTTTTTTTTGGAAATAAATCTTTCAGGAAAAGCGTGTCGAGACCTAAGAGTCCTTCGTGATTTACATACGTGAACAAAGTAAACGTTTTTAATTTAAAAGAAAGCTTCAATAAAACTCGAAAGTCTCTGATTTATTCTTTAATATTTTTTGACAAATCACACCACAAAATGTTTTCACCTATCACTAAACTAAGGGCTCGTCATATCCTTGCAGCCCCTTATAGTTAAGCCCAATAAAAAATTCCATTAAATGTGTTCCTTTAAATCTGACAGGATGAACAATTGAAATCTTTTTAAAATTTGTCAATTTTTAACTAAAATTAATGTTTTCTTTGCCACAGAAACATTTCTCATCTCAAAAAATGCGGATGATCAACACGAAATATTTAACTGCTCATTTATTGGCCACAAATCGATTGCCAATCCCCTCCAACCAAATCTAGAGGATCGATTTTACTCCTGACATATTCTCAGGATCATTTTTTGTGAAATATTTTGTCTTACCAATCCATTTTCAAATATTCATATTTTATAATTGTTTGTTGTCCCAACATTTACTTGAATTTTTCTTTTATTTTATCTCGACACTCACTCATCTTTGTTTCATTTAAATATTTCTCATCAGAATTCCGTTGAAATCAAAATTTCGTTTCGACTATCGAACATTTAATTTCAAATAATTTAATAATGTTAATCCTCTATTTTTTGCTCATTTTCCTTCTTTATCATCTGTCAAAATGTGCTTCTTTTACTTTTAAATTCACCCCCTCCCCCCTCAGGTAAATCTAACAAAAAACTTTATGCAGGACAATTTTAGCTTATAGAATAAAATTTACCAACATAAGAATTCTCCTAAAATATGATTCAAGTTTTAAAATTTCTATGAATTCTCTCTTTCTCTCGTCAGTCTTCAATTTACCTGTCAATTTTTTTGTTGCATTTTGTAACCAAATAAATAAATAAAATATTCGAGAACAATTGAACAAATCGTAATAATGTTAAATTGAAAAAAAAGGAAATATTTTTTGAGCATTAATAATTGAAAAAATGTGAGGCATAAAATAAAAATATTGGAAATTTCAGTTTTTAATATCATTAAATACTGCAAAAATCTTCATAGAAAATTGTTATATAACTTTAATTAAATACAATTTTAAATGAAAATGTTTCTCGTGGGAAAAAAAAGAAAAATTGTTGAGAATAATAAATTGAGAACAATTTTTGAGTTTCAGCTGAAAAAATTTAATACATTTATTTTTAAACTTTGACGAGGGGGGTTTTTGAAGTTAAAAATCAATAAAAATTAAATTAAAAAATAGGGAAAACGCAAAAATAGAAAAAATGAGATGAGAATTAGCGGAAAGTGGTTTATAATAATTTCGACCATCAAATTCATTACATAAAGGCTCACGACAACATCTGGTACATTCCGTATAAAATAATCCATAACCATGTTCTTCACATCCTTGTTCACAACTTTCAGCACAATCTCGTTCAACTTCAACAAAAAATCCATTTAAATTTGTGACTGTTGACTGAATTTTTTTTTTTTTTCAAATTAATTTTTTAATTTTTGAAAACTCACAATACAATATTTTTCATTTTGTGTACAAGTTCGTTTTAAATCCGTTCTTGATAGAAATTTTAAATGATTCATACAATCCGATTCTTGTTTTATTCCATCAACAACATCCTTATGGCGATGTGAATGAGAACAAAATATGCATTCTAATTGATCAACCTAAAAATTGTTGAATGAGAATTCATTTTAATTAAATTGAGAAAAAAAAACGAAAGAAAATTTACCTCTTCAAACAAATCCTCATTTTTTGACACTAAAAATAATGAAAAAAGTATAAGAATAAAATACATTTTAGGGGTTTGGGAAATAATAAAATCGGTTCTCTGTGAAGTAAAAAAGTTCTTTTGAAAACATTTCCGGTGACGAGTCTTTCTTCTCCATAATGTAACCTTATAATTTTCGAACATTTTGTGTTTTGTCAAACTTTTTGTTTCTTTGCATTTTACACTTTTATACAAAAACAACAAACAATTTTATTTAAAACAAAAAAAAACTGAAAACACACAAAAACTTAACAATATTTTATACATTTTCTGCTTTTGCTTCAAGTTTGCGAACCGAACGGAAATTATTCTTTTTTTAATAAATATATTTATTTCATAAGAAGTTCGATTCGATAACAAAAATAAATATAAATTTAAGAGGCATAGCACCTGCAAGAGTGAATTCCAATAAGTTGGGAGTATGAAAATGATAGCAAAAGCAAAAGGAACAAGTTAAAACATGGTACAGAAAAAATATTCATTGTTGAACTCGATTTTCAAAGGTCTGTATTTGGCGTTGCATTCTTGTCGGAATACTCTGATTGGTTTGGGTATCCTAATTTGTTCGGCTCGACTGGTTATTCTTCTTAACTCATCTTCAGCTTGACAAATTGATCAGATTTTTCAGCATCCGATTCAATTAATAATTTTTTTTTGGATGTCTTTCCTCGTATGATAATGACGTTACTTTTTTTTATACATTGATAGTCCATTATTCGAGCGTGTAGCTGTGGACTTGTTGCTTTCAGGAATTTCGAAATCTTGTCAGTGTCGTGACCAGGGCATTTTGCTGGCTATAACCCCCATCCTTCTTCGTGAGTGAATCGACGCGATGTCTTCACTGTCTCTTCTCGATACATTCACTAAAGACCGTACATTGTGTGTTCCGATGTTCATCGATGCCCTCGAGTTGACTGCTGCTGTACGTTTACCAGCGGCATTCCATCGGCAACCGGTGACTCCTGAGAGCAAATGCCTTAGCCCCTTCGAAGTTTTTTCACCGGCGTTAATCTCATCGGTTCTTTTATTATTTTTACAACATCTTTTGGAAAGTTGATTTCCATGCCAGATCGCGGGTTTCCAGCCCGAACATGGCTGTTCATCTCCTCATTTGTCATTTACATTATAAACTGGCCCCCACACAGCGGCAAAAAAAAATCGCAAATGAGAAACATTACTTAAATTTAAAAAAACATTTTCAAACAGTTTTTTTGTAAAAATAATCATTTTTTGTTTAAAGGAACATTTAGTTTCTATGTCTGCGTCTCGCAAGGAATAATGGCTGATTGTATCATCTTCTGAATTATTTTTTGAGCACTAATTTTCTCTATCCTTCTTTCTTTCTTTTTTTTTGTTTGAAATATGAGCGGAACAGAAGAACATTTAGTTAATATATTTCCTGAATGGGAAGAAGAAAAAATATTCGGCAACAATTTTAAGGTTTTTAGTTATAGAAAAAATTTCAGAAAGTAGATTTTTCAGGTTGATCAAAAAAGAATTGTCGTTTCCGATCAGCAAAAAAATGATCCTCTTCGAAAAGCAAAAATTATTTTAAGCAGTTATCTTGTTGCCGAAAAGTCACCAATTACATCTACAGAATTGGTAAAAAGAATGATGTGAATTAATCGTTTGGTGAATTATTTTGAAACTTTTATTATAATTACAGAGAAGAAGACGGACAGGTTATCGATTTCAAAAAATTCGGATTTGATTCGCTAGATGATCTTATGCAAGCTTGCCCAGATGAAATCACTTCGCAAAAAAATCAAAAAGAACAATTCATTTATTCAGCCAAAACAAATGAAGTAAATATGGATTTAAAAGAAATGGTTTTAAGTCAGAAAGGGAAAGAAAAGAGAATTGAGAAATCCTTCTTTTCGTCCTCAAGAAATGCTAAAAACACAAAATTCGGATTTGCATTTCGCCAAAACTTGGAAAATGGAATTTCATTGAAAAGCGTTTCAAAGTCTTATATATTTTATACACAGTATAATTTAATTATTAAAGCATTTTAGGGAATACAAAAAAAGACCAATATCTAGCTCCTACGAAAGCCGAGTAATTATTTTCAAATAGACAAAACATATATTGGAATTTTCAGGTAAAAGATATTGTTTGGTTTTTACACCATAATAAACTTATAATAGGAAACTTAGAGGAAGGAAAAATTTTGGTAACTTTATCAAAATTACAAGAATCGTTTTTTGAATGTTATAACTTGCCTTTGTGGAAAAAAAAGTTGACAGAAAAGTTTGTTATTTCTAATTTTTTAAATTCTTTTCTTTTTTTGTAGAGAATTGTATTCCGAACTTAACAAACCAGCTTTCACAAAATATTTTAAATTTTTCCGTCTGCCAAATAAAGTAGAGCATCAATAAAAACAATAATAACATTAATAATAATCAAATTTCAGGAAAGTATATTCGTTGAGATCAATCAAGAATCAACAAAAGAACAGAAATCAGAAAGTTTGAAAATTACGTTTTCAAGGCAAAGATTGATTTTTTTTTTCAGATGAAGTTGTTACGAATAAAAATATCGAATGTGTATTGTGTGTTTTTGTTCTTAACTGTTTTTTTCACAATTTATTTCTTTGACATTTCATTTTTATTTTTTTATTTAATTTAAACCTTTAATAATTTTCAGCAAACATTTGAGTGAATCAAACACTGAAAACGTTAGTTTTTTAATTTAAAAAAAAACGAAAAAACACATTTTTTTAGAGAAAAAAAATGTTTTCTTTTCAAAATTATAAAGATTCAAATTCATTGGAAAGTGGTCCGAGTTTTCAGACTAAAGGTGATTCCGTTTAATGAATGTTATAAATGTTTTTCTCAGAAAACAAGTTTTCATCAACGCGTGGAAGTATTCAAAATAGATTCGGGACTGATTCGAGTGTTACCTTTGAAAATGAAGTTGAAAATATAATATAAATTTCATATTGTACATATTTTTTTCTAACAGCCATTTGGATTTCGTAAAGGAGCAGACATTGATTTCCAGTCGCGAGTTTCGTCAAATAATGTTCCATTAAAAGAAACTGGTAAGTAAAAACACATTTAAATTGAAATTTTAGATAATTTTGAAATTTAATGAAAACGAAAATATTGAAAGTAAACATTTAAATGTTTTTTATAGGTGGTGGGCAAAGTAAGCAAAATTGGGTTGCTCATTTGAAAGAAAAACCAGTTGATGTAATTAATTTTTAAAATATACTTTTTAAAATATATTTAAAAGTTACAGATTTATAAAAACACATTCAATACTTTATTTTCCGTTGTTCGCCAAAAGCATCGTTTAAATTATGATACGTTGAAAAGTTCTGAAAAAATAATAGTTTCTCATCATGCAAATATTTTTAAAACCACTAGCCACATAAAAGGTGAGTAATTTTATAATATGTAAAAAAAATAAATTTCAATCTCAGGAGAAACTTTTGTAACACTTAAAGATCAAAATATAACTGAAAGCGCATTTAAAGATTCTGAAAGATTACTGAGACCAATGATAGAACAAGATGTTACACACTTGGTTAAGGACTGTATTAACTTAAAGCAAGGATTTTACCAAGTATTTAAATATAATTTTTAATAAAATAAATGTTTTTTCTTCAGGAAAAATTGGAATACTTCGTTCCTCCACGAGGATTTATAATAAAATGTAAAACGGAAGATGATGAATTTAAAATAGCAAAAATCACAAATAAGTTATCGTATGTAACATTAGTTAATTTTTTTTAAAGTTAGTTCAAACTTTGAAATTTTCAGAAATTTCATGAAGTCAAACCCTACAAAAATGAACTATAAAGAAGTAATGCCGGGAACACCATCTTTTTTGGTTTTTTTTACCGATGACGAAACAGAATACTTTCGAGTTCTTATAGTTGGAAATGTGAGTATTTCTGAAAAAAAGAAAAAACTGGATCTGAACTTATAAATTAAGCCATTAGGTTCGGACATAAATAATAAAGTGCTTGTCACTTTGGTAGACGTCAGTGAAAAATATTTCGTGGATGCAAATGTCGAAGATTTGTATCATTTACCATCAGAAGTTTCATTTGAAAAAATTAAACCAAACTTCATTTTCGCAACGTTGTATGGAATTAATGGAATCTCTTCGCAGTATCAAGATTGGATAACGCGTGCTTTAGATACAAATAAAAAAGAAGTTTTGCTATATTTCTATCCGGGAAACAAAAATGTTAGTTTGTCGTTTTTAAAAAGAGTTATAAAAATTTATAATGTTTTAGACTGATTTTATTCCTACAATCGATTATTTATGTTGTGATGAAATGGGCCAACGTCGATGGTTTTCCCAACTTTTAAAAAATGAGGATGAAATTATTCAATTTGATTTGATGGATAAAAGTCATTTGAATATTGATTTTTCAAAAGTTTCTACAGAATTTGATGACGTCAATTTCATGCAATTTAAGTCATTCAAAAAAAATTTGAATATTGAAATTCGCGACGATGTAAAAGACATTTTTTCGTTTAGATAATAATTTAAATTTACAGTATGAAAGTAGTCTAGATGATACAATAGAACATTTTGAATCTCTTCAATCTACAGAGTTTAATCAAGTTGAAAATGGGTTTTTGGAGCATTTTGAAACAATGCTTGAGGAAAAAAAAATGAAACAATTGTTTTTAGTCATCGCTTTAGTGGATGATATGGTAAATGATTAATAATTTATTTTTTCATTTTTTTATTAAAATACTAATATCAGATAAACAGTGAATCACATGGAAATTGGATTAAATTGAGAGAAAAAATGGCAAAGGAACTCAAGAATAGTTTTAACATAATAATTTAGTTTTTATTTATTATCTTGAAACTTTTAAAAATATAATTTTTGTGAACATAATCCAGTTGTTTCCCATTTTGTTTTATATAATTGTTTAGTTTTATAAAAATATAAAATAAATATTTTCAAGAGGTTTTTAAATAAAAAAAAATTAATCGGAATCATTTTGTGTGGCCGTGGCCGAGTTTCATTAAATACGTGGAAGAGTAATACAACTGGCAACGTGTACATTATTCATTTTTAAAATAAAATATTTTTCTAACTTCATCTAAGTTCAGGACTCGAATTTCTAGATGGGAATCGCTGATTTTGTGGATAAGCGAAGAAAAAAGCAGCCGCCAGTTATTGGAACAAGCGGAATTCCGGCGTATTGTGTTAAAAAAATTGGATCGAGACATTTGTTACTTGCTGGAGGAGGAGGAGCTGCTAAAACTGGAGTTAAAAACGAAATAGAAGTAAGAAAAGAGCAAAATATTGAAATAAAAACAAAAATTAAATCAGACGCATGTTTTAACGTCGGAAAATGCAAATCAAAATGTTGGTTTACGAGCAGAATGTGTGGATAAAGTAATTAAAATAAATTCAAAAATAATAAAAATATTAAATTTTTTATAGTTTAACACCGATATTTATGCAACAATGAATATGGATGTAGCTTGTGCTGGAAATGAACAAAATGCAAAATATTTAATTGCAGCTGGACATGATCAAGTAACTCTTAGTTTTTGTTTCTTAATAAAAATATGTTTTGTTTAGTTTTGTGATCTGTATACAACAACTGGATATAAATTAACCGAAAACGAAGAAAAATTGGCATTTAATATTGAGTTGTTCAGAAGAATTCGTTCTGATGATCATCCGAATAATTCTTATCAGGTAAATATTTTATCGAGTAAAAAAAGCTTCATTAAAAAGTTTTTAGAAATGTGTTCGATTTGATCGAAACTCAAAAGGTAGAATATTTGCAACAGGCGGAGCCGATGGACATGTTAGAATATGGGATGCAATGCATATTTTAAAAACAGAGGTTCGTATAATATTTCCTTTGAAAAATATAATTTTATGCTTTTGTTTTTTAGAAAGACAATATAAATCCTAATTCAATGTTAGATATTGAAGCGCATAAATCGGATGTAAATGATATTGATTTTTCATATGATTCCAGTTCAATTATGTATGTTTCCTATCAAAAATATTCAATTTGCATTGAAAATTAAATAAATTTTAGCTCTGTTGGAAATGATGGAAGCTCTTATATTTGGTGCACAAAAACTGGCTCGCTTCTTTACGATTTGCCATTTCCAATTGAAATTGCAAAAGGATTTAAAGTGAGAAAACGCTTCTTAAGACAATTTAGCAAACGTGTTTCAGATACGAGCTATACGATGTACTTCATTAGGAGCAGCAAACAAAACAAATGTTTTTGTGGCAGCATATAATTCAATTTCACGATCATCAAAAGATCAAGCATGTTATATTTCTCTTTGGGTATTCAATCATGAAAGGAGAACCGCTAGACCAGTCATTACGAAACTTGTGGCAAAAGGAGAAGTCGGGAACAATTAATTCATAAAAGTTGCAATTTAACTCTTTTATTTTAGGCTATTTCTTCATTAGCATTGTCAGACTGTGGAAATTTGACAGCCGTTGGGACAATGTCAGGAGGGATCGCAGTATTAGATACCCATGAATTAAAAATTTTATTATATTCACCAGTTTGTTACAAATAATAACATTTCTTTTTTTTCAGTTTTAAATTTGCATAATTTTTTCAGGAATCTCATGGTTTATTTGTAACAGGATTAGAATTCATAGAACGAAACGCTCCAAACATTTGTGATGATAAATCACTATGTTCTACCGGTCCAGGACCATCTTCTGGATATCAAGCGACAGTTGTTTCTTTAAGTGCAGATCAAAGTGTACAGGTACATATTAACACTTTTAGAATAAAAATAAAAAATTTTTTTTGAAAATTTCAGCTTCATCGAGTACCGTTTTCAAAACCAACGCCCTTTTCTGAATATTTAATATTTGTATCTACAATAAGTTTAATAATTTATTATTTAGCATCATTGTTATTTTGATTTTTAAGTGTCTGGTTTATTTTGTGATACAATGTTTGAATAATTTCAAATTTTTCTTATAATTCAAAAAAAAATAATTCATTCGCTTCATGAATTATTTGAAAAGTGTTATATTTTTTCCTTTTCTTCTTTTATCCGGGTAATCTGGATGATTTCCGATTGTATTTAAACTTTTCCATTTTTATTTCGAATGTATAAATTACTTCCATTTGATCCCTCATTTTTTATTCTTTTATAAACAATAATTAAGTGTAAAAATAATTGAGAAATGTGTGCATTAAGCTCGTCTTCGTCATATTTTATTGTTATGCGCGATATAATGGTAAAACTAGTTAAATATTCAAAAATTGGTCGACACCTTTTTCAGTTGAAATATGCTAATTGAAGATGAAAAAGATCTTTTTATAACCAAAAAATGTTTTAAATAAAAATCGAAGTTCCTTACTACTGTAGTTTTTAAAAGTTTTTTTTTCAATTTAAAAAAAAGAAAAAATGTGTTCTTTTTTCAAATTATTTTTGTTTCCTTTTGATTTTAAGATTTTCTTAATTTGATTCTTTCCCTGTTTTGAACAGATTTTTCTAAAAGGATTTTTGTTTTAAATTTGTTGAGTAAGAATAAAATAAAAAAAGGATTCTCGTATACCAATTGACAGGAAATTGAATCGACTTCTTTTTGAGCTCATCTTCCTTTTATTCTTCTTTTTCTTCTTCGCCTTCTCACATTCCATTTATCCAGATGGTCATGCAACAGATTTTTAGAAATATAATTTGGTTTTTTTGGTTTTTTTCTTTTTTTTTTGAAATAAAAATTTCCCTTTAAAAATAAAAAGTGCCCGTTAAAATCAAAAATAAAAACTAGAAATTGTTAATACTAATTGATGGGAGAGTCTCTTAAAAAGATGTGAAAAAGAAGGTCTTAAACTGTTCATTTTGTGTTGTTGTTTTAAAAGACTCGAAAAATTGAAATAGAATAGAAAATTAAGAGAGACAGACAGAGAGAGAGAGAGAGAGAGAGAGAGAGAGTCTCCCCCCACCCATCTGTCGACACTGGACGCATAAAGATTACTGTAGTTGAAAATAAGAAGAGGATTAGAGAATGACAGATTGATGATCTGATTTACTCGAAAACTTTGAGGTAAATAATAATTATTTGAATGAAAACATTTGTTTTCGCTAATTTCATATATTTTAATTGAATAACAAAAAAGAAAGAATAAGAAAAGGCATTTCTCTAAAATGTTATTTTTTTTGGTGAATTTTCATGTCCCTTTAAATATTTGTCGTCCGCCCATTTTTTTTCAAATAATTTCTAACAATTCAACAATTCATTTTCGTGCATTGAATTTGAATTGTGTTACCTCTTCTTCCTCTTCTTCCTCTCTTCCTCTCTTCCTCTCTTTCTCTTCCTCTCTTCCTCTCTTTCTCTCTCTCTCTCTCTTTTTTTTCTCTATTTTTCTCTCTTTTTATTTATCTCTTTTAGCTTTGGAACCCATTGGTGATATAATTCAATTGCATAAATTTATGTTTTCCTGAGGACCACGATAAATTCTTTTCCTACCGCTTTTCCCCTTTTATTATTATTATTATTATGACATACAAAACATCAAAAAAAAAAAAAGAAGCTACGGTAGATTTTTTTTCTTTTTTGAATATGGCTCAGTTTGAAGGATTCACTCCCCCATCATCATCCGCCATCAACCAAATCCGTAATTGACCGCACTTCACACCAAAAAAATGTTCAATCCGTTTTCTTTTGATGTTCAACCGATAATATTCTTCACTTTTTTCTTTTTCTTTTGTTTCAAAAACAAAAAAAATTTTTTTTTGAAAATTAAATTTATTTGATTGGAAAAACTCAAATATTTTAAATAAAAACGAAAAATAAAAAGAAAATTTGAAATAAAACTTGAATAATTTTGTAACTTTGCCAAAGTAATAAAATTGAGGTAAACTTTTTGATTTTTCTCAAATCATAAACAATTTGTGTCTACAATTTATTGTCCAATAAATAATTATGAGAAATATTCAAAAATAATCAACACATTTTGAGACAAAAATTATATTAAATTTCTGAAAATTCGAAATTTATTAATTTCACTTTTTATCAAAAAAAAAAAAGAAAGGAAAATTCAAAATTTAATTTCAATTCCTTTTTTTTTATTAAAAATTTTAATTAAACAAAAATCGATACAAAATGAAAATGAAAATATTTAAATCAAATTTTCCGTAATTATTTAAAAATTTAAAATAAAAAATAAAAAGAAAAGAAACAAAAAAATGTTTAAAAATGTTTCCCATGGATTACAACCAACCAAAAAAGAAAAATAAGTATTTTATTATAATATTTAACGCATGAGCCAATAAAATAAAATAAACAATGTGAAAATATGATAATAATTAGAAAATGAAAAAAAAAAACGAGGAAGGAAGAAAATATTCATCCATTATTATTATTGATATTGGATTCCCACGAGCAACACTTAAAAAATGACAGAAACAGTCAAAAAGATTAAAAAAAATAAAAAGAAGAAAAAAAAAGGCGAAGAGGATGAACTTTTTCAAGTGGTAACAAGTAACAAGATTATATTGATTCCTTGGGAAATTGAAAAAAAACACCGTTGATTTTTTTGTCGGAAAAATTAAAAAGTTTTAAAGAGTCTCTTGAAAATATTAATCAATATGAGAACTTTTTATTCAGAATTCAATGATTTTTTTTTAATTAAAAAAAAGGAAGAATTCAAAGAAACTTTTAAAAAGTTTTTCTGGTGGGGGACGTTTTTTTACAGTAATCAGATTTTCAATATTTATACAAGTCTCTCTCAGAAAGGAGGAAGGAGCATGTTGATCAAATAAAAACTGAAATGCACATAAAATGATGACAATTGATGACAAATTACATAATATTGAGATGAAGCAGCATCTGGCTTTAAACAAAAACAAAGAAAAAAAATGAGGAAGGAAGAAAAGCTGAAAAAGTTATTTGATGACAAAACTGGCGGCTGTGGCCGGTTGAAAATAAAAATGGAAGTCGATTTGGAAAATGAAGAAGTGAGACATTTGAGATGGAGAGTTGAAATTCATTGCTCATGCAAATCTTATGCTGCTTAGTCGCTTTTCTCCTCTTTTCATTTCAATTCTCTCACTTCTTCCCCCCCCCCGTCCTCTTTTTTTTTTTGTTTTTTTGACAGTCTTTTCCCCTCATTTTTTTTCTTTTATTTAATGAATCTCTTTCCCCTCCATGTTTTCTTCGTCTTCTTCTTCTTCTTCTTTGCCAATTCAATTAATCGAATGAAGATTATGTGGGAAAAATCACGGGGAATTCGAATTTTAACATTTTAAGAAGAGAATTGACCGATTTTTCAGCTTTTTCCTTATTCCACCACTTCCCCCCGTTTAAATTTTTGATATTGAATAATTTTTTGGTTTCCTTTCAAAGTTTTTTTTTATTTCAAAAGTTTCCTGCTGAATTTGAAACAAATTAATTTTTAATAAAGTCGGGGTTTTAAATTTTTTTTTTATTTAAAAAAAAATTGTTTTTTTCATTCCCAATTTTACTTTTACAGTTTCCTCTAATAGAAATTTATTTTTTTCCCCTCTTTCATTCGTCTTCCTTTTCTTTCATTATTTCTTTCTTTCTTTCTTTCTTTTTTTAGTGGGCGGTAGTTGTTGCCCCAGTAGTTGGTAGAAATGGGCGGTGCCTAAATCTACAAATGGTCAGAAATGAAACGACGGAGACGCAGAGAACCATTGATGAGAGCGCGACTTTGGCTTTTTGTATAAACTGAAGAGGAAAAAAGAAAAAGAGGAAAGAAAAGAGTTAAGAGAGAATCGGTGTGTGTCTTATTCACTCGTGGTTTTCGACACTCCCCGAAACTACCATCATCATCAACATCATCATCATCATCAATACTACTAGTCTATTTGAGCTCATTTCAAATCGATTTCTTTCTATTCATTTTTTCCTCACCGTCGCCACAGATTTTTTATATTTAAAAAAATCCAATTTCTAGAAGAAAAAAAAAGACGAGGAAAATTGATTTGGGAATGATTGCAAATAATTCGCTTGAAGCATCAAATTATGCACAGGTTCGTTTCAATGTTTTTTTTTCCATTCATTTCATATTTAAATTTTTTGTTTGACATGGTAAAATATATAAATATTTATATTTTTTCTCGTCGTGGATAGAAAGAAATTCTTTTTTCCCTTTCTTTCTTTTCTTTTTTTTTCGATGATGATGATGATGATTGGTGAGGCTGACTGACTGACTGACTGACTGGCTCAAAGTATGTCTACGTACACATTGAATTTGAATTTCAATTTTATGCCAATAAGATGAAGACCCCCCCCTCCCCTCTCTCTCTCTCTCTCTCTCTCTCTCTCTCTCTTCATCTCTTCTTCTTCTTCTTTTTTCACTTCCTCTTTTTTACCATTTTTTATTTCCCCGTTTCATCAATCTTTTTCCCCGATTTTCCATCAATCCATATTCTTTTTTAATTTTCAAATAATTCTTTTTCCCCCCAAAAATCTTCAATTAAAAACAAAATTTTTAAAATTTCGGGAAAAGAAAAAAAATTCTTGAAATCCAGTTGACATTGTTGAATTAAAAAGAAATAAAAAGTTGCTTCTCCTCCCTTCCTTCCCTCATCATTTTCTCAGCTTTTAATATCAATTTTTTCCTTTAAAAACATTTTTTTTCCGAAAAAACCCAAAACGAGAAATCGAAAAATGGTTTTCATTTTACAAAAATCTCATTCTCCATTTATCATTTAATATCACCGTTTTTTTTTTGTTTAAAATCGGATTATTTTTATTTGATGAACAATTTTCAAAAAAGAAAAAAAAAGGCCGAATGAAATACTACAGTATCTTTGAATTGTGACGAAACATTTAAAAATGTATCAAATGATATTTGAAATGAAATAGAAAAAAAAAGAAAAAGACATCAAATAAGACCAGTCAGCAACAGACAAAAAAAAGCGTGAGAATTTGGCGCTTCTTTATTTTATACTTTTTTTGGTTAAAATAAACATTGATTTTTCTATTGAAATATAATTTATAATTGAATATATAAACATATATAAATATATATAAAAATGTAATTAACAAAAGAAAAAAAGAAAAATGCAATTATTGATTGATTTTCAGGTGATAAAACCAACATGTGAAGCATTTCAAGAATGGAATCAACCGCCGATGTATCATTCACAACATTTACAATTTGTTCTACCTCATCATGAATGGTCATATCAACATTTGGCGCCAGCAATTCAGCAAACAATTCCAACATCATCAATTCCTCAGCCACAACAGCAACAGCAGCAGCAGCAGCAGCAGCAGCAGCAAATTATAAAAGTTTATTTTTTGAAAAAAAAAACCGATTTGAAACAAAAAATCGCGAATAAATTCAAGATTTTTCAGTCAGAAATTGAAAGACCTGAAATAATTCAACGAATTGCACATCATCAATGGACTTATCCATTTTCATGTGAAGAAAATCAAGCGCCAAGTCAACCATCATTATCAGAAATATCCGATGAAGGTGAACAAACATGTGCTGATGATTTAGAAGGTTTTGCAAAACAATTCAAGCAAAGAAGAATTAAATTAGGGTTTTCATTCATTTTTTTTCTCTCTTGAAATTTATTTCTTCTTCGAATTATTGATTGATTTTAAGATATACACAAGCTGATGTTGGTTTAGCTCTTGGAACTCTTTATGGGAATGTTTTTTCTCAGACAACAATATGTCGATTTGAAGCGCTTCAATTATCTTTCAAGGTGACATTTTCAAAGTTTCAATATTTGCTCATTTTATTTTATGTTGCCGAAATTCATTTTTCTATTCTTTTTTTTATTCAGAATATGTGCAAATTGAAGCCGTTATTATTCAAATGGCTGGAAGAAGCTGATTCAACATCAAGCTCACCAAATTCAACATTTGAAAAAATGACTGGACAAGGTGGAAGAAAGCGAAAGAAGAGAACAAGTATTGAGGTATTTATTGATTGATTTATTGATTTTTTTTTTGCTGAAAAAAAAAATAATTTAATTAAAGGTTAATGTCAAATCAAGATTAGAATATCATTTTCAATCAAATCAAAAGCCAAATGCTCAAGAAATATCTCAAGTTGCTCATGAATTACAACTCGAAAAAGAGGTTTTTTTTTCAAAAATCACCGAAAAAAAAAATCAATAAATCAATATTTGCAGGTGGTTCGTGTTTGGTTCTGCAATCGAAGACAAAAAGAAAAACGAATGACACCACAATTCGAGCCGCCACCACCAATGACAATCTCAAATGGACCTTATATGTCGGCTGAACTATTTCCATATCAAGCAGCAGCCGGTCTTGTTAATCATTACAATCAGCAGCCATCCTAGTCGAATTGTTTTAGGTTGTTTTTTTTCCTCTGTTTTTTTCACCCAATTTTTTCCGACTTTTTGATGACCGGTAGCGACGTTTTTTTTTCTCGTTTTCCTTTCAAAATGTGTCGCCATACTGTTTTCCTTTCTTTTTTTGATATTAAAATATTTGACCAAAATGATAAATATTTCCTCAACCCCCTCCCACCCCCCCCCCCCAAAAAAAAAATGGGTACATTTTAGTTGTTTTTTTTCTGAGATCCGTTTTAATAAATTATTTGTAAATAAACATAAATAATTGATTATTTTGTATGATTTAAAAAAAAAAAAAACGACCGACTACAAAATAAATGATACTGTAATTTTTGAAAAAAGCAGTGAGAAAATTGTTGGAAAAAATGTCAAAATCAATAATGATTGATTTTGTCATTCGCATTTATTATGTTAAAATGTGTGAACATTTTTTGATGAGACAAAACCATCTGCTGACAACCAAAAATTTTACCGTATGACAGGCAGGCAGACAAGTCGAATGCGATGACAACCATCTGCATTCTCATTCCAATACATTCATTCTTCTTCTTCTTCCTCATTGATTTTTTGCTCATTTTTCTATCGCATTTTCGGCCCCAAATCAACCACATTTGCTTTCAAAATGAAACAAAAACAAAACTTTTGAATGCGCGAAAAATGTTAAGAAGAAGAAGAAGAAGAAGAAAAAGGAGGGAAATGTTTCCAATTTGAAAAAGATGACGAAGAAACGCATGAAAAAATACGCAATGAGGCATCAGACAGTAAGAAAGTCAGCCGATTTCTCGTATTTTTTCCTTTTAAATAAAAAACAATTTTTTTTCTTGAAATAAAATCGATAAAATCTGAAATTGTTTGTCGCCCGCTTTTTTTCTATTTGGTTTCGAATTTTTCAAATTGACAAAACAAAACAAAAAAAGAGGAAAAGAAAAACTACGGTAAAACGGGGGAGGAGGAGAGGAGAGGAAAAAAATTGGAAGAAGATATTCATGAATGTTTGATCAGTTGTCATCGTTTATAATTTATTCATCAAAATTTTCAATTTCTCACCTTTTTTATGCTGTTTCTACTCATTTCTACCGTAATTCCACTTTTTCTTCTTCTCTTTTCATTTTTTCTTTCAATTTACCGTAACATTTTCACATAAAATGGCAACAATTTCCTTCCTTTTTTTTTTTCTTTTAATCCATTTAGCGGAAAAACTACACAGACAACACAAAATGATATCAAATTAGCATATAATGTCAGGATGGGTAAAATCGATGAAAATTGTTGCGCAATTCTATTCATTTTCTAAAATAAATCTATCTCCCCCCCCCCCCCCTCCTCCTCTCTTTTTCTTTGAAACCTGCCCTATTCAAAATAAAACAGTTTGAATACATGTCGGTATTGTTCAAAATGTGTCGAAAGCGAGTTGTAAAACCAATTCATTGATGAAACACACACAAAAAAAAGACATTTCGGAAAAGAAACAAAAGAGAAAAACGGTTTCGAATAAAAATAAAAACAACAAATGGATGATTCAAAAATAATTTTTAATATAAATAATAATTCAGAAAAAAATTTGTTTTTTTAGTAAGTGATTGGTGGATTTGTTGTTGATGCATTTTCCCGAATTTCGATTTGTGATAATTTCCATTGTTGATCTGAATATTTTAAATAAATGATAAAACACTTTTTTATTATAAAGAAATGACCTAATACTCTTTAAAACTAATAAATCAAGAGCAGATGACATGAAATGAAAAGAAAAGCATAGAAAAAAAATAATAAAATGAATATAATAGAGTTTTTTATTGTGCTAAATGCATCAAGTGTTTGTATGTCATTTAAATATCAATTGTCACTTTTTGACCGGGACAAAAACAATTCAATCATATTTTCTTTGTTTTTTTTATAAAATAATAAAATTGAAACAAACAAATATTGGGATATTTTTTTTTACATTTTCAGAAATTTAACATTTTAAATACAAACCTGACAGCTTTGAGTATGTTTTCTGTAATTCCTTTTCTCGTTTCTCCTGTTTTTGAACTTCTTCTTGTAATCTTCCAACTCTTTTTCGAATTGCTTTCAACTCATGATCTTTCAATTTTCTGTATTATTTTTTATTAACTTTAGAATTTTAGAAAAAAGAAAAAGCTTACGAAAATGTTGATTTTTCAATATTTGCCATTTCAATATCTTGTTCAACTTCTTGATATCTTTTACTCAATTTGTCATGGATTGCCTATAATTTTAAATATATTTTTTTCATTTCTTCCATTTAACTCTGCTCTCAAAAATGCAAATGAGTTGATGAACAACAAGAATTGAACCGACATCATTTCCATAATATGTTATACTCATTTTGCGCGCAACTCATCATGTCGCAATACTACTTTTATGTTTATTTCATACTAATCGTAGTGTTCAAGTATTATGAGAAAATCCATATATTTAGAAACTTTTTCGAAAGGGAAACATTTGATTTCATTTTGTTTTCTTAACAAATTCAAACAAAAAAACTCTTGAGCTTCCCATAAAAAATGTGGAGGCTCTCAAGTCGTCCATTTCATGTCTTCTTTTTTTCTCTAACTCGTAACCACATAAATTACGGTAATGGGCAATGATGTTCGGATAGGGGTGGTGGTGGCATGGATCACTCACTATTTCAACACACAACGGGGTGTCGTTTGAAAACGAATAACACATTTGGAGAATAAGAAAAAAGAATAAAAAAGAAGAGACAAAATGAATAGATTAAAAATGGGGAACAGAATTGGAACAAATCGAATCGAATTGTTTAATGAATTGAAACCGAGAAATGATGATTAAGAAAAATTCCAATCGTTTGACAACTCGAAAATGAACAAAACACAAACAAATTGAAAATAAAAACAAGAAATAATCTTGTTTTTAAAAAATTTGAAATAAATTATGACTTATAAACTAAATTTCTTCTTTACATACCTGATATCCTCCAAGCTTTACTCTCAATCTTTTTTCGATCTTCGCTGCTTTTTTAGCTCGACTATTCATCCAATCTCGATAAAGCTGAAAGAAAAAACAAAGCTTTGTTTAAATACAAATATATTTTACCTGGAATTGCTGATTTAATGATTCCATTTGCTCATTTTTTGGCAAAATCGACAACCTTGTGAACTTATTCTAAAAATACATTTTTACTAAAGATTATTTTAAGAAGTTTCTACTTTGCTATAAACTAATTCCGATGTGCATTGTTCAACAACTTTCCACATTACATCATTTAAATCGGGCCCATTTTCCGATTCTTGTCTAAAACATGATTTTGTTTTAGTTTTTTAAAATGTAGATTACTTGATCAATTCACTAGCAGCGTCTAAATCTTCCCTACTATAAATAATGTCAGGAACTTTTCCATCTACATCCCAATTGACCAACTTAAGAATTTCTCCTTTAATTACATCATCAGCCTAAAAATTGTTATTTAAATGAAGAAATTATTGTGAATAAACTTTTGTCAGATCAGCGGTTCCTTTTGTTGATTTAAGAGCGGTTTCATTGACTTTTGATGGTTTTGGAAGTCCTCTTTGAACAACTTGAGATCTCATTGCCAAATTTTTCAACCTTTTTTCTGCATTTAATTTCGCTTTTTTCTCTGCTCTTTCAGATGCATCTTCAATCCATTCTTCTTCTAAATTTGGTTCTTCTTCTTCTCCGTCTTCATCATCGGGCGCAACAATTTCGAAATCATTTTTTGGAGCTGGCAAATTTGCTAAAGCTCTTTTAAGATTTGATTTTTGCTCATAAATGTTTCCTAATCCAGCATCATCGTTAATTTTCATCTGATCTCGAAACGGTGTAGCGGCTGGAGTAGCAAATCCAGGAGTTTCTGAATATTTTTGCACATTTAATATTTTTAGATTTTAAAAATTAAATTAACCTCCACCAACAGCTGCTTGAGTATGTGGTGTAGCAGCAATGGCATGCAAAACTGTATTTGGAGTAGCTGTAATTTTTGGCGTTGGCAAAACTCCTTTTCCTAACTCTGTTTCATGAAGTGGCGTGTTTAAACCGCCTTTCAGTGCTGATTCAGTATTTTGAAGTGCCATAATATTTTCCAATTCCTGTTAAAATAGGGGTATAATCAAATATTGATTTACGAAAAAAAAACCATTTGAATATTATCTTTTGGCATGGGAGTTCTCAATGTTTTTGCAGCTACTGTATTAGCTCTAGCTGATTCAGTATAATCCGTAAGAAGTCCGCTTGTTGCACTTCCATCAATAAATTGTCTGACACTATCCGAAGCGTGTCCAATTTTTACAATTTGTTCCAATTCACGATCACTGATTTGAGGTTCTGGTAAAACTAATTTACTTCGCTTCTTCTCTCTTATATTAAACACAGAATCGGCTTCTCCTTGTTCTCTATAAAATATAATAACATTTAAAATTAATTTGAATGAAATAATTCCATGTTTATTACTTTCTTTTTTTAATTTTTTCCCGATCTTCTTTTCGTTTTTGACTTTCAATTTCTTTTCCTCTTGGTTTTTGATGATCATCAATAGCCTATTAATTATTACTGTTTAAAACTTTTTATAGATGTAATAACTTACTTTTTGATGAGCATCTTCAACAACATATTTATCTTCTTGTGGATCATGAAAACCAGCTGGAACATATTTTTCAAATGGCACCTTAAAAATACAAATTTTAGGCGAATTATTAACAAAATAATTACCTCTTCACTATAATCAATTTGGTTTCTTCTTGGTTTGAACTTTCTAGCAAACGCCAACCCAGCAGCTCGCATTTCTCTTCTTTTTTGTAATGATGACAATCTTCTCGCATCCGATAATTGTCTTTCTCGTGCCTTTCTTTTTGCCTTTTTACCTTGAGTATTAGCAAGACGAGCACGGGCTTCCGATAACATTTCAAGTTCATCATCATCCATATCAACGGGATCTGGCCTTGCTGGTTTTGTTTCAGGAGTTGGATCGATTTCCCCTGGTTTCAGTTTTCTTGACTCAACTACTTCCTCATCAAGACCTTCAGCTTTTCTTTGAGCTTCATCTAATAAATGCTCATATCTTTCAAGACATTGGGCCGATGTTCGGCCAACAATTGGAGCGATTGTTCGCCATTGTGTAGGCATCAATTTTGCTAAATGCAACAGTTTTTCATCTTCCTCCCGAGACCATTCCGTTTTTTTAATTCCAGGATCGAGCCATTCAAACCAACGAGCCTATAAATAACAATTATTAAAAAATAATAATTTTTTAAATTACTTTGCATTGCTTTGCTGATTTTCTGTGTAATAATGAAGCAATTCGACTCCACTGATTTTTACCATATTTCATAATTGCTGCTTTGAGGATTTCATCCTTAAATTATTTTATGTAATAAATATTTTAATTTTAATTTAACTTACTTCAGTGTTTTTCCAAACACCTCCTTTAATAATAACACGAACCATTTTAGTTGATTTGAAAGCTGTAAACTTTTAAAATATTTAACGTAAGAAAATTAATAAAAGAAAATTCTATAATTAAAAATAAAATATTTTATTTTTTTAATTGTATTAGAATAAAAACTAAAAAAAAAAAAACATTAGAATAAAAACTAAAAAAAAATATTTGAAAAAGCAGTTTCGAATTTTTGGTGACCATGGCTGCAAAGTCAACAAATAGTGAAAAACTAGTCCATAAAAATTCGGCCACGGCCACTTTTCTTTTAGGATTAAGTTTATAACTGAAATTCTTCTCTGAAATAGTTCGAATTTAATTAAAATAAAACGGGATGAATAATTGAACAATTTTTTTAAGTTTCAAATAAAAATTCCCATAAAAATTCAATGATCTTTTAGCTTTAAAATAACATTTCTCCTTAAAAAAGCTTTAAGTTTCTCCTCAATCAAATGTTATTTTATAATTGATGTTTATCCCATCTTTTCGTTGTTTTCTTTGTAAAAAAAATCTATAAAATGTTTTATTTGAAAATTTATAAATAAAACAATAAAAAATTTGAAAAAAATTTAGCGTAGATTTGAAAAAAATGAGCCTAAAAAATTGAAAAAAAAGGCAAAAATATTGATATTTGATTACGCTTTAATTTGACCGGCATTTAAGACAAAAAATAAATGAACAGAATTAAAAAAAAAGACATTTTCAGACAAAAAAAAACGGATTTTATTGATTTTTCTTTCGATTAATTACTCGTATTAAAATAACACATCAATTTGTTTTTGAATGAATCAATAAATGAACAAAAAAAAGAAAAAAAAGGATGAAAGGAATTAAGTAAAATGATGAGAAGATGAATGATGATCACTAGATGATTGACAAGATGAAACAACTCCGCTATCATTTGTATCGATTAAATATTGATCTTCAAGTGGAGCAAAAAGATATAATGGAACTGTTCGATAAAGAGCATCACGAGCATCTGTTCGACCAAGTTCAACAAGAATTCGACATAAATTTCCAACCGTCGCTTGTTCTGGATGATGAATCGCCCATTCGTTCAACAATTGATCCGTTCTTGACAGACTTTGACCTGTTGAATCAACATCCGGGACCTGATCGGTTAATTGTAGTTTAACAGCAAGAATTGACCAATCTCTTCCCATATTATGTGGTGGATCAAGTAAACAAGCAAGTTCACATCGACTTGTCATTTGAAGTTCAGCAACACCAACATCAATTCCGAGTGTTAAAAGACGAGCGACATCTCGTGAACCAAAACAAACGACATCTGCAAATTCTCACAATTTTCTTTATTTTAAAAATTGAAAATAGTTCGAAATTACCAGTGAATAATTCTTCTTCTTCCTGGGTTCCTTTCACTGTTAATGATTCTTTCTGTTGCATTTCCATCATTGCTTCAGGCAAGAATAATGCCGGATTATCTCGATGCTCCTTTAATAATTATTGATTTGTTTTTTTAATTAAAAAAATTTAAATGAAAGAAAGAAACTTTTAAATGTTTTGGACTTATAAAATGTCGTTCTAATGCAATTCCTGGTGCAACTTCACATGCTGTTTGCTCAACAAGATTTATTAAATCTTCCATGAAATAAAAGCAGGAAGTTGCTCGATCTTGTGGTCCTCGAACTTTTATTTCAACTGCATCTCCAACTAATCGAATTAATGCTTCTTTTAATCCTGATGACATTTTACTGCATTCCGACCATTGTAAAAGTTCAGCATCCATTGGATCCTTCAAATTCAAATTCAATTTTTTGAGAAAAAAAAAGCAAAAAAAAAAACCTGAAATTCATTCATGCTTCTTCTTAATGCTACTTGAATTCGTGGAAATGTGCTCAATAATGATCTTTCCATTCCTCTCATCGGTAAAATTCGAACGCCCCCATAAACATAAAATGGTTTATCATTTAACCAAATATTATTCGGTGGCTCATTTTGAATAAAAACTGGAAATTCAAACGTTTCTTCAATATCAATTGGTGCGCATAGTTGAAGAGTATCAAGAATATGCATCAAATCCGATGGTTCTGATATTTCAGGAAATATTGATGTCAAATTATTGATGCTGTACATTCCATTTGTTTTTGCTTTTGATAAGAACTCGGCGCTTAACAATTGGCCAATTATATGTGTTCCAAGCCATTCAGCATTCAATACGACATAATCAAGCTGCGTTTGTTCATTTCGTAAATAAACAACCTGCAAAAAGAAAAAAAAACACTTTTTTTTGTTGCTTTTTTTTAATTTAAAAAAAAACCTCTCCAATAAGTTGTAATTGTTGAACAATTTGTCGACAATGCGTATCACCAGTAAATGGATTTATATCATTTCGAATCATTGAAATAAAATGTGGCCAAGTTATAACAGGAAAATTTGAATGTTGTTTTCGTGAAATATTTAATTGAGATATTACAATATCCAATATTGATAATGGTTTTAAAAGTTTCTAAAAATTTAATTTTAAATTTGAACTTTTTTTCTTTTTTTTTGGAGAAAAATTACCGCTAAAATATTTGTTCGACATTTCATTAATTCCTGTTTTAATAATTTCATTCCAACACATGATGGATTTGTTGCATCAAGAAGGATCAATTTCTGATTCATATCAAAATGCGTTTCGAATCGTAATCGAACTGTATTCAGCATTGCTTCAATATCCGACGAAATATATTCTCCGTCGCTGTTTTTGTGTGGAAACATTGATGACGTCGCGTGCGTTCCAACAATCAACACTTTCGATCTTCTTGATATTATTCCACAATGTCCGATTGGTTCGGTCGGTGTCACGCGTCCTTTCAGAAAATTCATCCAATACAGAATTTGTTTGTATTGAATTTCAGTCGGATCGATTGTTCGAAACAGGACCAAATGAATACAATCGGTGTTTCCAACGAAATGATCGTAGCATGTGTGCATTACATCGTAGCCTCCAAATTCCCATACCGAGAATTCGCCACATCCACCAATATTTACAGTTTGAACATCAATTCCACGTGTATATAATGGATGTGGTGGAGAATATTTGAGACATGTTGTTGATGTTGATAAAATATCAAACGAATTATTATTTGATTCAGATACAAATGAGCCATTTGTTGAATGAACTCCATCATCTTTAATTCAATAATTTTCCCCCTTTTTTTTCTTAAAATTAATAAACCTTTACTCATGCTATTACTTGGACTATAATGATCTGAAATTCTTCTTGAAACTGATTCAAAAAATGATGAAATGCCACGTGTTGAATGCAATGTTTGAACTAATTTCGTTTTTCCACTTAATGAATGCCCAAATAATTTGAGTTTTATTCGTCGAAGTGGCGAATCCAATGGATAAAGTTGTGAAATATATTTTTCTCGATCTTCTTGCTTAAAAAACACAACAATTTTAAGAATTTTTCCCCAATTTTCTTTTTTCATTTAAACCTGTCTAAGCTTTGATAATAAAGCTGCTGCTTCAGTATGTTCCTGTGCTAAGGCAATCAATTCCGATGTTAAACCATCGTTGGTTTTCTTCATAACATCAGCTTTTGCCAAGCATAATATTCGAATAATATCAATATGTCCTTGTTGTGCTGCTAAATGTAACGGTGTCATTCCGGAATTATTCACATTATCGACATGAACTGAACAATGGCACAATGTTTGAACTGATGTCAATAATCCTTTCTTTGATGCGATATGTAATGGTGTATTTCCTTGACAATCAGCTAAATTGATATCGCATCCATTTGTTATTAAAATTCCACAAATATCAATATTTGAATGTTCTAAGGCAATCATCAACGGTGTTCGACCATTTTGATCAGTCGCATTTATTGGTGAATTATTATCCAGTAATAATTGAACACAATCAACATGTCCACGTGCTGATGCAACATGTAATGCTGTTTCTTCTCTCTGCAAGAAAAAAAATACAAAAATATACATTTTTTAATTTTAATTTAATTTTTAATTTAAAAAAAATATTTAATTTTTTGATTATTTACCAAACAATTACAATGATTTTGATAAGTATTTGAAATATCATTCAATAATTGTATAAAAGCCGTTGTTGATGAATAAGCTTCAACTTTTCCCAGCTTTGAATATTTGTCCTGTCCCGGATAGACAAAGTCGGCCGCTCTTGGTCTTGGGCTTTCGAATAAGAATCGTGACGACGGATTTGTTAATGGATCTGACAAATAGGTTGCCATTACGCTTCCCGGCACAACAATCGTTTCATCGTTTGTTGAGTTGTGTTTGGAAATGACGGTGGATGTTGACGACGATTCGTCATCTTCATCTGATTCGCTTTCATGACTTCCAGACATTTGTCGATAAATTTTGATTTTCGTTTATTTGGACAACAAATTTGTCCTTTAATTTTCACCGTTTTTTTTCAAACAAAAATTGTTTGACGAACAATTGTTGTAACACACAGTTTTATTCGCAGTTTTAATAGAAAGAGAGAGAGAGAGAGAGAGAGAGAGAGAGGGACTAAGAGGGAAGGAGAGAGAGGGAAGGAGGGAGGGAGGAAGGGAGGGAAGAATGTAAGAAGAGGAAGAATAATAATAATAATCGATTGAAAAATATGGAATAAAAAAGAAGGAAAAAAGAGTTAGAGACACCTGGTTGGTTGGTTGTTAAGTGACGACAGACAGACAAAATGTCAGTCAACTGGGATATGTAATAATAATGAGAGATTGAAGAGGAAAAAAGAAGACTTGAAATACTACTGGGCGGAGCAAAAATCTAAAATTATACGAACAAGAAATAGAGAAAAAGAGAAGAGCAAAAAAAAAGGAGAAAGATAAATAAACAGACAGAGACCTAGACAGAGACGTGTAATAGAGAGAGAAAGAGAGAGAGAGAGAGAGAGAGAGAGAGAAAGAGAGAGTGAAAAAGAAATGTGAAAAGCGAAAATTATCCACTTTTTCCCCCATTTTTCTCTATTTATCCTTATTTTTCTTTATATTTCTCTATTTTATATATAAATACATTTTTTAAAAGAAATAAAAAATGTGTGTTTTGAGAGTTTTAATTCGAAATTTTCCAATTTTAAATTTGATCAATCACAGATTAAAAATATTTCGAATAAAAACATTTTCCTTTCAAATCGTTTTTTTCTACAAAATAAAAAGGCTCATTAATTTGTATTTAAAATTCGAAAAAGGAAAAAAACCGTTTTCCTTTTTTTCTTTTCAAAATAAAAAATTATCGATTTTTTCGTGGTAAATAAATAAATAATTAATGTTGAGAGCATAAGGTAAGAATAATTAAAAATTCAACTTGAGTCACGGGCGGGGGTGGAGATGGAAAAAAATATGAAAAATGGAAGAATTTTTCCTAAATTCTGACCTTATTACTTATTCGTTGAAAACTCGTTCTCCCTTGAGATATTCGCTTTATTTTATTGGTGAAATGGTTGTCGTGTGTGAAGCCATTTTTCAAATATTGACTTTTCTTAGTGGAAAAATAGACGAAGACGACGACGACGACGAAGGAAGATTCATTTTTTTTTATTTTTGATTTATATTTTGACAAAAAAAAAACAAATTCTTCAATTTTCTTTTCTTTTCCCCCAATTAATTATAATATTTTTGCTTCTTTTTTTTTAAATTTAAAAAATTAAACTTATTTTTAAAAAATGTAAAAATAACTCACAATATTTCGAAGATGAAGTGGTGGATTAAGACAAATCAATAATGGAAGAATCCGTGGATTCATACTATCCGCAGCTAAATGAAGAACTGTATCGCCAACCTTGAAAAAACAAAAATATTTTGGTTCAAACAAAAAAAAAGAAATGAAAAAACCGCATTTGGAATATCCAATCTTGGTCTTAATGAAATCAATAATCGAACAATTCGAGAATCAGCAGATTGAACTGCACAATGAAGAGCTGTTTCACCAATTTTATTGATTGAATCAACATCAAATTTTTCATTGGAGATGTAAGAAACAACATTGTATTGAACATAACGACAAGCAATATGAAATGGAGTATCACCTTTAATTTAATTAAATTTTAATTAAATTTTAAATTAAATTTAAAATAAATTTAAAAAAAAAAAACCATTTTCATCTCTTGAACAAATATTTCCCCCTTTCATATGTAAATAATTAAACACTTCGGCATGGCCATATTGAGCCGCTGCATGCATTGCTGATATTGAATTTCGATAAAATGTATTTGGATATAATCGATGAAGCGCTGATAATTTGTGAAGAGCTTTCAAGTTTCCTTCTTCTGCACAAATTATTGTTGTGCTTATAAGCGGATCATTCTCATCATATTTTCCATCGCCATTTTTTCGTGAATTATGTGAAGCTTTTATCAGAATTGTTACCAATTCAACCAATCTCTTTAAATTCAATTTGATTTTCCAATATTTTTTAATAAAAAACCTTCCATCTTTGACGAGTTTTAAATGATTGAATATGCGAAATTGTAATACAAGAAGCTTTTCGAATATCAATTCCATTGCCTTCTGGCTGTAATCAATCATTATTGAATCACAATTGAATCAAAAGAAAGAAAGAAAGAAAAAAACCCCTCTGATCCACGGATGTTGAAGACATTCATCAACAGTTGATCTTTCTTCAACATCTCGAATAAAAAGTTTCGAAATAAAATCTTTGGCGTGTTTTGATATATTTTTGAAAAATCGATCACTAAAATTGTATCTGACACGTGTTATATTTGAAAATGTTTCATCTCGACTATTTCCAAGAAATGGACTTCCTCCAGATAATCTGAACTTTTTTTTTTTTTTTGTTGTAAAATTCAATAAAAAATAAATTACAAAATATATGTAACAACACCAACTGCCCACATATCTGTGGCACTTGACAATGGTTCATAATTCACAACTTCCGGTGCTGAAAAGAAACGAAAACTTCAATAATTCCAAATCTTCCTTTTTTGTTTCTTCCCTACCAACAAATTCTGGTGTTCCAACCATATCCTTCACTGTTGAGCCTGGTTTGATTTCTCGTGATAAGCCAAAATCAATAATTTTGATTTGTGATTCGCCACGTTGTTTTAACATTACATTTTCTGGCTGAAAATTGTTCAATTCTTGGCCTTTTTTTTATTTTAAGAAATCGGTATACTTTGATATCTAAATGAACAATGTGTAACGAATGTAAATGTTTAACAGCTAACAGAATTTGCTTAACAAATGCTGCTGCTTCAGCTTCATCGAGACATTCTTTTGCACAAATATGATCGAATAATTCACCACCAGACACTCTAAAATATCGATTGATTTTTATTGATTTTTTTGACTGGAAAACGAACAATTCAAGAACAATAACAACGTCGCTTGATGTCTCATAAACCGCATTTAATTCAACAACATTTGAATGTCCTCGAATTCTTTGAAGAACTCGAACCTAAACAAAAACCAACAAAAGAATTCCAAAAAAAAGCGGAAGGGGAGAATTAATTGACTTCTCTTTCAATATTTTGTCTTGTTACTCCTCTTCGAGATGTTGCGTATCGTCTTTTTTTAATAAATTTTGCTGCGTAACTTTGACCGGTTTGTTTATGTCGAACTTGTCGGACAACAGCAAATTGTCCACTAAAAAATGAACAAAATTCGATAAATCAAGTCTTCTTTATTTAAAAATTAATACAAAAAGAGAAAAAAAAGAAAAACCTTCCAAGTTCAGTTCCAATCTCAAACACGTCTTCAAATGGTGTATCATCAAATTGTAATGTGTTGACGTCATCTGACATCACATCTATCTGAAATTTTAAAAAATAAAGAAAGAAAAAGAAAATTTGAGAAAAAAAAGTTTTTGAAATTGAGAAATAATTAATTTTTCGTTTTTTTTTCTTTTTCTTTTTAAGTTGTAAATAAAAACTGAAAAAAATGAAAGTTTTGAATGAAAAAAAGAAGAAAAATGAAAAATATGGAAAAATACTATGATAATCCATTAAATATTTGTAACATTTCGAAAAGCATCAAAAACCATTTCCTTTTTTCTTTTTTTTGATTACTTTTTTTTTGAAAATAAAAGAAAAATTAAAATATAAATTGAAGATGATAAAAACATGGTTTGAATTGTATAAAACAAACAAAAAGAAGAAAAAGAAAATTGGAAAAGCTTGATTAAATGATAAGAAGAAGAAGAAGAAGAAGAAGAAGAAGAAGAAGAAAGAGAAAATAAAGAAAAAGGACAGGAAAATGATTGTTCCTATCGATAATTCGAACAAATATCATCAAACATTTATTCGCCTTTTTCATTTTCTTCTTCTTCTTCAAAAGCTGACAACACAAAAAGATTTTCGAAATTAAATCACTAAAATAGAATAATAATGAAAGAGAAAAAAAGAAATGAGAAAAAGTATGACCATAACGAGAATTATTGACTTTGAGAGACTGTTTTTCCTTCTTTGCATTGCTTGACCGGATTTTCAAATTTTGTATGTCGAGAGGCAAACATTTCTCCTCTCTCTCTCTCTCTCTCTCTCTCTCTCTCTCTTTCTCTCTTTCACTCGTTTCCCTGATTGATTGCGGTATTTGTTGTCATCGTCATCGACATCGACATAATAAAAAGTCTCGTTGAAAATGAGCACAAAAAACATTTGTTGCCAAGACAAATTAGGCGGAAGAAAAAAATGAACAAGAATTTGGCACCAACAAAAAAAGCTTCAATTTGTTTTTCTTCTTTTTTTCTTTTTCATTCATAATTTTTTCCACAAAAAAAAAAAAGAAAAAAGAAAAAAAAGTTTTAATTTTGACCTTATTTCAAAATGTGTCAATTTCATTCATCAAAAAGTAGTTTCAAGTCACACAAATCGACATTTTCCCTTTTTGACCAAAAAAAAAAAACGGGGAGAGGCGAGGGGGAGAAAATAATTGAAAAAAACGAGTTCAACAGGAAAATTGAAGAAAAAAAAATTATTTTGCAACTTTTCTTCTCTTTTCGATTCCAAATAATTTAGGAATTTCGAATTTTCGTGATTTTTTTTCAGCGACCAAAAAAAATCGAATTTTTCGAAAGAGACACAAAAAAAAATTTTCTATCGAATGAAATGTTGATAAGAGTATTTGAATTTAACGCAAATAAAAGTTGGTATTAAAATTCAGAATTATAAAAAAAAAAAACGAGAATTCGAATTTCAAACCAAAAAAAAAGAATTTAAAAAAAATCAATATAAAATCCGATAAAAAATCAATGAAAAATTATCTCAATTTTAAATCAAATCTTATAAAAAATTAATTGGCTTCAATTCCACTTCAAATCAGCCCCGCAAAACAAAAATAATTCAAAACTGCTGGGAGAAAAATTATTTCAAATTAAATTTCAAATATTTCTGAGGGGGAAAAAAGAAAAAAAAACGACAACGCATTGGAAAATTGTTTTTACCGGAAGTCAACAAGAAGTTTTCGGATGTAAAAAAAACTCCAAAAAGGTAAAAGAGGAGGAAAAAGAATTTGAAGGAAAAAAAGGAAGGAATGTGTAAAGCCAAGAAAAAAGAAAAGAGATTTGCCCCATTCTCAGAAGACACTTCTTCATCTTTCTCTCTCTCTCTCTCTCTCTCTCTCTCTCTTTTCTTCTTCTTGGATTAGGTAGGAAATTTTTCTTTTCTTTTTTTTTTCAAACTTTTTTCACAAAAAAAAAAAAAAAGATTTTTTTTCAGAAAAATCAATAAATTTGTTATAAAAAATGTTAAGCGAATTTCTTTTTTTTATTTTTACAAAAAAAACATGTGAGATGATGTTGAAGAAGAAAAAAGGATTGAAAAAGAGGAGAGAATGAACTGGTTTTCCTTCTTTTTTTTTTTCTTTTAATTTAGAAGAAAATTGCGAAAATAAGTGATCATTTCATCGATTTTTTTTCGTCTTTTTCCTTTCCAAATATTTTATTTAAAAAGAAATATTTTTTAATAATTTTTATAATAAAAAAATGAGAAGAAAAATTGGGCGAATTTCGTAAGACAAAGAAAAATGGCAAAATGAAAAATTTCGAAATCAGATCAGCAAAACAAATTGTTTGAAGTTTACAATTTGAGACGAATCAAAACGAAAATTACAAAAAAAACTCATTGAAAATGAAAACCACAAAATTTGTTAGTTTAAACAAAAAATTACAAAAAAAAAAAATAATTAAAAACGTAGGAAAATTTTTCAAAAAAAAAAAAAAGTGAGACAAATCATCTTTCGTAGCTTAGCAACACAAAAAAATGAATGAAAAAAAAAACAAATTTAAAACTTTTTTTTGAATTTTATACCAAAAATGCGGAAAAAACAATTTTAGAAAAATAAAAGTTTTTAAAACCGATTTACAAGACGATTAAAAAAATATTTCGTACGTCACAGCTTTTACGATGCGGCCCGATTTGCCCGTTTATCTCTAAAATCAATCCCCCCCCCCCCCCTCCTCCTCCTCTTTTTTTTTAAACTTTAATTTTTAAATTAAAAATTAAAAAGAAAACCAGAAAGCTGAAAAAAAGATAGGAATTTCAAGACAAAAAGAATATTAATTGGTTTTATTTTCTTTATTTCACATAAATATACCTCACCTCATTGTTATACCTTTTGAAATTAGAGGAAAAAGAGACGAAAATGAGGTGAAAGAGAAATAAGAGAGAGAGGGAGAGAGAGAGAGAGAGATTATAAAAGATATAGAGAAAAAGAGAAAAAAAAAGAATGATGTAAAAAGACCAACGGAAAACGAGTGCGGGAGGATTTTTGCGGTATGTATTGGAAGGCTGAAGGGGGAATAAGAGAGAGGGAGAGAGAGAGAGAGAGAGAGAGAGAGAGGGAGAGAGAGAGAGAGAGAAAAAGAGTTTTTGTTTTGTGTATTTTCTTCTCTTCATCTTCTTTTATATTTCATTGACATTTTGTTTTATTTGACAAGTCTTCGTCTAAATATTATTAATGTTCAGCCGGTTGTCTTTTATTTATTTTTCTTTTGTTTTTTTTTTCAATTATTTTTTCATTTTTTTCCGTTATTTTAATAAAAATAAATAATTTAATTAATTTAATTTTTTTTTTCTAAAAAATTGATCAAACAGAAATAATCCAATCGTAATTTTCACCAAATTCCGAATCTTCTTCCTCCTCAATACTGTCTAAATAAATAAATTTAAAAAAAAAATAAATTTAAATTTAAAAAAATAGAAAGAAAAAAGCATACAAATTGAAATATTTCGAAGTTCAATTATTTTCAATTGTTTTATTCCATTTCGCATTGTCGCCAACTCATTTAATTGTATTTTTCCCTGTTTTTTTGAAAAAAATAATCAAAAAAAAAATTTTTTTTTCTTTATTTGTCACCTCAAACATTTTTTGATTTTGGTTTAAAAACGAAACAACACACGAAATTGTCAGAATTGAGTCATAAAGACTTTTCTCAAGAATTCGAGGAAACTGCAAAAAAAAATTCATTTTTTTTTTCAAATAATTAAAAACAAGTTTTTAGAAAATTCGGCGTTCAAATTTTCATTTTTTTAAATTAAAATCATTAAATCACCTTGAAAATCTCATTTATTTTCTCAACATTTTCTCCATTTGTTCGTCTTTTATGACTTTTGTGCCTCATTATTGTTTTACTCGATTTTCGCCGAAATTCAATCTAATTTTTGGATCTTTTTTTTTCAAAAATAAAATCCAAAAAAGATTTTAAAAAAAACCTCAAAATGAAAAAATTCGTCATGAATCATTTGAAATTTTCTTTCAGTTCGAATTGTTAAAATATGAAAAAATAAAATATTTTTATTTCGATCAAATTGTGTTAAAGCTTCCAAAAATTTCCGAGGTTCTCTGAAATTTCTCTTTTTTTTTCTGTTGAAATTTAAACAAAATTATTTCCAATTAAAATCCAAAAAAAAAATGCCCGAAAAGCGACAAAGGAGACACATTTAAGTTGAATTCCGACTATGATTTATTATTGGGGAAAAAAATGGTTAAAAAGGACATTTACAGACGAAAAAAGAAAAGAAAAAAAAAAAAAGGTTTTTTGTTGTTTTTCTTGTCAACACATGCTTAAACGAAATGTTGGAACAGGTGCTTCACTTTGACGTCGAAGCTTTCCTGACCTACGTGATCCTTCATATGCGCTTCGTCGTCGTTCAACTGGCGGAACTGAAATGATCTGAAAGAAAAACCGCCGCCCAGAGAATGCCGATAGATTTTAAGATTTGATTACTGTATCTTGTCTGAAATCATCTTCTGGAACATTTGATAATGGAGAACTTGACATTGGACGTGGAGCTGGGCTTCCAATTGGTTCTCTGCAAAAGAAAAGCAAAAAAAAGGAATTGGAAAAAAAGCATTGAAAATGCATGAACCTTGGATGAATTGCTCGAAGATTTTCAGAGCTCATGTTTGACTCATAAATATTGTTCATAGCTGAAAATGTTGTTGCCTTTTTGTTTTTCCTTTCAAAACCCAAAAAAAAAATTTTTACAAGAATTTTCCGATGGTAAAGGTTTTGGACTTCTCGGCGATGGTGATCCACCCCAGAATTTTTGAGTTGTACACGTTGCAGCAGCTGATTGAATAATTCCTTTTTCCTCGTCAGGAACACTCAAGAAATTCGTTTGAATGGCTGGAAGAGTTAAATTTCTTTTATACGGAGCTCGGCCACCTGCAAACAAAAAAGATGAAAATTCAAATTCAAAAAAAAAAATCAAAAATCAAAAACTTCTTGAATTCGATGGAATATTTTGAGTTTGTGATGATCCAATTTGAAAACTGCATCTTTTCTCCGCAATTCTCATTGCACTCAATAATTTTTCCGATGTCATTTCATCTGATCCTTTTACCCACTCATTTTTTGCTGCTGATAATTCACTAGAACAAATATTATTCGGATAAGGATTCGGGGATTATCTTTTTATCAAAATGTTGTTTTTTGATTTCTCAAAAATCCAAAAGAGAATTCATTTTTTCTTTGTTTTTTTATTCTCAAAAATTTTACCGTTCACTATAACAAATTGGGCAAAGATCATATTTTGTATTATTTCCAGATTGAACAACAGAAGCACATTTTTCACACAAAGCAATTTGACATTTTTTACATTTTGTTCCGCTATTTAAAATGTAACCCAATGTTGAAGTACAAATCGAACAAAATTTATTATTCCATTTCGGAAGAGGGGAGCTTCGTCTTAAAAATGTAATTTAAATTAGAAAACGAAAAACAAATTTTTATTTAAAACCCGTGAGAAATATTTCCAGGACTTGAAAGTCCACTTTCAGACGATTCTGAACCAGCAACGCTGCTTTCTCGTCGCTTCTCAATGCTCGATTTTTTGTTTTGAATCGAAGTTGACAATGATCGAATACGATTTTGTTCCATTTGTTGAAATTCCAAATCTTTTTCCAAAACACATCGAATTGCTTCTTGTTCTTCTAAACTTAAACCTTTTAAAGAACTTTTTAATTCATCCCATGAAGTCATTTCTTCTTCTTCTTCTTTTTGAAAAAATCTGAAAATTCCATTTTTATGTGGATTTTTTTTAATAAAAAAGAAAAGAAAAAAGAACAAATTTAAGAGAAAAAGGGGGAAGGAAGAAGTACATCAAAAAAGTATTCATATTCAATTAAAAGAAGAAAAAAAGATGAAGAATAAAAAGGATACAAATTATATTATAAAAAGATACATTTTACATTTCTTAAGAATCGACAAAATAAAATAAAAAGAAAAAACTTTTTCTTTTTTTTCATTTAATAAAAAAAAATAAAAAAACGAAAATTCTAGATGTTAAAATGAAAAAATTAAGATTAATCGGATTAAGACTGATCCGTTTCTTTTTCTTTTTCTTTTTATGAATAAATAAATCTCAAAAATTATTATTTTTAGATAATTTTATCATCGAAATACGCGCAAAATTTCATTTTTTTTAAATGAAAAAAGTTGAATTTATAAATTTTATTTTCAATTTCCTTTTTAAATATTTTGTTGACATGAAAAATAGGAAAAAAATGGAGAAAAAAGAAGAAAATAAAATGTGAAGAGGAAAAGAGGAGGGAGGGGGGGGAGGTGAAAAAAAAAATGATTTTTCATTGATTTTTTTCCTTTTATTCGTGTCAATTTTATATCATAAAATTGAACATTTTCACATCGTTTCAATTTTATTTTTATACAAAAATATTCATTTTCTTTTATTTTTTATTTTATTTTTTTAAATTTTAAAATTTAAAAAAAAAATTTAATATTCAATCAATCGTTTTCCAATTTTTTTAAATTTAAATGAAAAAAGTTGTGCACATTTGATGAGAAAGCTTCATCAACTGAAATATGAAAGAGATTTTTGATGAAAAACTGAAAAATGGGAGGAGTTTGTCAGTTTTAATGGGAATCAAAATGAATTAGTGGAAAAAAAAAGGATGAAAGAATATGAATCTGGATTTATAATAAATATTTGGAAAAAGAAAAAAAGGCGAACATTTTCTCTATTTGGATTATCTTTCTCTTTTTTCTTTCTTTTTGTTAAAGCCTTTTTAAGGGTGAAGATTGCGAAAATTCACGAGAATTTGACTACTTTTTTCATTTTTCTGACATTAAAAGCTTACTGAAAATGATCAAACCATGTGATTAAATAATAAAATCTACGAGCAATAACTTGCGAAAATTCTTTATTAAAAATTATCTGAAACTTTCCTTTCGCGTCATATTAATCTGTTCGAGAAAAAAAAAAGAATTTTATTAACCTAAAAAAAAAACTAAAAACTAACAAAAATTCTAAAATATTCCATTTTTCTAATGTTTTGAGCATTTTTTGAAACATACAACGTAATTTTAAATATAAAACATGAATGAACATAGAAAGAGAAAACAAAGAATTGGAATGTTTGTTAATTTACATTGTGAGCTTCAACTAATTTTCTATACATTGAGCCTTTTTTAGCCATTAATTCGTCATGTGTTCCCTTTTCAATTGCATTTTTATTTTTTATTACATAAATCAATTGAGCAGATCGAATTGTGCTCAATCTATGTGCAATAATCAGAACAGTTCGTCCTTTCATAACATTATTTAATGCTTCTTGAACCTGAAAATATTTTAATTCTTCGACGTTTTTTTTTTATATTTTTCAAATTACCAATCTTTCACTTTCTGAATCAAGAGCTGATGTTGCTTCATCAAGAATTAAAATTGGTGGATTTTTGAGAATTGCTCTAGCAATTGCGATTCTTTGTTTTTGGCCACCTTAACGTGTTTAAATATAAATTGTTACATCATTTTTTTTTCTATTTATGTTATGAAAAACTTCTAAAGTATTTTAGTTACATGTGAAACTTTTTTTTGTTTTTATTTACTTATTTAAAAAAATGTTTTGTAGTGAGAATTTTTTGTTTAAAATATAAAATATAATTTCTGATATTTGTCTAATACCTGATAATTGTGCACCCCTTTCTCCAACAATTGTTGAATATCCCTTAGGGAATTTTGAAACAAATTCTTCAACATGCGCTGCTTTTGCCGCTTCTCGAACTTCTTGATTTGTTGCATCTGGTCGTCCATATCGGATATTTTCTTCGATTGAAGTTGCAAATAACACGGGTTCTTGTGAAATTAATCCAATGACTTGACCACGAAGCCATTCCACATTTAGTTCTTTTAAATCTTTTCCGTCAAGAGTAATTCTTCCAGATTTTGGTTCATAAAATCTTTCTAATAAATGGGTTATTGTACTTTTTCCTGAAAAAAATATTATTCGATTTCTTAATGAGATATAATTTTACCTTCTCCACTTGGTCCACAGAGTGCAACAACTTGCCCAGCAGGAATAACAAGCTCAAGATTTTCAAAAACCTGAAAAATTAACTTTTTAATTTTTTTTTAACTGCAATTTTTGATACATTATGTCCAGATCTTGTTGGATACGAAAATGTAACATTTTCAAATTTAATATCTCCCCAAAGAGAATGATATGGAATACAAACACCAGTGTCAATTGGAATTGAGGGTTGAATTCGAATGAATTCCATAACTCTTCCTCCTGCTGTCCATCCTTTTATTGCTGATCCAAAAATAACTGATAATTGACTCAATGATCGTTGAATTGTTTGAGCAGATACTAAAAATGACATAAGTGCGCCAGGCGACATGTCCCCATTGGCAATCAAAGTTGTTCCACCATAAAGAACTGATAAAACAATTCCGTTCAAAAACAAATTTGTTCCTCCTTGAAATAATCCAATTCCTAATCCTAATTGCTCTTGCATTGATTTTGCTTTATTTAGTTCTCTTTCGAATAACCTTTGAAAAAAAATAAATAAAATTATTTAAAAATAAAAAATGTTACCTTGTTTCTAATTTTTCCATTGCAAATGCTTGAATTGTTCTGATATTTGTTAACGCTTCATCTGAAACAGCGGCTGCAGTTGCCGTTTGTGCTTGAGCTCTTTAAATTGTTCACATAATTTATTATTTTCAATATTTTAATATCATACCGACGGCTTAATGATCTCAATCCTGCTCCAACTAATGATCCTGTTAAAATAACACAAGGCACAATGGCAACAGTATACAAAGTCATAGTTGGTGATAAATAACACAATGATACGATACATCCAATAGTTTGAGCTATTGTTCGTAATCCTTGTGAAACACACATTTTAAAACTACTTTTAAATTCTTGAACATCTGTATTTAATCGAGCTGATAATTCACCAGTTTTCTGAAAGAAAAAATACATTTTTTTTGAAATTTTTTTTTTCAATTAATTACATGAGTATCAAAAAAGGACAAATCAAGATGAAGCAAATTTTTGAACAAATCAATTTTTAATTTGGTTGCCATTCTTTCACCAAGAATCGTTAGAAATGAAATGTAGAGAAACGTTAAAGCCGACTGAAAAACTATTTTCAACTTATTTATTTAAAAAAATTATTTACCTGAGCAATATAATATGTAAGAAGTTTTATAGCATGAGGTTTCAGAAGATTCATATGAGTCGAAAATTGTTTTGTTTCATCTTTGATTATTCCAACAATAATATTTACTAAATCTCCAAGGCATAATGGAAGTTGAATATTTATCATTGCGGAGAGAATTGCACACTAAAAAAACGTTTCTGCATTTTTTTTTTGTTAATTTAAAATTTAAGAAAATATTACAGCAACTGCAGCTAAAAACCATCCAAAAAATGGTTTAATGAGATTCCATAGTTCGCTAAATGACATATTTGATTCACATTTTTCTGTTCTTAAATGATCAACTCTTTTACTCAATTTCGAGCTGCATTGAATTCGGCGAAATGTAATTGCAGTTAAGCCAGTTCCAAAACCACAAATTTTAAAACTTTTTAAAACTTGAGCTTTATTAATTGGTTGATAAAACCATTGATTTTTTAATAATATTGAATATCTAAAAATATTCAGCTTTATTAACTTTCTCTTGATTTAATTTAAAAACAAACGATTTCTTTGATAAATTTAATGTGTTTTTAATGGAATAGAGACACATTTTTGAAAAAATTGCCATTTTGTTTTACTTAATACCTGAAATTTTTTAATTTTTTCAAAAATAATTTTTAAAATAGCTTTTTCTTTAGAAAAAAATGATAAAAATGTGTTAAAAACTAAATTCCTCACTTAAAATACGCAAGCAAATCTTTTTACTCTCCTTAATTGCTACACTCCTTCTTTTAAATAGTTTTCTCTCAAGCAACACTCTCATTTTTTAATTGTCTCTCCTGTTTTAAAATAGCAAAATTTTAAATTTTATCGCCGAATATTAACATAGATTTTAATCGTTCTCTTCTATTAAATTTAATAATTTAAAAACATTCAAAACGAAGGAAATTTTTCAATTTTTAAAAACTTTATTGAACAATTTCGGAAATTTTTAATGAAAAATCAATTTATGTTCAGAGCTCGATTTTCAGCAGGTTTCTCTCCACAAAACAAAAATGGCTGAAATAAAAAAATAAAAAATAAAAGATTATTTAACAGATTTTCAACTTGTCTTGCAGTTCCTTTTGGAATCATAAATGGTTTTACAATAAATAATAAAAAGAAATAAAATATTCCCAAAAACCAAAAAAGCATAACTGGTGAAGCAATTATATCAAACCAAGCAAGTTTCTAATTAAAAAAATTTTTTTTAAATAAAAAAGCTGAAAAACCAACTTGATTAGAATAAACCATTTGATTTTAAATAAATTTTCAGAATAATTTAAATTAAAAAGAAATTTTAAAATAAATGAGATCAACACATTTTAAAAATTTATTTTTTCAGTCAGTAAAAATTATGATTTCGTCATATTTTAATAATTTTTCAGTTTTCAGTTAATTTTATCTTTTTTAATTTAAAAAAAAAAGTTTTTTTTTCAATTGGAAATTGATCTTGTGAAAAGGTGGCAAATCTGGTTGAGAAAATACCTGTTTGATGATAAAACAAAAACCGGAACTTCCGAAAAGAAATCGAGAATTCCTTTCTTTTTCTTCAAACAGGAATTAATCAATAACTTGGATATTTTCAAAAATTGAAAATTGTGAATAATTTTTCCAGGGTTTTTTCTTGAAAAAAAAAAAGCAATTTTTTAAAATATTGATCCAAAATTGCCCCTCATTTCGATTATTTTTTTTATTTGGTTTGGAAATTTCCCAAAATTTTTCCAATTTCATTTTCCCCCATCAACCAACCAAATACCCAAAAATGTCAATTTTAATTCCAAAAAAAAAAAAAAAGAAAAAAAACTTTCGATTTCAACGCGGTGTTTTGTTTTTGTTCTCCTCTTTTTTCCTATTATTTTCACATTTTTCAACATTCACTCTTCTTCATCTCAAATCGATTCCATTTTTAGACGATGACGATTGACGACTAGAAATTCGTCCCTCCTCTACAGTATTCTTCTTCACATCTCTAATACCTCCTCATTTTATCCCATATTTTTGCATGTCTTTTTATTGTCCAAAAACAGTCTTTTTCAATCGCCCCCCCCCCTCCCTGTCCCCCTCTCTGTCCCTTTCTCCCCTTCTCTTCCCTCCTCATCGTGTTATGGCATTTTGTTCGTTCGCATGACTGATGCTACAACAGCAGCAACCAATACACCAAAACAACATACATAATCAGTTGAGAGATACAGTAGGACAATGACAATTTTCCCCTTCCCTTTTTTTTTTGTAACACACAAAATTGAATTCACACAAAATTGCCTATTAAATCAATTTCTTTATTTGAAATTTTAACAAATAACTCATAAAAATTTAAAAAAAATGAATGAAAAATGAAAACAAAATTATATTAAATTTACAAATGAACCAAATTTAAATTGGGGGAGAAAAAAAAGGGAAAGGAAAAGAAAGAGAAAAAGAGAAAAGAGAAAGAGATGGGGGAGAGAAAAAGAGAGAGAGAGAGAGAGAGAGAGAGAAAGAAAGAAAGAGAAAGAGAGAGAGAGAGAGAGAGAGAGAAAGAGAGAGAGAGAGAGAGAGAGAGAGAGATAATGAAAAATGATAAATAATAAAATTGATAGAAAAATATTTGAGAAATAGAAAAATAAGAAAAAAGGATAATATGTTATCATGATGATTTGTCCTAGATCATTTTCATTCTTTCAACTGACATCAAATATGTCTTGTTATTGCTTCATGATCCTATTCTGTTCTACCGATTCATAAATGGGCGTGGCTTAATGTTCATGATCCTCTTTTTCCAACATCATCACCACTTCAATCAACTTTCTCCTTCTTCTTCTTCTTCTTCTTCTCCTCCTTTTTTTTCTCTTTTTCATCTTTTTAATTTCATTTTTCACCAATCGTCAAAAAATGTGGGCGGCGCTTGTTTTTGTCTATGTCTCTGAATCTTTTGACGCTTCGGGGCATTATCGACGCCCGATGCGACCAACACATACAGTCATTTGCCCGCGGGGGCCGGTTTTTCGTGTTTGTATATGCTTTTTGGATGTGTGATGTGTTTCTAGAGAGACTTTGCTTCGTTGGCTTGGTCATAACCTATCTTTTTTTCTTTTTCTCTCATTTTTTTCAATTCATTTTGCAATTCTTCATTTTTTTTTCTTCCACCGCCCCCCCCCCCTTCTATCTCTCTCTCTCTCTCTCTCTCTCTCCTCCAATTCATTTCCCGTATTGTTGAAGTGGGCGGGAATCAGGCCGGTCTAACCGGATGTTTCTCCTTCCATTAATCTATGCGTCTCTTCGAAATGCATAATATTTTGAATAGCCTTAGACGATAGGTGGCATCGTCATTGGAAAAAAAAAGAAAAAAAAGAGGAAAAAAAGAAAAAAGATTGTTCTTGTGTTGTCTCGCCTTCGATTGTTGTATTGCCTCGCCAAAGCAACCAGCTCGATCATCGACAACCCGCCAACCCGGTTAGCCAGCCGGTCGTGGTTTCTTGTTTCTCCTCTTTTTTTTTTTTTTTGACCGGTTTGAGTTTCTCTCTCATCCCTCTCTTGATGACCCTTCTGGCCCCCGGTTGGGGACTAGACAAACCCCGATGTCAACTAACAGGTTATCTTACAGTTAACCTCTCCTACCTGCACAATTCTTCATCACTGAAATACCAGTTTTAGTTACTGTTTACACTTTCTTCCACCCCCCCCCCCTTTTCTCTTCCTAACCTCCCCCCCCCCCCCCCCCTCTCTCTCTCTTTTTCTCTCTATCAATTTCTTCTCTGAAACAATATTTTTTTTCAAAATTTGGGGTTTTTTTACAAACCGGATTTTGTATTTTTCTTCAATTTCAAACTTGATTTTGATTTGTTTTTTCCAGACAAAATGTCTCAATTCCAACTTGAACAATCATCAGTAATCAAAACCGCGCCACCCGGAGGTCGCCAAATCGATTTTCCAAAAAATGAGCCGATCGATATTGCACCATTAGCAACAAATCTTCAAGATCTTTCAAAAATGCAATCAATCGATTATTATTCAACACAAATGCCACAATATACAAGAGTTTATGAATATGTTGGACACACAGCTCAACCATTCATATCAACACATCCCGGTTCAACAACAGCTCAACAATTGTATTATCCATCAGTTTTAGCCAACACAGTTCAACAAGATTGGGGAAGACAAATGGAATCAACAACATATTCTGGTGGTTATTCAAGAACAAATAATTCTCAACAATACACGCAACAAGTAACTGAAAATGAGCGAATTGTTTATAAAGCAGTTGATATGCCATCACCGGTTGATTCTGGAATTGGTGGAGACATTTCATTATTAACAAATCCAAAAGAAGAATTTTTTCCATCTTCTGATGGAACAATAATTGAAAGAAGCAGTGAACGAACATTAAGTCATCGAGATTCTCCCCTTGTTATTCCAAAATTGTAATTTTTATTTTTCTTTTTCTTAAAAAAAAAAAAAGAAGATTTTTTCGCAGACATAATTCTCTTGGATTTCAATATGTTCTTGAAGCTCCAATATCAACATCAGTTCGTCGAGAAGATGATCGAATGACATATGTAAATAAAGGACAATTTTATACAGTTTCCTTAGATTATATTCCTGATCCATGTAAACCATTAAAAAATGTGACTGTAAAGGTTTTTTTTTTTTATTTTTTTTTTCTTTTGAATCAATTTGAACATTTTAGTCACAATTGATGATTGTTTTTCGAGAAGACAAAACATACGAAGAAGAGATCAAAACATGGCAATTTTGGCATTCTCGTCAACATTCATCAAAGCAAAGAATATTAGAAGTTGATAGTAAAAATAGTTCTGGAATGATCGGACAAATCGAAGAAATCGCTCATAATGCGGTTCAATTCTATTGGAATCCATCTGAACAAAATGGGGTGAAGGTAATCAAACAAACAACGATTTTAAAAATCAACACATTTTTTGATTTTATTTTTGATAAAAAAATTTGTTTGTAGATCAGTATTGCTGTTCAATGTCTTTCAACTGATTTTTCAAATCAAAAAGGAGTAAAAGGACTTCCTTTACATGTTCAAATCGATACTTATGATGGTGATAATGATAAACTACCATTTCATCGTGGTTATTGTCAAATTAAAGTCTTTTGTGATAAGGTATTTCAAATATTTTCATTTTTCTTTTCTTTTTTTTTTTTTTATAAAATTCAATTATTTTTTTGTTTTTTAATTAAAACAAAAATCAACCAAAGAAAAGAAAGAAAAAAAGAAAGAAAAGAACAAAAAAAATCAATAAAACGACTATAGGGCGCTGAGCGAAAACTTCGAGACGAAGACAAACGAGCACAAAAGCGAAAACTCGCAGGTTCGTAGTTCGTAGTTACCGTACTACTTACACACCAGTACCGTGTTTTTTTGTCGTTTTACTGTAGTCTTGTCGGATATATTTTGTCATTGTCGTGTAATTTGTCTCCACCCGCGCTATTGTCTTTGTGTCAATTGTGTCTATAATTTTGTTCACAGAAGAAGAAAAAACAAGGAATTAAAAATTATAAAAAAACACTTGAAATGACTAACATTTTTTGACAATTTTCTCAATGTTCTTTATAGGGAGCAAATCGGAAAATGTTGCATGAAAATCGACGAGATGAAAAACGACGAATGCAAGGTAAAAAAAAAATTCGATTTTTTTAATTTTGTGTTTAACAATTCCTAAAATCAATAAATCAATAAATCAATATATGTAATGTCCATGTCAAAATTAAATTTATGTATAACCTTTATGTCAATTAACTTTCCATTTCTTGATTCTCCATTTTTTTTTTTTTTGGAATTTCACATCAATTTTCTAGAATTCGCATCGGCTGGAGCATTATCTGGAAGGAAAAAAACCGAAGGAGAATATCATGAACAATGCGATCGTTCAGAATTTTATCATATGCGAGAGCTTGATAAGCCAGCTGCATTATTTATTGCGCCGGAGGAGTTTGATACAAGATATGTTGACAGCACATCGATCAGTTATGATATGTCCGATATCGAACCAGTTGCCAAACGTCCAAGACCTTCAGAGAGGAGTGAGTTGCCATTTCTTGACTTTCGTGGTTTGTCTTTCAATTTTTATTCCATTTTTTATACAAAAAATCAATTTTAATAAATAAATGAAAAAGAAAAAAATCAATTTTTGAATTTAAATAAAAAAAAAAAAGAAGAAGAATTTTGATTTTTTTCCAGTAATGTTGTATGTTCGAAAAAGAGAAGAACAAATTTATCAACCTCTTCATGTTGTTCCATCATCATTAGCTGGTTTAGCACATGCAATTGCAAATAAATTCAATGTTGAACCCGAAAAGGTAATTTTAATTATTATTGATTTATCGATTTATCGATTGATTGATTGATTGATTGATTTTTTTCTTTCCATTTTCTGTCTTTTTTTTCGTTTGTTTGTTTTTTGTTGTATTTTTGATGGCGAAAAACCTTAAAATAGTGGTCACTGGGTATATTTATAGGTTTTTGTATGTTTTTCAAATGCTTTTTCTTTTTTCTTTATATTGTAGATGTGTGTGAGGGGGGGGGGGGGAGGGATGATGATGATGATGATTCCTGCGCCGCCGCCGATCGCCGAGAATAGACAAAAATCGAGTTGAAAATAGAATCGGGGAAAAATCGAGGGAATAAAGAGAGGGAAAGAGAGAGAGAGAGAGAGAGAAGCAAGAAGGTTTAAGAGGGTCAGCGAGTGGTGGCCGATAGATATTGAGCCTTCAAAAATATACATAAATAGACAAACAAATATTTCTCGATTTTCCCTCTTTTTCTTTTCATCAAAGTTTAACAGCCACTTTTGCCTCGTTTTTCTTTTCTCTTTTTCCACCACGATTTTCAAAATTTATTTTTGAACGAAAATCGTGGTGGCTGAAGTACAAAAGAACAATTTTTAAAATAACGAAAAAAAAAGAAGGGGAAAAACAAAAAAAAATGGGGAAAAAAATGACTGAAAAATTTTTGCAGATGAGCGGTGTTTATAAGCGATGTGCAAAAGGAATAACAGTAAAAATGGATGAAGAAATGCTCCGACATTACTGTAATGAGGACACATTCATCATTGATATTGAGCCATCAGCAGAAGTTGCCGGCTCATTTGCAGCCACTCTTGTTGAAGTTTCACCTCAACAATATTCAAACTCGTAGCTTTTTTTCTAGAAACAAAGGAAAATGTGCACATTTTTCTCTCGCTTCTTTTTCACCTTTTTTTTCTTTCTTTCTTTCTTTGAGTTTACTTTTTTCATGTTTGGGTATTCTCATCAAATGATATGATACATTATATGTTATTTGTTGTCATTGGTCTCCATTTTCATCCCCTCCCTAAAATTATATTCAGTCTTTCATTTCCAAACGATCTCAAACCAATTTCTTCTTCTTTTTCTTCCTTTCCCCCTTCCCCCTCCTTTTTTTCTATTCTGAAAATAATCCTCATTGTGTTTAAATTTCAAGTCTGAAATTTTGAAAAAAAAAAAGGAAAAGCGTAGAGCCAATTTCTAGCCACTCAAACAACAAGTCTCATCTCAATAAAATTCCCATTGTTTTCTGTGTTTTTTCTCTCTTTTGTTCTTTCCGGTTTTGTCTCTCTCTCTCTCTCTCTCTCTCTCTCTCTCTCTCCCTCTCTCCCCTTTCCTTTCCTTCTCCCCGTTTTCAATTTTTTGACTTAAATTCTACCAATTAAAACAATTTTAGAACATTTTTTATTTTCATAAATCAATAAATCAAATAATAATAAAATAATAAGCAAAACACACATTTTTCGATTTTTTCCTCTCTTGAATTCATCCTCAGCTTCAGATCTAGAATATTTTTGTACATTATTTGTCGCCTTTTTTCCAGTTGCCTTTCTTTTTTTTTTCTTTGAAAAATCATTTTTGATAATATTTGTGATATAACCGAGAAATTGTTTAGTATTTTATTTGTTATTTATATTTTTTTGAATTCCGAAAAAATTCTTCTTTTTTTTTAAAAAATGCGTGTATTTTTTCAATTATTCAATTAAATGTTCGAAATATGATTTTTATCATAAAAAAAAGTTTCTTCTAACACATTAAAAACTTAAAATTGATTTTTGATAATTTAAAGAAGAGAAAAAAGTTGAAGCTCATTTTCTGCTTCTTCTTCATCACCACTTGAATGCGCAACATTTCGAACATCAGAAATTGCAAGTTTTTGTCGAATCGTTTGATTTTCTGGTTCAAATCTTGGCAATAATTTACTTGATCCAATTATTTGTCTTGCATTTCCATTTACTCTCATTGCAATAACATCGCCACTACTAATATGACGAATTAATCGATTATAAAAGAATTTTCCTTAAAAAAAAACAAAAAAAAAAACCATTTTTTTTTCTATTTGCATTTGTTCAAACTGGAAAAAATAAACCTTTGTGCTGTTTATATAATTTTTCAGCCAATTCATGATCAACTTTCATTTGTTTCATTTCTTCAATTTCAACTCCATTTTTTTGAAGCTCATTTATTACCATCTTAAATTCAATTATATTTATAATTCTGTTTGTCTCACAATGAAAAGAAAAAGATCAAAATTATGAATATTTTTTTTTTTGGAAGAAGCAAATGAAGACGAAAAAGAAGAAGGAGACAATTTGAAAGTGAAACTCGATGATCCGGTTTGAATCGGCGAGGATAAAAGTGAAAATGACCTACATATAGGATATATGTTATAGCCATTTTCTCTCTCTCTCTCTCTTTCCCTCTCTTTTTGATTACAAAAGAATCGGACGAATTTCGAATTATTCTAAATTTCTTTACATTTTTAAATTTAAAAGAGAAAGCGAGGGAGAGAGAGAGAGAGAGAGAGAGAGAAAGAGGTCAAAACTTACATTTATTCATTCATTCATCCGATACATTTATATATCCAAATGTCTACGCTTATCTATTATACAATTTTAATGCTAAATCGGGATAAAATTGAAATGAAGGGAACATTTATCATTATTTTTTAAAAATTGAATCATTTTTCAATTTCTAAAAAATATTTCAGTTTTCATTTATTCAAAATGATTTGGTGAATTTGATTTCTGATCATTTTTAAATGTTTTTTTACCATTGAAAAAAATATGGAAATCAATATTAAATTGATCATGAATGAACAAAGAAAATATGAGTTTTTTCTTGTAAAATAAAACAAATTTAAAAGAAATACAATTTACCTGTTTCAATACTTTGTGAGCCACAATTTCAGGTTTTATAAGAACAAGTAATTTCATTCTGAATTTTGAACATTTTACTTAAAACTATCACAAAAATTAACGAAAAAAAATGTATAAATGGATAAAAAAACATTAAACAATTTTGAAATAAAAATGTTGAAATATGAATTATTTATGCACGAAATGCACGAAAAATTGATTTTTATATCACAGAATTCTACATAAAATTTGATGAAGAAATAGGAAAAAAAAACAATTAAACAAGTGTAAAACCTTCTGTGTGCTCAATCGATATGAGTAAACGACGAAGAAGCTCATCTGAATCAGCAATATTCGGAAGATCTAATAAATTGAAACAAGTATGAGCAACAGGCAGAATTTTTTCATCTGTTGGTTGAATGTAAACATTTAATGCTGACATTCCAGCAACTGGTAATCTTGTGCTTCCAGATAAAAATTGCAGGAATTTCTAAACATAAATTAATTGATTTTTCAATTTCATTTTTTTTTTTACTTTTCTTTGTCCTTCGTCTAACTGAAAGAATGCTTTCCAGAATGCAATTATTGTAGGATGATTTGAATGATATTCTCCTTTATATTTAACAACCTTCAAATTGCTTGTTTTGTCATTTATATTTTTTTGCAAAAAAAAAGTGTTTTTTTCATTTTTCACAATTAATCCATAAAAACCCGATTTTCACAGTACAAAAAAAACATTTTCGACACATCAATCAAATGCTACAAAACCCTTTTAGCCGTTCTGACAAAAAAATCCAATATGACCAAATTCTTGAAGTTTAATCGCCGACATAAAAAACCGGTTTATCAGCTCATTTATTTTAGAAAAATTCAACTAATTATCTCGACTCTTCATTCTAAGCTTTTAACTAATCTGGCGAAAACATCATAAATTGTTTCGGTTTTTTTCCTGAATTAAGGAAGTGAAGATGAAAAGAGATCAATGATCAAGCATTTTCTTCAATAAAAATCGACTTCGTTTATAATCGAATTTTTGCGGACACAGTATACATTTATACATTTATTCTTTTCTAACCTAATATTATATTTTTTGAAAAGTTTACCACATCATCATCATCATCATCATCATAACAACCCTGCGATGTCATTGATGATGAACATCATAAGAAAATAACAATTGAAGCCACAATTCCCCTCATTCAAAAACCGGATTCGTTTGCTTTTTTTCTACTCACTTCATGTGTCACCAATTTTCCATTGTTATTATTCAACTGTGGTTATAGCGCTTTCTCGAAATGTTTTTATTATGCGTTTTGGTATCGACACACTAGAGACAAGAAAAAATGGAATGAGAAAAAGAAAATGAAAAAATGCAAACATTTTATTATTCATTCTAAAGGGAGGTGGAAATTTAAATTTCCATTTTTTTTTTCAATTTTCAAGTGAAAACCTTTAATATGAGAAAATCGACCAACCAAAGATGTCAATTACCTCTTTCCCTCACCCCTCATCTTTTTTTTTGCACATATTCAACAAATCAGGAAAAACTACTAAACAATTTTTTTAAGTGTATTCAATGAAACTTCGCCTTTCTGAACATCAAAAACCAATCAATGCTTTTCAGAATTATTTTTTTAAGGAATAAGAAATGACAATTTTTTTTGATACAATACGTCACAATAAATAAACATTGTTTTCTTCCTTTTTCAACCCAACTTTTCGTTTATTTATCTTTCCCCCCACTTGTATCCGCGTGCTATGCTTTGTTTTCCTTTTTTTTTCTATTAGAATGACGAGGAAAAAATACCTCTCGAAACTGGCTCCAATCGTAATTTTCATTGCCAACAATCAACTCCATGAGCTCACGCGGTTGAAATAACGATAATATTCGACTATGGAACGCGTCACGGAAACCATCGCGGAAGCTGCTTGCTTGTAATGCTATTTCATTGTCAAGCCCCGATTCGAGTCGATGTTTGACGTATAACTGTAAACAAATTTAAAATTATTGAGGGATGTTCATTTAATATTTAGAAAAAAAACAACATTTTTACCTGGACATATTCATGTCTATTTTCATTTGTTACTGACTTTTCCATTCCATTTTTTTCCAGTTCTACTGTCTTTTTTTCTCCCAGAATATCGTAAGTAATAGAGAAGTTAAGACAAAAAACGTCTTTAACATCATCACCTTCATAATCTAGCAAACTTTGTAATCCATTTCCTTCGATCGGTGATAATTCACATAAATCTTCGAGTGAAGGTGATTGATTAAGCAGATACTAAACAAAAAATGTATAAAAATTGCAAATAGAAAGTTTAAAGAAACCTTATATAAAGCTAATGGAAATGGAAATGGTACAATTACTCGATTAAAAATTGCTAAACCAACTAATCTTCCTAATTGTCGAAACTGTGTTCGTTCACAAATTGGTGGAGCAAAACCGCTAAACCATACTAAATGCGAATCTTCATCTTCTACAAACATTCCATATCTAAAAAAAATGTATTAAAATTAATTATTATTATTTTAAAAATACTCTGGTTGAAGAATTTTTTGCATTACAATAAGAAAGAATTCTTTTCTTACTCCTCCTGCATCATCTGCTTCTTCGCCATGAATTTTTATCTGAAAATCTCATTTTTCGAATGTCTCAAAAACGTTTTTTGAACTTTAAGTGGTTTTTGTAAATCGGAATCTTGAAGATTTGCCATTTGATTCATTGTATCAGAAACAATAAATTCTCGTCTGACATGTAACTCAAGAAATGGGATTTCAAGATAAAATGATCCAAGAAGAGTCTGAACTTGGGCACTTTGAACGCGTAACTAAAAAAAATAAACTAGAAACCCCATCTATTGAATTAATTTATTTTTGTTGAAATTTCTAACTTGTTGCAATATTGCTGCTTCAACGTGTAGTAAATCTCCTTTAGCAATGGCATTCATTAAAAATGGAAAACATGACCAACTTTTTGATGTTGTAATTCCCATATGAGAAGCCATTACCCAATTATAATAATCCATTTTTAAATCAAATGATTCATTTAATTCATCGATATAAAATGCATCAATTGGTACAATATTGTTGGCCTACAAATAAATCTATTTATAATTACATTTTTTAAAAAACAAAAAACCTTATTTATTTGATCCAATTTACTGAGAACATGCAAAAAATATTGGCATTCAATCGGATCTTTTTTTAATACTACAAATTCTCGAACAGCGGTTTTGATCACTTTTAAGATTCGTCGAAAATTTCTTTCAGAAAATTTACTCCACCACGTTTCTAAAATTTTCAAAAGAAATTCATCAAATTTAAAATGAAAGGACTAAAAATGAGTTACCAATTATGGTTCCATACACTTCATTAATCCTACACAACAATTTTGAAAACGGAAGATGAAGCTTGTTGATTATATCCATTGAAATATTTTCCAAAAATGCTGAACACCATGGTAAAATAAGAAAAACTCGAAGACATTCAACTGATACAAAGTTTTCAGGAGAACAATCAAACGTCATTGATAACATTTCAATAATCTATAAAATTAAATGTGTTTAAATTATTTTAAAAAAAAAGCATATTTCAAACCAGTTCATTGTATTGTTGTTTAGCAGAACTTTCATCTAAAAGCTGAAAAGTTTCCATAACTTCATCTAAATTAACACCGTGTGATAATCCTTTTCCAACTGAATATTTTTTTTCATCATTAAACAAGAAGGAATTGTTAATGGAGCTGAGAGACGAAAAAACTGATTCGATTAATCTGAAAAATACGTTTTTTTAAACTTTTCATTTCTGAAAATTTTACCCAATAACATCCAGTTTTTCTCCACTTTCAAGAGCTTTTTGAAGAATTTTCTTGTTTATTTTTTGAGGATATTTCATTGGCCAGTTTGGACCAATTTTTTCTTTCTAAAACACAGATTGTTTTTTTTCAGAATATAAAAACTGAAGAATAAACTTCAATTTTTGTTGATCTTATAAAAAAAGTTTGATCCCATCCCGCAAATACTTGTGCTACATGATCCAATTCATCAACTTTTTTTGGAGTTGCCTGTGTTCTTAGACTTCCATTACCTAGTTGTCCACTGGAGTTTAATCCAAAAGAATAAACGAATCCTCCTATAATTGCGATAGTGTGACAACTAAATTTTCTTTTTTTTTTCATTTTCTTTATTATTTTGAAAATTACCGGCCAGTTGCTATTTTAGTAACAACACTTCCAATCAAATCTGAAACAGCTGTTGGATTTGTTCGTTTGGCAATTCTGAAATGATTTTTATTTAGATTATTGAAATCTTTACCTTTTTTTAAACAATTACTTTTTACCAAAACCACATTGACCTAAGGAATCACAACCAAATGAAAAAACCTTTCCATTATGAGTTAATAAAACGGTATGTCGATCTCCACATGCTGCTTCAATAACTCCAAATCCATTCATTTGTTCTACATTATGAACTTTATTTTGAGCTGGAAAAAAAGTCAAAAGTCTTTTTTTGAATTTTCAATGAGAAAAAATACGTTTAAAATCGTCGAAACCCAATTGTCCGTAATCATTCTGACCCCATGTGAATACTGCACCACTAGCTGATATTGCAATACAATGCCGATTTCCAGCAATAACTGCAATAATTTATGAATTTTTAAATTTATAAAAAAGTATCTGTTAATTTATAAACCTCGCACAATTGGAACTCCAGTTAGTTCTTCCATTATTTGAGGTGAATGAAGGCATTTTCCATCTGCTTGTTCTCCCCAAACATATACACGACCCGCTTAAATACCAATTTAATTTTTAAATGAGAAATTAAAATTACAATCTGTTAATGCAATACAATGATCAGATCCTGATGAAATTTGAACAACTTCTTGCAAACCAGTTATTCTTTTCGGTATTTCTTGTCGTTGAATTGAACTTTCTAAACCAAGTTGTCCATGCTCATTACTCCCCCATGAAAATACTCGTCCATCTTCTGCTACTGCAATACTATGTGCTCTTCCAGCTGCGATCTATTTGAGATAATATTTAAAACTATTTAAATTAACAAATAAAATAAACTTGAATAATTGCAACGCTGCTTGTTGTTGAAACAGGATAAATTGAGAAAGATCCTTCGCTTTTTCCACCTCGGCCAAGCTGAATGTTTTGTGAAAACTTTCAGTTATTTTTTCAAACCAATTTACCTGTCCATCAGCATTCCCACCGACACTCCACATTTTTCCATCATTTGTCAGAAATATTGTATGATTCTCTCCGCATGCAACCTGTTTAACTGAAGTACCATCAGCATCATTTGGAGCTCCAACTATTTAAAAGAAATTAAAATTTTTGTTTTTATTTTGCTTTTTACTTATTCGATCCGGTATAGGAACATTTGGTTCACTTAATCGAACTCCAAGCTGCCCTTCAATTGTTAGTCCACACCCAAGAAGTTCAGTGTGCATTTTCTGAAATCATGATTGAAAAAAAAAACAATTTAATTCCAGAGTTAAAGTATTATTTTTCCTTTAAAAATCAATAAATTTTTAAAATTTTTATAAAAAAATAACAATTAAACTTTTATTTTTAACAAGTTAACAAAAAGAAATAAAAAATGAACCAAAAAAAAAACAAAAACATTAACAAAAACAAAAAATTAAACGTCGACAGGCGTTTCAATAATTTCCTCTTTTTTATCTTTTTCTTCATTATTTTGAGAATTAATTTCATCTGAATTTTCTTTAACTTTTGTATTCCAAGCTATTTCTCTATCCTGTGCTGCCTATAATTTTAAAACTAATTGAAAAGTGTTTCTTTTAATTTGAACAAAATACTTTTTCTTTTCTTTTACTCTTCATTAATTGTTCAATTTCTACACAATCAACACCCATCATTCTTAAAAGATGAAGCCGTTCTTCTTTTGAAATGTATGGTGCAATTGTATGATAACCAACCTAAATAGTTTATATTTAAATTTCATAGCTTAAAAATTAAATTTTACCCAGGTACACACAGGTTCATCTTCATCGCAATAAACCACAACTGTTCCATTTTGTTGTTTTCTTACATTATCCTTACATTCTAATTTTTCCAACGGTACCAAATTTTCTTCATTTTTCAACATGAATAACATATCTTTTGAACTAATTTGAACTTTTTGTTTATTCATATATTTGAACAAATTCCGAATTCCTTCTTGTGACAATCGGAATCTGGTATTCTCTACTTTTCCTTCTGTTCTACTGAACATTTTCATTCCAGCATTTTGAATCGATAATTTTGTCATATTTTCTTTCTGTAAATAATTGAAGAAACATTTTTTTTCTCCACTTTAATAATTGTTTAATTTTACAACAAAATTTTTGACAGCATCATTAGCAAAGAACAATTGTCTACTATTAGCATCATTCGTTTCTAATCGTCGACTGAATAAATTTTCGTATTTGAATGAGTCATCAACTCCATAATGAGATCTGAATTTCAAACATTTTTCAATTTTTTCAAAGTAAATTGTTAACCTAATATCGTGCCATCTCTCATCATCTTTTTTTAAAAATGTAAATGGTTCATCTTTAAACATTTTCTTTTTTTTCCAAGCTGGCCCGCTGTAAAATAATATTAATAATTAACTAAAAAATATTAACAACTTGGCGGAATTTGGTTCAAACGCTGATTCTGAAATTTTTTCGAATAAAGCAACGAAAAATCCGCCAGTGTCTTGCAAATGAGGTGTAATTCGCATTCTAAAATTATTTTTAAAACAAATTAATTTAAAAAAAATAATTACGAATAATGAAGATTCATTTCTTTTGCTTCTTCTTCTGTTGGTGGGAAACATGATTGAACAATCACTTTTTTCAATCTCTCTTCAACCACATCTTCTAGTGAGTTGAACAATTTCATTTCTCGATCATAAACTTTCCAGTTTGAAACTCCATTTTCTCTTTTTAATTCCGGTAAAAGTGTAGATGTATCAACCAATTTTAAAGAGCCTTTTGATTCCCGTAAAATTTGAGCAACAACTGCTTCATCTTCAATTGGGTTCATTGAGCACGTTGAATAAACCTGTGAATGAATAATCGACTGATGGAAAACAAATTTTTTTTACCATTCTCCCTCCAACTTTTAACAATTGGGCTCCTTTTCGAGCAATTGCAATTTGCATTCGATGAAGTCCAAGTCCATCTTGGGGTGTCCATTTTTTCCAAATCTCTGGATTTTTTCGCAGTGTTCCATCTCCACTACAAATTACGTCTGCTAATACTCGATCAAATTTGATTTCTCCTCCATCCTGAACAAAATTCACAATTAAAACTGTGTTTTTTTTTTGAATTCTAGATAACCTTATCTATGATTTGAGGAAATCTAGCAGCGTCTTCACACGTCACAGCACATGCGGATGTTCTAAAACGTTTCAACGTATGATGAATTAGCATATAACATCTCTTCATGTCAACATCATTGGCAATAACCATTCCTTCTAAACAAAAGTATATTATCTATAGAAATATGATTGAAAAAATATTATATTTACTTGGGTTTGGATCATTTTCATGCAACATTTCCAATAATTGGGTGGTTTTACTGCCTGGTGCAGCGCATAAGTCCAATACGACATGCTCACTGCTTGGAGACAAAAGCAACGGTGGAATCATACTAACCGCTTCTTGTCTTGAGAGATTTCCAAGCTCTGCTTCAGTTACCTGTAATTTTCGATTAATTTAGAGTTTAATATGTATTAAAAAATAGTAATTCAAAAATCAAACCAAGAAATTATGTAATTGTGCCAAAATTGGATGACTACGAACAGCAGTCCGTGACATTGGAGTTTGGTAAGCTTCTTTGTACCTTAATTTGTTCAAATAACACAATTTATAAATTATCATCCAAAAAAAAAATAGGGTTTTATAAATTTTTTAAATTACCATGGAAGCGATTTTGGAACGCAGACTGCAACATCTTGAGATTCATCAATTTTTCCAAAAAATCGGCTTTCCATTTCATGCATCAATTGTTCCCGATCTCTGTGAAATAAAATATTTCCATTAAAAAACGAAAATAAATACAACAAACTTGTGACATCCTTGGAATCTAAATGAAACTGGCAAATCCCTTTGCAATGCAGATTTAAATTCATTGAATTGTTCTATTGGAAACACATTTTGTTCTTTATAATAAGTCCAATATTTTTCATTTTCTTTCACAACATCTCGATATGAACTTCTTCGGTCGTCTCCTTCTCCTTCTACCTTCGGCTCCCATTTTTTTTTCGTATTGAAATTTCTTCTTTTTCGTCCATGAACCATTTTCTATTATTAACTCTTAAATATTATATGAATTTTTTTTAAATTAAGTAAAATACTGGCATATGAGTTTAAACCTTTTTTTCAAGTTTTAACATTTATAATAACTGATAACATTTATCGAAGAAAAAAATTATTAGAAACAAGAAAGCGCAGTTGAGGGGGACGCATTAGTTAACTAAAATTAACAACGATAAAGAAGGTGGATTAATTTTGGATTTATTATTAACAATTAAATTATCAATGTTTCTGAGATTAGGATAACAGTAACTTTTCTAAATCATTTTCAACGTCTTCAACATCTTGAGACATAGCTTGTGTATATCCTGAGAAGCGAGATGACCCAACTTCGGATTGCGTAAACCCGGACAATGATCCATCAAACTGTTGAGAATCGAAGTGTAAATTTGGATCTTGGGACGCTTGAGAAAAGCATTGAGATTGTGAAACATCTTGTGAAAATTCTCGCAAGCCATCTTTAGAAGACCCATAAGCTGATTTTTTATCTTTAAAAAATTAAAATTACGTAAAGTATTTATTTTTTTAAATTACTCTTTTGTTGATTATTTGTTCGTGGAAAGTACGATCCCTGATCAACAATGTGCATAGGAATCCCAGAAATTCTGGCATTTTCCCGCATTTCTTTAGATTGTGAAAAAATACTCTGACCAGATGCATAAGTATATGGTGCTCGAGCGGTGCTCGACGGTCGATACTCACAATATGTATATAAATGACGTTGACGTACATCTTTTCCAAACTAGATAAGTTTTTTTTTTCAATCTACATTTATTTAATTTAAACTAACCTTGGTTGGTTTTGGTAACGCAATATTAACTTGTTTGAGATTATTAATAGGCCCTTCAAATACTAAACCTTTATCTTTGTACGAAGTTAGAAGATCATTCCACATTTCTTGCCTAGCAAGAACTTTTGCATTTCCAATGATGATTAATCCATATTTTGCTCGAGTTATTGCAACATTCAATCGTCTTGAATCATTTAAAAACCCTATTCCAGATGAGTTATTCGATCTAACACATGTTACAATAATTACATCTTTCTCTCTTCCCTTTAAAATTATTTACTTTATTAAATATGATACATTTTTAATTGTTTACCTGAAATGCATCAACACTTGCTATTTGCATGCTTTCATATAATTTTGCATTTAATGTTCCCTGAGTTTGCATATAATTTACAACAAAGCTCCGTTGTCCTTCATATGGCGTAATAACACCAATTTGTTCGGGCCTCATTCCACCTCTAAATAATTTTAAACTATTATTTAAATTAATTATTTATTTTAAAAACCGGATCAGTTTGCTAGCTAATTTCTCAACATTTGCTGCTTCTGTTCGATTTAAAAATGATGTGCCACTTGCACTCATTTCTTCAGCCCCATAACATGACCAGAAAAACGTTGGTTTGTTTGGAACAGGCCATTGCCAATCAACTCCTTTTAGTTGTCTTTCATCTTTAAATAAATAAAAATATGCTATGAACAAGATTTCTTTTACTTTCTGTAACTCCATTTTGAAGACTTCCTTCATAAAATGCATTACTTGGAAACGCTGATAATACAGGATGCATACGGTATTGAACCTAAAATATTTGACTGATCAAATTCATTTTTTTAATAAAAATTGTTAAACCTGCAATCTATGTGGTCTTTCTCCAAGAAGAACTAATCTCTCGAATAATGATTGTTGAAGCCCAGCATTTGATGCTTTTTTACATGTGACAACAGGACCAAGCTGCCGATGATCCCCAACAAGAATCAATTGTCGTACACCCCGAACTATTGCAACTAACACTTCTGGCTCTGTTGCTTGTGTCGATTCGTCAATTAAAACAGTTTTTATTCGAATTTTCGATAAACGCCTATCAGCAGCGGTGGAACAAGTACAGCATATAACATCAGCTGCTGCAAGTATATCGTGCTCTTTTACACGTTTTAGTTGAACATATCTATAATGATCGTCTTCTTCTAGTTCTCCAATCTCTTCCTGAATATTTTTCATTTTTTAAAGAAACTTCACTTTTAAATGAAACCTTTAATTGAATTAACTTTTTCAACTCTTGTCCTCCAAGAGTTTTCAATTGTGCATGAAGTGTTAAAAACTCAATTGAAGTTTCAGATTCTTCTTGAGATATTGCACAAAGTCGTACAACTTTTAATCCAGATTGATGTATTTTCTCAGCTAAATGATCTACAGCAATGTTCGATGGTGAGCAAACTAAAACTTGCGCTTGGCTTTGCTGAACAAGATGATACACAATAGTAGCAGAAGTAACAGTCTAAAAAAAAGTTCTTTTTAAAATAAAAAAAGGTTCGGAAACTTTTCCCGTTCCAGGTGGTCCTTGAATCAAACTTAATGGTCGAACTAAAGCTTGTTTAACGGCTTGCATTTGACTTGGATTCAAATCAGGAATTCCAGGAACAGATAGACGTTTTGGTAAAACTCCTTTGAAAATTATTTCATCTACACTCCTCCCCATAATTTTTTGAAAAATAAAATGAGAAACACAATTCTGATCTTTGGTTAAAGCATCTAGTGCTTGATACTGACGGCTAAATGTAACCGAATTCCAAACTACCTGAAATGTTTTTTTTTTTTAAATCTTAATATTGAATGAATTGTTTTACTTCACAAGTAAACATAAATCTTCCTTCAGTTCCACTTTTGTCAGGCATATCTTTTATTTCAATTCCGATTTCATCTTCATGATCTGAATAACTATTTTACACAAAAAAAATCCATTTTTACAATTTACTTACTGTCTGGAATTTTGAAAACAGCTCCAACGCAGCTCCACTCACTACCGTTTGCTGTTTGATTATGTTTTAACCGAAGTTCATCCCCTTTCACCAATTTCATACCGAAAATTGCAAAATTATTTCATACCGAAAATTGCAAAAAAAAATAATTAAAAAAAAAAAAAAATTATATATATATTTTTTTTATTTTTTTATAAAAACTTGTAGAAAAATTTTAAACTTACTTCCATCAGCAAATTTTGGCAAATGGAAAAAAGCAAGGTACGTTTTCTTTAACCCCTGTTCCCATCTAACACTACCAATATTTTGTGTTTGAGATTCTTTCATTTTTCGATCATATTCAGCTTCTATAACAACAAGTGGTTTAAAAACTCCACGATATTGATAAGCATCGTCATATCTTAAAGAGACATGATATGGATCTGTATCTATTCCTGGCTTGTCTAAATCATCTAATGTTGCTTCAGGAATTTCCCGCCAAACATCTTCTAACCGATTTGCTTGATTGGCTCTTTAAAACTTTTTTTTATTGATTTATTGATTGGTTTTTTTTAATTACGTGATTTTTCTTGCTCTCATATTCTGCTCCTCTGTTGGAACATTGACAATCCAAGATAAAAGTTGTCGTTCGGAAATTAAAGGTTTCCATTCTTCAGCTACCCAATTCGGGTCTTTTTGAGGAGCCAAATGAGCACAAGGAGAACGACAAAGAATAACCTAAATTTTACAAAAAATAGATTTCTCAATTTTTAAATTTTACCACTGCAGCGTCAGCTTTAGCAGGAATGAAACCAAGATTAAAAACGTTTTTTGATGCACATAGATAACATTCAAGTTGAGTATCTCCACATGGTGATTCTTTATGAAGATATGCTTCTCTGTGCATACTTTTAACCATGTGTTTAACGATATGTGATCCATTTGTTCCACTTTTCGAGTTGCAAAACCACTTGTTACAAATTGTACACTTTGCAACACATAATGGATCACTAATTCCGCAATATCTACAAGCATGTTCTACCATTTTTTGATTTCTTTCAGATTCTTCGGATCCTTCATTATCATCAACATCTTGAAATGTCAAATCTGCTGTACTTTCAACGCCAGAAACAAGAGCAGAATCAACCTAAAAAATAATATTCTTTAGAATAATTTTAAACATTCTTACCTGAGAGCATTGTGTAGGCAAACTAAAGTTTTCTCCATAGTCAAATTGTGAATCTTGAGTAGCTGCTGACAAACCATCATCTTCTGTATCAACAAATGTTAGATTTTCTCCTATCTCGGCATCATCGAATTCGAAATCCATTGACACAAAGAATACTAAATTAAAGAATAAAAGAATAACAAATTTTTAAAAATTTTTTAGAATAATTTTTTTTGACAAAAACAATTAAAACTTTGTTAAAAATAAATCGCCAAAATTTCAAAATTGAAAATGTTTGCATTTAATTATCAAAATTTGCGCCTTGCACAACGTTTGCGCCAGCATGTCTGATGGTTTCTCTAAATCTTCTGCTGTAAATAAATATAAAAAAAAACCCTCAAAATTTGTGAAAAACATTTTTGTAAAGAATTTTTTAGGTAAAAAATAACGATTGAATTTAATTTTAACAAAATTTAATTTATTAAAATTGTTCAGTGTAAATAAATGAAATCAATAGCAATTTAAAGGAAATTTCGAAATATTTCATTTAGGTCTCACAACGAATTGCAACTTTTAGTTAAAAATAATTTAAAAAAACAAAGAAATTTAGTCACTAAATATGGTTGATTTTATTCATTGTAATCGATGTATGCTTCACAATCCAACTGCACGATTTATTTTATCATCATGTTTTCACATATTTTGTGACAAATGTGCTATTACGGGTTTGAATTATTTCCTCCAAAATACCTAATTTCTTTAGTTCAGTTTCAAACATGTGTCCATTCTGCAAAAAAATAATGAAAACAGTTCCTATTGATAATAATTTAAATCAAGAATTAAAATTTTTTTTTGCGGTAAACTATTTGTTATAAAAAATGTTAGACATTTTCTTCAGGATCCGGTAAAAATACTTCAAGAAGAAATGATGAAAATAGCGAAAATCGCTGAGCATCAAAAAAACATGGCTGATCATTTACTGCATCATCTCATTAAAGAAGTTTAAATTTTGAAAAATGAAAAATATTGATTGAAATTTTAGAAAGACAGGAAGAAGCATATTGAAATGAATATTAATAAATGGAACAAAAGTTTTGAAAAACAGAAAAAGTAGTTATTTTACAACTGCAAGCTTTTCATGTTCAAATTTTAGCGAACTGGAACAAATGACAAATTGGATAAAACAAGCTGAACAAAAAATTACGTCTCAAAACGATGAAATAAATGGATTAAATCTTCAAATCGAAAACCTTAAGCGAGAAATTGAGTTACTAGAACTAAAAAATGTTTTCGTTGAACTGCTAACTTTATAGAAATGCTTCGAATGCAAATAAACAAGAAAGGACTACCAACAGTTATATAACAAAAATGCCACAATTTCAATTTATTCTACCGGATAGTGACAGTAATTCTTGCTTTTGTTTTTTAAATAAAAAAAAAATTCAGTGTCGTCTATTGGAAGAAGTTCGAATTCAAGTTTTAATTTGATGTCTCCTTTGGTTTCATCACCTTGTTCTTCATTCGATAATATTCCATCATCGTTTGATTCAAAAGTATTCTGTTTAAATCTAAACATTGATTGTATTTAATTATTTCTTTAAAGCACGTCAAGAAAAAAAATACAACCGATAATTTCAGTTCTGTTTTCAACAGTGTTTGTTTTTTTTTGTTATTATTTTTAATCTTGAAAAATAAATTAAAGATATGCACACCGTCAAGAAATATTGAACAAACCAGAAGTTCATTTCAATCTGATCGAACTTGTTTTTCATTAGACAATCGAAATTCAAGTCGAAACAGTTCAGTAGAAAGGTATTTTTTTTTAATTTTCTTTAAATAAAAAAAATATCAGACGAGAATCCTCTCTTCCGTTAAATTCAACCATCAAAATGAATGAAGAATATTTATCAAAAAAAGAAAGTCGATTTCCTGAATCAGTTCGAGAGTTAAGAAGATACGCTTCTCAACCTGGTATGTTATCTTTTCCTAGCTTTTGCCATTTTATCCTCATTCGCATGGGTGTAATTTCAATTTCTGCTTACATCAAATATCACGCAATATTACACCAACCACATCAAATATTTTTTCTGAATACATTACATTTTGCTCTTTTTCAGGCGTTGTTACAAGAAAGTCAATTATTCCTGCATCATATCTAGAACTAAATACAGATTTTTAGGAGTTTCTGTAAAAATTCTCATATCTAGTCATCTTAAAATGGCATTTTAAATTATAATTTTGCCCACATTTTAAATTATTGAGTTTTAATAATTTTTAATTTATTTGACGTGAACGTTTGAAATAAATTTTTTTTCTTCGTTTAAATTCTCCTTTTTTATTATAAAATTTTTTAAAAAGTTCATGCTTTAATTTTAATTATGTTTAATTGACTATTATTTTATTCATTTTTTCAATCAATATATTCAGATGGCAAGTCCACGTACTCGCCGCGTTTTAAAGGAATTACGACCACTTGATGAGAACAATGTAAAAATCGTGTTTTTTTTAATAATTTTAAAATCGATTTTCCAGTTTTGCTTTGAATGTGAGGCTAATAACCCACAATGGGTGTCAGTTTCATACGGAATCTGGATATGTTTAGAATGTTCAGGAATTCATCGAAGTTTGGGTGTTCATTTGAGGTAATTGACACATTTTGAATAAAATAAAAACGTCACATTAAGCTTTGTTCGATCAGTGACAATGGATAAGTGGAAAGATATTGAACTTGCCAAAATGAAGGCGGGGGGAAACCGAAAATTCTCAGAATTTCTTCAGTCTCAGCCTGATTATAGAGAGAATTGGACAATTCAAGAAAAGTATAACTCAAGAGCTGCAGCGTTATTCAGAGATAAAGTAAGAAACATTTTTTTTTGGTTGTCAAATTCTTCTTTATCTTTAAAAATTAGGTAGCAAGTGAAGCAGAAGGCCGAGAATGGTCCCTTGCCACTTCATCTGCAGCTAATTATGTTCCTCCGACGTTAGGAACAACAAATAGTTCTCGATCTGCTACGAAGTCAAGTGGAAATTCGTCAATCGGATCTTATTATGGAGGAAATTCAAGTTATTCCCAATCAGCGGGAGATGGGGCTTATAACTCAAATGATTCGTAAGTTTTTTATCAGATTAAATTTGAGAAAATTTTTTATAATATCAGAGGAAGTAAGTATCAAGGATTTGGTAATACACCGTATACTCCAAATCAATCTAATGGCAATGACGATTTATTGGCTGGAGCAATGACTTCATTATCAATGGTGAGAGTTGTTTTTCTTCTAAAGCTATTTCTTTTTAAATAGGGTTGGTCGATGCTGTCTAAAGGAGCTTCATCGGCTGCTGCATTGGCAAAAGATGTTGGATTACAAGCAGGACAAAAAGCTTCTAAATTATCAGAAAATGTGGTGCGAAGATTTTTTTTTTTAATATTCTTCTTCTTACAAAAAATCATCTTGAGCTATAAAAATTTAAAAAAAAACTTTTAAACATATTTTAGTCGCAAAATAATTCATTGTTTGGTGGGGTCATTTCAAAAGCAAGTGAAGTTGGAACAAAATCATGGGATGGTTTTTCAAGTTTTGTCAAGTCACCTTCACTTCAAGGCTTTTCAGATATTTTACCAAAAGGGTTCGTCTTTTTTCACGTATTTCAATTTTAAACTTTTTTATTCAGAGGATACGAAAATTTTGGAAATGGGTTATCAGAATCGGCTTCTCAAAATGAGTTTAACGATTGGTTGAAAACTTCTAATTTGTTAGTTAAAATAATTTTTTTTCATTTATACGTTTTTTTTAGACCAAGAGGAACTGCTGAGGGAGCTAAACATATCAGTAGTGAAGGTAGCTGTGTTTCTTTTTTTATTTTGATTTTATTTATTTATTTTCAGAAGTAAAAACTAGTCGTTTAGAAAAAGACAAAGAAAAAAAACCGAAAAGTTTAAAAGTGAAGGAAAATTCAAAAAATATTGAAAAAGGTAAGTATAAACGTTTGATATTAATACTTCAAATTAAATTTCAGAATCAACATCTGAATCGAAATCAACTATTGCACAGTTTGAAGCCTCAGTAAATAAGTCAAAAATTAATCAACCAAAAACCCAAAAAATTGAAAAAAAAGAAGAAAAGTCAAAAGGATGGGATGATGATGCATGGGACCTTTTAAATCAATAAAATGTCTTCCTTTTTTTTTCTATTTACCTTTTTATTTATTTTTCAGCATATTTTTTAATTTATTTGTGTCAAATTTTAAGAACTTTTCTTCTTAGCCAACAATTTTTCTTTCTAGTTTAATTTTCTTTCTGTGATTTGTGACCTTTCCACTGTTTTGAAAATTTCTGTTTAAATAAAGTTTAATTTTATAAAAAAACTTTTAATTAATCTCAAATTTGTTCTAAAACTTGGTTTTTATTTTTTCAAATCAAATTTTTAAAAATGAAACGATTTTTTAGACGAACATTTGCATGAAATGAAAAAATCAGCAGGTAAAAAAAAATGAAAAATTAATAAGAAAATTAAAAATAAAGATGAAATAATTCGAAAATCAAAAAAGAAAGGAAAATATGCGGATGGTATTGATCAATTGAATAATGAAGCTGTAAAATATCGAAATGAAGGAGATTATGAAACAGCTATTGAATTTGCTAAAAAAGGTTCAAATTTTTGAAATTTCTTATTCAAAATAATTTTACAGGATCCAATTTTGCAAAAGAATATGATTTAATATTAGAAAGAAGTTATTGTGAAAGAACACTTTCAGAAATTTATGCTTTAATTGGTATTCAGAATTTTAGTTTTTTTGCTTTTAAAAAATCATGTTTAGGAAATCGAGAAAAATCAATGGAACATTGTAAAACTTTCAAAAATCTTGCAAAAAAATGTAATCACAAATCACAAATACAATTATCATATCATGTTGAAGCATGGTGTATTGAAAAATTATATGTTAGTGGAGCAGCTGGAAAAATTGATTTAGAAAATGCCTTAAAATCAGTAGAAACCTCAAAGTATCAAATTGAAATAAATGAAAAAGAGTTAAAAATGTTGAAAATAAATGGAACAGTCACAGAACGAAAAGCTTTATTGGTAAAATTAAAAAATTTATGATTTATTAACTTCGAAATAAATTTTTACAGTATTCTCTTGAAGCGAGATTATATGAAATGTTAGGAAATGAGAAAAAAGCACGTGAAATCATACAAAATGCTATTTCATTACCGTAATTTTTTGAAAAATTGAAAAAAAAAAAGTTCAAAAATTCTAAATTACAGGTTTGAAAATAAAAATATATCTTATGATATTTCAATGGTTCAGTTATGTTTAGCTCCAAAAGAAGAAAAATTAAAATTGGCTGAAAAAATTGTAAAAGACGCGGATGATAAAAAAGGAAATGCATTAATTGAATATTCACATGTAAGAAATTTATAATTTTTTTTTCAAAAAACAATTTATTGATTTATTCAGTTGTTAGTTTTAAATAATGAAATTGAACATGGATATTCAACTCTTGTTCAAGTTTATGTCGATTACACCAAAACAATTTTTCCTGATGATTTATTTGATTTAGAAAAACGATTACCAATTTGTAAAATAATTTTTATTTTTTATAATTCCAAACTATTTTTAGTATATAAATTAATCAAATATAAAGAAGAATTACGAAAGGAAAATTCGAAGTTGACAAAATGCGAGCTTTATGAAGCGATTGGAGATCTTTATGATTCTTATTATGGGTTTCATTCTTTTAATTACTTTTAATCAATTAAAATTTTTTAGAACATTGTCTGAAAAAGAAAAAAGAGAATATTCAGAATTTGCAAAAGTGAACATTCTTGAAAATTATTTTAAAATGATCAAGTATGAAGTAACTTCATTCACATGAAAAATCTTCTTTTTTTTCAGTTATAAAAGCGATACGAAAGACGAAATTCGTGCTCTTCTTGCGATAGGATTGATTTATCAAGATTTAAATGATTGGCAGAATTCGATGAAATATTTAGAAAAAAGAAAACTATTGTTAATAGAAAATGATTGCTCAGAAAAAATAGTACGTTGATTTAAAAAAAATTGAAATTTAATTTATTGACTTGGTTTTAAAGGTATTGGATAACGAGGCTTCAATTTTTTTATGCATGTGTAAATTGAATTTGAATGGAATTGAGGAAAAGTTTGAAGAATTGAGAAAAAATGTAACGTATCCGACAATTTTAAAGGTATTTTTCAAATTTTTCAAATTAAAAAAAGAAAGAAAGAATAGGAAATATATGGAACATGGGCTGATTATTTGGAATTTTGTGAAAATAAAAAAGAAAGCAAAGAATTCCAAAGTTTAGCTGATGAGTTACAAGATTCCGAAAATGAGAACGAAAATGAAAAAATGGATAAATTGTTTGATGGCTTAAGTGATAAAACAATTTTGAGCATATGCAAAGGTATTTATTTCAATTTAAGTTTTTTCTTCTGAAAATATTTTTTTTTAGAAAGCTATGAGAAAGTAAAAATTGAACACAAATTGTTACAAAAAAAAGATCAAGTTATTAACAATAATGGAGAAACCCATTTGCATGAAGCTGCTAAAAATTCAGATCATAGAATTGTTGAAAAAATGTGTAAAATGGTAATTATAATCACTCTAGTTAAAATATTTGACTACAAAATACATATGATAGGGTTACAATGTAAATGCAAGAGACAATGGAGGTTGGACACCTTTATCCGAAGCTGTAACTCATAATGAAATAAAAAATGTTCAAATTCTAATAAATTTTAAAGCTGATGTAAACTCAGTTAGTATGGAAGCTGTTGAAAATCTTGATGGAAAAAGAGGACCAGAAGTATTTAAATAACTTTTAGAGAAAAATATTTAAAAATAAATGAAATTTCAGCATAGATATGTAACTCCATTAATGGATGCATGTTGTAATGGATTTGTCGATATAGCAAAATTATTAATTGAAAATAATGCAAAAATTGAAACGAGAGATAGCTTAGGTTGGACTGCTTGGAATCATTTAGAATGTTTTATCGAAAATAAAGGAATGAATGATGAACAAAAAAATTTCGAAATGTGGTTCAAAACATTGATGATTCAAAAAGGAATTTCTTTGAAACCAATTTATTCCGAACGTTCAACATTTACGGTTAGAAATCGAGTTGATTTTATATAATTTCAGTTTTTTAGGAACATTTAAAATTTAATTCACAAAAATATGAAATTTTTGATAGCCAAAATGAGACAGAAGATTTTGTATTGGAAACAAATCATGAAACAAGTCGAAAACGACGCCTATCGGCCGAAAATTATAATATTTCAAAACGTAGAAACGACATGGATGTAGTTTTTTTGAAAGCAGTCAAAACTCCAAGAAATTCAATATCACCAGTAAATACAAGAAATTCTTCACCAATATTTTCAAATCGAATACAAAAATATCCGAGTTTTTCATCAACAAATACCGTCAAATCAAATTCGCCAATAAAAGCGACATCAAATATTCGCTCGCATAAATTGAGCGATTTAAGAAAAAAGTAACCAAAATATTGATACAATTTGAACAAATTTTGAAAATTTAGAAGAATCAATGAAAGCGTTAATGATATAATTGTAATTTCGCCGAAAAAGAAGGAAAGTTCAATAAAAGAAGATTTAGTACCGGTTAAATTTCATTTTATAACACCGTCAGGATCAGTAAATAAAATTGAAAATATGATAAAACCTTTGGCGAAGTAAGTTTTTTTTTCTTTTTCTTTTTTTTTGAGGAGTAGAAATCGTTTTCTTTATTGAACAACAACAAAAAATGTGGGTTTTTAGGAATTCAAAAATTGAAGAAATTAAATCAATATTATTAAAAGATGATCGAATTCGAATTTTTGATGGAATGAAAATTTCAAGACATGATGATATTGATCAATGTGTTTTATCGGATGATTTATGTTTATCATTACTTGATGGAAATATTTCATTGGATGTTAATTTATCGATTGCTTCACCACATGACAGTTACATTAAAAACAAAGGTAAAAAATTTATTTCTTTTAAACATTTTGAATATAAAATCCAAATTCTATCAATTTTGCTCTTAACAACTGATGAGTTAATAATATTCTGTAAAAACTTATTTTAGATAAAAATTTAAAAACAAAAAACACTTTAACCATTATTTTTTGGTTCGTTATAATATGATCCATAATATGGTGTATGAGAAGATGGAAAATATTGTGAATAATGTTCTTTTCCATGATAATCATTCAATTTTGGTTGATATGATGAATCATAAGTAGAAACTGGATTGTAACTTGTCAAATATGTTGGCTCATAATTTGATTCTTTATTTCCATGAATGAGAGAGATTAAAAAGAGAAATTTAGTTCAAAATGTTACCTTTTAAATCATACGAGTTATAAGATTTATGATTTGATGAATAAGGATTCAAATAATACGGTTTAAAATGACCTGATCCAAACTTTGGGGAAGGATCTTCAAAAATTGTTTATTTTTTATACCAAATAACAGCGCAATTATTAACAAACCGATAAAGGCCGAAACAGCGGCAATAATTGTGAAGAAAATAAAAAGTTGAAAATGCATTTGAGTTTTTCAGAAAATGATAAAATATTCTAAAAGAAAAAGATTTATATACTCTGAAAAATACAAAAAAAAAATAAAATAAAAATGTATTTCTAGTTATTAATTGTATTTTAGTTTTGATTGTCGTTGTCTCTCAGATTTTTTTTAAAAGATCGTAAGATCGTAATAAAAGTGAAATTATTATTATTTTTTTAAATAAAATGACGGAAGTATTCATGTTATACAATGCAAGCGAAAATTTCATAAAAAGTGTTAACGTCATACAAAAACGAAAATACTTTAAAAATCTGTAATGTCAACCTCATCCAAAAATCATTCGATTCTGTTTTTCTGGTTTTGCATTATTCATTCTTTCGCTCTCTAAATTAGAGTGCTTCAAATAAATTTTAAATTTCCTTTCCTGTAAATCGATTTTTGTCCATGTTTATCTCTCTCTCTCTCTCTCTCTCTCTCTCTCTCTCTCTCTCTTTCTCTCTATCTCCCTCTCCCTCCCTAAAGGTCGCATCCAAATAATTATTTGAACAAATTAAGTTTAATTTAATTGAAATTTTATTAATAAACCTCAATTAATTTCGGACAAAAATTTAAAAAGAAAAATAAAAATAAGAACAAAAACATTATTTGGTCGTCTTCCGATTTCGGCTTTTTTAATTATAAATTTGAAGCTTGTCAAATGGAATTTTTCAAACTATTTTTAACTCAAAAAATAAATTGAACGCAGAAATTCGATATTTGTTTAATAATCTAATTCAATTTTCTTCGTCTGAATTCATCTATTTGAAAAAAAAAGTGGAAAATTTAATTTTAAAAAAGGCTTAAAAATTTCCAAAATTCTCCAAATGCGTTGTTTTGATGTTTAAAAATTTAATTTGGAAGTTCTGTTATTATCAAGCTGTTTATATTTTGTAAAATAATAAAATAAAAAATAAATGCCGAATTTTTATTCAACCAAATAAAAAAAAAAGTGAACATGGGCAGAAAATTAGAAGAAATTTGTTATTCCAGAAGTTTCTTTAATGCAAATTGTAGTGACTTGGTCCATGGTAATCTAAAATTAAGTAAATAAAAATTATTTAATGAAAAGAGAAAATAAAAATAGAAAAAAAAGTTTTTTTTTTCAAGTATTGATTATTTAATTTAATACCGTTATATTTTTGATCGCCATTATAATATGATCCATAATATGGTGTATAGGATGGTGTATTATGAGAATAATAATCTTTTCCATAATCATTATTATATTTTGGACCATATGATTGATAATAACTTGCAGCTGGATTATATTTTGTATAATAAGTTGGCTCGTAGTGTGATCCTTTTCCATGTGCATCATATTTTCCATATGATTCAGTATTATAATATTTTGAACCATAAGAATGAAGTTGAAATGGTGAATAATAAGATGATGAATGTCCACCAGGATAATATGAATTATGCTCTTAAAATCATTAAATATTAAACAAAAAAAAAGTTTTTTTTATTACCCAAAACAGCAAAAGCAGAAACAGCACAAAGTGCTAAAAGAATAAATGAAGTAAATGAAGAAGAAGAGGCAGAAGCAGAAGCAAAAGACATGATCATTTGATGAATTATTTGTAAATGAGAACACTTTTATACTGTTTCACAAAGACACAAAAAATAATTGATTGTATAGTATCCGGTACATTTGACAATTGTATTTATGTTATAATCTTATTGCTTTTCATAGTTTTCTTTAACTTTCTCCGATTTTTTTTTCGATTTCACTGAAATTGTTTATAATAACAACAAATTCTACATAATGCAATTTTATTACAGAAATTATTCCCGAAGTTCTCCTTCGATTGAAAAAAATGGAAACTCAAAATAATTTGGATTTATCGAATTTATTTTTGGATGAACAAAATTTATTAAAAATATCGAAAAGTTTGGAGTCGTCAATTATGAGAGAAAATGGAAAAATTGATTTATCAAGATGTGGTTAGAAATAAGAAAAAAAATAAAAAGGAGAAAAATATTTTAGAGCTGACAGCAGAAATGGAAAAATATTTAAGATCAATTGTGAGAAGTGGAAAATCATTGTCATTACGAGTCGTCACATCAGAAGATCAATTTCAAATACTTTTTGATGTTTTTTTTTCAAATTTTTTTAATTCCGAAAAAAAAATTAAATTAAGGCCGAAGACTCATTAAAATTAGAAGAACTTTTGATGGCTGTGATAGATTTTGAAGATCAGAATCAATTAGGAACAATTTTAACAAAATGTTCCAATTTGCAATCTTTATCTTTAATTTCGGTTCGGATTCCACCTAGTTTATCATCTTCGGTATCAAATTCGATTCAAAGTTTGTTGATTAATTTATTATTTTTTTGTCAAAAACTCAATTTTAGATCTAAAACAATTATCAATTTTGAATTTGTCTGCAATTACATGGTTGACAGTAAATGAATGGACAGAAATTTTATCAAACTTGGAACAGCTCAAAATTTGTATAATTAATGATATCGTTGCCGATTTTCATTTTCAGGTTTTTTTTAAAATTTGTTTTTCCTACTTTAAAAATTTTACAGAATGATTGGTTACCAAATCTGATAGAATTTTCATCGAGAAGATCTCAGCTTAATTGGTTTTCAGTCATTGAATTTCTTTCTGTATCAAATGTGAAGAAAATTGATGTTCGTGGATCAAATATTGATAAAACTCTTTTAAATGATCTTCAACAAGAAAATTTAACAATATTTTCTTGATTGTTTAAGCACGTGTCAATTTCTATGTTTTAAACATGTTCATTTTCTACTATAAATAGTAATTTAAATAATTCTAATTAACCGTAAAATAAACTGCTTGAAAATTTGAAAAAAAATATTAATTTTGACCAATTTCAAATGATGCTGATAATCTGCACATTGCAACAATTTTCCCTTGAAAAACTGGAAGAATATCATCATCTTGAAATATTAAAGTCCATTGATAAAGTGCCGTGCCACATTCGCAATTACTTTTGAAAAAATATCTGAAAATGAAATAAAAATTTGAATTCGTTTGATTTTTCTTTTTTTTTCAACCTGGAATTTTGATGATCTCGAATTCCGAATAAAAATCGAAAATATCGAAATGTAACTTCCTGATTTTCAATTTTGGCAACCATTGGAATATCATCTTCATAACGAAGCTCGATGCATAATTTTTGATTATTTAAAAAAGTTGAATTTGACACTTTTTTTCTATTAAAAAAAAAATAATTTTCAAAACATTTTCATTTTTAAATTTACGGTTGTAAAGTCGAAAATCCATTATTAAAACTTTTTGGCCGATTTAATGTGTTTGTATTTGATTTTCCGTGTTCTAAACTTTTTAATTTTTTTTTTAGAATTTCAAGAAAAAAATTAAAATTTGATTACTTTCAAATGATAAAAATTCATTAATTCCACTGTTGAATCCACTTGAATCTGATGTTGTTGATTCTCGTTTTTTTCTGAATAAAAAATTATTTTTAAAAAAGTATTTTTTTTATTATAAAAAAACCTGTAAAGAGATTCAAATCTTTTTGGTAAATTTGAAATAAATTTCGGTTTTTGTTTATTTAAAAATGAAATATTTTCAATTTTATACGGCTGAATATTTAATGGCGGATTTTCATCATAAATTGAAATTTCTTCCTCATCTGATTTATATGAACTCGACTTGGTTTCATTTTCTCTTTAAAAATTTCATTAAAACATGGAAAATGTTTAAAAAAGGTTACTGTAATGATGTTAAGCGGCTACAAACTGCATTAAAAAATTCAAATCTTGAACTTTCGCTTTCATGAGATGTTGCTGACTGAAAATATTTAATTATTTTTATTTAAAAAAAAATGAAGACAAATCACCATTTGTAATTCATGTCGAGAGGATTTATCAATTCCATCATCATCAAACCAAATTGAATTATTAAAATATTTATTTTTACCAATTGATTTTTCATTTTCAAACTGAAAAAAAACTTTTTTTTTTTTCAAATTAAATAAAAAAATGTTCAAACCATTTTATCATGAAATTTCGTTGAAAATTCAAAATATAAATTTTGCAAATAATCTGATAATTGTTGTTTCAATGGATCGAACAATTCTTTATATGGAGATTTTCCACCCAAAAGCTGAGTTTTGAAAAAAAAAAAGAAATAATTAAAGTGAAAAAGAAAAAGAAAATAAAGAAAAATAAATAAAAAGGAAAACGAGAAGCAAATAAAAATTTTTTCAAACCTCGTGAATTCGGTTTGACATAAGTGTTCGAGTTTCGTCATTGATAAAATGGCAAATTCCAGTATTGAGACTCAAATAAAATCGATAATTTTTATTTTTCATTTAAAAAATAAAGAATATTTTAATTACCTAATATATTTTCTATGAATATGTCTTGCTTGCTTAATTAATGATAATTGACAAGTATTTGATATTTTAATTTTTGATTCAAAATCAAGAATTGAATTAAAAAGATCGATTGAATCAACGGAGCTTCGTTCATTATTCTGAAATTAAAAAACAATTTTTATAAATTAAAAAAAAGTTTTATAAGGAAAAAAAACCTTTTTACACCATGAATAAAATGAAAAATCTTTTAAAATAATTAAAATATTTGTTGAACTGTTTTGTCGCATTTCTTATTGGTTTTGTTCATTCCGAGTAATGGAAAGAAAATTGAAAATGCGAAGAAAATGAATAAGCAGATGTTTGAAGTGGATTTTCACAATCAAGGCGGCAAAACAGATAAAGATTGTATCAAAATGAGATGTGAACTAGGTTTAAAATTGGTCGATCGACAAGAATTTCGACAGACAAAAATCATTTCTTATGCAAATAAAACATCAGTTTTTTCCAATTATTCGAGCAAATATTCGATTGGTTTCTATTCCATGGCAAACAGTTTTTTTTTTAAATTAACATTTTTGTGAAATTTCAAAGACATTTTTTTAAATTTTGAACTTTTTATTCAAAATAAAATTGTTCTTAAAAAGTTAATAAATTAAATAAAAAAACAGATTTTTTATTTGAAGGGAAAAAATGATATCAATTAAAACTTTTTCTTTTATAGAAACGCAGACACAACATTTAAATTTATTGCTTCAAATGACTCCGCCCATTTTTTTAAAATAAAAAAATTTATTATTCTAAATATGGCAATTTTCTAATAAGCTTATCCATTTTTTCTGTATTTAATAAAGTTTCTAAATTATTTTTCTCATTTTCAAATGTTTCTACACGTATTGGTGAATACAATAACTCTTCGATGCTTTTTGTTGTTCTTTTTCCATATTTGGTAATGATTCTTTGCAGATTTCGGAAACGTTTAATCTTAAACAAGTTTTTTTTTTAGAAAAATTGATATTTTACTAAATTGAAAACATAATTTACCTGGAATGTAGAATCTGGACTGGATTTGATCGCTTCACAAAGAGTATCAAGCTATAAATATACTGAATCGTTAAAAAAAATACTAATTTTACAAAATACCGCTTCATCACTGATACTGTAATTACAAGAACCAAATACTTTTTCTTCAAACATTAAAATATTTTCAATTTCATTAAGAGCTTCATTTAACTTTCCTTGCTTTGAGAAAATAATTACTTTTAATGATGTTGATATCGTAGGAGGAGAACATTTGGAAAAAGATATCATTTCACTTGCTTCTTCTAATCGATTCTGAAAAAAAAACTTAACTTGAATCATTTTAAAAATTCCAACCAATTTGATGGCATTTGCCGTGGCGAAAAGGGCCGCTCTTGATAGAATTTCACAGTCATCTTTATTTTTCTTTATAATTGTTTTTGATTTTTTAAAGTTTTCTTTGGTATTCTACAACTTTCTAGCTTACAATTGAAATTATTTTTGTTGTTTACCGATTCGAAGTTCATTGCAGTGATAAGACACTGCCGAAGGGCATTTTTTATAACTCCATCTAATTTAGTGTTTTTCAACAATTCCATTTGACTTTTAACCGATGGTTTTCCCAGAATTGATATTGAATTACCTGCGCTTTTTTTTGCTGCTTTAATCATCTAAAAATATGTGCTCTAATAAATTCATTCCGGGTCTTTCGTTTTCCTCATCTAACAAATCAACTTTTCGTAAGTAATTAATCTCACTAAAACTCGAATTACAATATTTTGAATTTGTTTAGAGTCATGCTAACGTTATTAAAACAACTCGATTATAAAAAAAATAATTTTTAATTTAATATTGATGTTCAACTACTTGCAATAAAGTTTTAAGTGTGAAATTAATGTATTTTTTGACTCATTAGTCATAAATAAAATCTAGATTGTAATACTTTTTTCGTTGCTGGAAAACAAAGACGAACAAACAAAATATTTATCAACAACATTTACTTAAAATTCTCCCCGGGCCAATTGACGACGTTGTTTTCTCTTAGATTCTTTCTTGACTTTGGTAACTTCTTCTGTTGGCTTGGAAACAACATCTTCCTTTTCAGCCAAAACAACCTCGATGTGACATGGTGAAGACATGTATGCTGAAGAATAGAATTACAAGCATTTAATTTTATACCTATATAAATGAACTTACGATTGATTCTACCGTGGGCACGGTATGTTCTTCTGCGAAGCTTGGCAGCGCGTTGAACATTGATGTGTTCAACAACAAGATGGTCCACATCCAATCCCTTGTATTCAGCGTTGCTTTCGGCATTTCTAAAATTTTAAGATTATTTTTGAAACAAAATTAAATTATGCACTAATAAAAAATTTTGAATTTGAAAATTTCTACAATTATTAAATTTAAAAAAAACTAACTTCAGCAAATCAAGGAGAAAGTCGGCAGATTTCACTGGCCATCTTCCTTGGGTTGTATTCCATTGTTTGGTTTGAGCTGCACGTCCAACTCCACCATGGTAACGTCTGTATGGAACAATTTCTTTGTGTTCCTTGACGTGTTGAAGGAAAGCTTGAGCACGTCTCAAAGGCATTCCACGGAGAGCCATTGCGGCTTCATGAGTGTTTTTGAAGTGAACTCTAAGGTCCGACCCACGTGCTTTGCACGACTTGGTGCTGTTTTCAGGTGCCCGAGAATAGTGAATCTTTGTCATGACGACAGGAAGATTACCTTAATATAAAGTTTTATGAAATGTTAAAAAACGATTATAACTTTAAAAAATAATAGAAAAAAAACAAAGAAAATGAGCATGTTTTACTTCAAGATATTTAAAACCAAATTCAAATTTTTTTAAATTATTTCAAAACGCAACGAGGATAATTTTTCATCATTTAATGGAAAACAATAATTGTTTTGAAAATGTTACAGTAAATGAATTTTATTTAATAAGGAAATTACGTTGAAATCAATTTAGCAGTGAAAAATAAATAAAAATTGTAAAAAATTGGACTCAGGCCTAAAAACACCCTAGTAAACTTCAACTAAAGGCGCAGCTGCTACAGTAGTGAAAAAAGAAGGTCTCAACACGAAGAGAGGGTTGTGTATTTTTCAGCAGTTTATCAATATTTTTATTTTTCTTTTTATCTTTTCTCATCTTTTTTATTTAATATTTTTATAAATACATTTTTATTTTTTCTTTAAATTATCGTTTTTTTTTTGTAAAAAAGTTATCTTACTCAAATTTTTTAAATCATTTTTGCTGTAATTCAAGACTACCGCCAAAAATGTTAATATAATAGGTTCTTTAATGAATTTGTCATGTTTTCAGATGATAAAAGCTATTTTAGTAATTAATAATCATGGTAAACCTCGATTATTAAAATTTTATCAACGCTATACAGAAGAAATGCAACAGCAAATAGTTCGGGAAACGTTTCAACTTGTCTCGAAACGGGATGACAATGTTTGCAACTTTCTTGAAGGAGGAACGTTGATCGATGGAAATGACTATCGCTTAATTTACCGTCATTATGCGACACTTTATTTCATTTTTTGCGTTGACTCATCGGAAAGTGAACTTGGAATTCTAGACCTCATTCAAGTTTTTGTTGAAACTCTGGATCGTTGTTTCGAAAATGTTTGTGAGCTCGATCTTATTTTCCACGTGGATAAAGTTCACCATATTCTCGGAGAAATTGTAATGGGTGGAATGGTTTTGGAAACGAATATGAACGAAATATTGCAACGAATTCAAGAGCAAGATAAAATTCAAAAACAAGAAGCTGGAATTTCTGCTGCTCCAGCCAGAGCAGTATCTGCTGTAAAAAATATGAATATATCTCAACAACTGAAAGACATCAAACTTCCTGATCTTCCATCATTGAGCAATCTAAAAAATGCATTTTAACTTAAATAATTTATTGTAATTTTTATTCTTGTACATAAATATTTATTGTTTCTTTTTATTATCGTTCTGCTAAATAAAATTAAAAAATTAAGGTATGCCTCGAAATGGACGATCGCTACGACACATTTGTTTCTCAGCCAGTCTTTGTTGGAGACAACAGTCAGTACAGAGAAAGAAATAACGCGTCTTGGGACCGAATTCGTCACGAAAATTCATCGAGTGTTAGATCCGAACCAACGAATTACTATTTCTATGATTCTGAAGCATTTAATCTAGTAAAAATGTAAGCAGCCATAGTCATTACATAATTTATTTATAGGATAATCAAGATAATTTCAATCAAAATGAGTCTACTAATCAAAATGAAGAAAGGGTTGCTCTACAGGAAGGTATATTTAATTAGTAAAAATTATGAAACTATGATTTTCATAAATTAAATTTAGATTATTCAACAAATACTAGAAGTGAAATAGACATCCAAGATGATCAAAGTCTTGTAAGAGAACCTGATTTCGAAGATTTAGAAACTGATGAGAAAATTCCTGAAATTTATTGCATGGAATGTGATTTACAAATAGATGAATTAACGAAATCAGAGCACGATTGGAAAAAATGTGAATTTATCAAGTCTAAAAAGTTTTCGTAAGTTGCAAAAGTTATCCTTCAGTTTCAAATAAAAAAACATTTTTTTCAGGTGCTCTTCGTGTTCAATGACATTTAACTATGAAAGAAATTGCAAAATTCATAAAATTTCAGAGCATTTTGATCAAGTAATTTATTTTTTTTTATTTGTCAAAACAGATTATTTAAGAAAGATTTCTCATCAGTTACGAAATGTATATTTTGCCCAGAAGCAAGAAATAAAACTTTCTCAAGGTTCAGTGCATATATTGGCCACATCAAATCTCATTTCACATCTGATTCTTTAATTTGTAAATTTTGTAAAGCAGAGTTTGATGATAGCGTTAGTTTAATTTCGAAAAAAAAAAACAAAATAAAACATAAATTTATCCATTCCAGAGAAATTTAAAAAAACATTATCGTCACGACCACAGTGATCCTAATGAACTTTCATATTGCCCCAAATGTCAAATAATTGTTCCATTAGAAGAATCTTCTTCTCATTCATTACTTCATGTTGTTCATAATAATTTAGCCGCGTCAAAAACTAAAACTAAAAAAAGTCGCTCAAGATTAGCAAAGCATAACTGTGAGGAATGTGGAAAACATTTTGTAAGACCGGCCGAACTAAAAAGACATTTAGAAGTTCATACCAGAAAAAGTTTGAAATTAATTAACGAATGAATAGAAATACAACATTTTTAAGAAGAATCTTCTTTACCAAAATGGAAATGTGCTATTTGTGAAAAGACATATTCACATGTTACTGGGCTTTATGAGCATAAACGCGTAGCCCATGGAGATTCAAAACGTTTAATTTGTTCGTTCTGTGGAATTACTTTTACCAAAGTATTATTTAAACTTTTTTTTTTCCAAAATATTAGTGTTTTTTTTATTTAGAAATCAAATCTTGAAAGGCACTTGAAAAATATTCATCCAATCGAACCAGATCAAATCATAGGAAACAAAACAAAATACGAATGCCCACATTGTCCGAGTAGACATAACACGGCAGCAGCGTTAGGATGTCATATGAAAAAAGTTCATTCCATTGAAAAATCTAGTTTTAAAAGTAAGAATTCTTTTTTTTGGTTAAATATTCATCAATTTTTTAAAATTAAAATAAAATAAAGCATCTTCAGATCGTATACCGCTCGATATATTTACATGTAAAATTTGCAAGCGTGAGTTCAAAGAACTTATAATGTTGAAAAAACATAAAAGATTTCATCTCATGGTGGAAAAAAAATTACGAAGTCAGCGAAAGGAAATTTATAATTGTGAATATTGTGAAAAAAGGTAAAATCGTTATTTTTTTTTAAACTAACGAAAGTATTTAGTTATATTTTAAAAGCTTCTTTAAACTGGCATATGCAATCTCATTTGGGAGAAGAATCAAATGTAGTCTGCGCCATTTGTAATTTAGAATTCTACGATTCACAAGAATTCAAGAAACATATAGAGGATCACCATTCAAATAGTTGTACATTATGTGGTCAAACATATTCAACAAGAAGAGAGTTTGAAAGACATGTTTGCAATCAAACAATATGCAAGGTTCATATTTTATTTTAAAATTTAAATGTTTTAAATGTAGAATATATTTAACTTTCATATTACAAATTTTTCCAGGAAAATCAAGGAGATATCCAATTTGGGAACGTTCATTCAACATTAAAAAATGTAATTATATGTCGGTTATGTAAACCACCACAAAGATTAATTACAATTCGGCAAATTAACGAACACAAATCAAAACATCAGTCTAAAAAAATTCATTTGTGTTGGATATGTCACAAGTCATTCAGAACATCACGTAAGATTTTTTTAATTTTTATTAAAGTTTCATAACGAAATAATTATAGAATTGTTATCTTTGCATAGAACTGTTCATAATTCTGATCCAATCAGGTGTTCACAATGTTCAGTAGTTTTCAACAACCGGGTTGAACTCAAACAACATATTCGATCGATTCATACTAATGATGATAGTTATCAATGTGTTGTTCATGTTGACAGGGTCAGCTTTTTTTAAATCAAAAATATTAATTTTAATTTTATAAAAATTCGTTTATTTTATTTAGAATGCTGCAATGTCTGCACAATCATTTGGTGAATACGGAATAGTTGACGAGCAAAACTCAAGAACTGCTCGAGCACACTCAGTTGTAGATTGGGTAGAACAGCAACAAAATCATATTCATGTGCAAAGTAAGTTATTTATTCTAATAACTACTTTCAACGTTTTAACAAGAATTCATAGAAGCTTAAACAATTTCTGTTTAAATTTTGTATAAAAAATAACAATTTTTCATCAGATCCCCCTTGTCAAACACGAGAAGGTCGAATAAGATGTGAAGTTTGTAAACACATGTATAATAATATTGAGCTGTTATGTGATCACTGGAATGAGTAAGTATAAATATAATTTCTAAAACTAAATGTTTATTTTAAAAATAGAAATGAAACGGAACGAGATCATTCATTTTCTATTGTAACCTGTCCAATTTGCGATCGACGAATCCGTGGAGCTGCCGAAGCAGCTAATCATTTAAGAAATGAACATTTTATTATGGTTCCAAAAAGCTTAACATTCATGTTTGTCCTTAATTATATTTTTTAGTTTATGTTTCATTAAATTAATTTTCAGGGATATGAATAACACAAGTCAAAGTGTAGAGCAAAATACAAGTTTAGTCATAAAAGAACCCAAAAAAGGAAAAGTTCATGAATGTATAGAATGTTCAAAAGTGTTTAAAAAAAAGAATGATTTGACACGACATATTAGAATTCATACAGGTATAATTGTTTAATTCATTTTTCCAGCATACAAAAATTTATAATTATAAATATCAGGTGAAAAGCCACACGAGTGTCCAGAATGTGGTCTTCGCTTTAGAGTCAAATCAACATTGAATAATCATAGAATTATACACACAAATGAGCCACCATCACATGAATGTGGAGTTTGTGGAAAAGTAAAATTAATATAATTTTAGTTTTGATTTTTTAAATACATTTAATTACAGATGTTTTTTGAAAGAAAATCTCTTGTTATTCATATGAGGATTCATACGGGTGAAACGCCGGTAAAATGTAAATACTGTGATAAGTGTTTTCGAGCAAGTTCTTTTGTTAAAACACATGAAAAAAAATGCCAAAAAATGGATTATTCTTTGGAAAACAAAACAACGAACAAACTAGTTCCAAGAAATGATATCTTATATTCCTACGCGGTAAAAAATTTCCAAATATTTAATAAATATTTAAATTCTCATTTAGGAAGTAGGAGATGTTAATCGAACAATTGAACAAATATCAACATTACCACAAAACGAACTAAAATTATCACGAATGTCAGCTTTCGATGCAGTTCACGCATCAACTTCGTATAACGTAATTTTTAAAATTTAATTTCGATATAAAAAGAAAACTTATTTTTAAAATAAAACAAATACTTGTCTAATCTTCAATTGTTATTTCAGATTGAAAGAGAGCAGTTAGTTGTTCATGTAATAGCCAAACCAATTAGCTCAAAGGAATATGTTATTATCGTTCAATGTGATCCACCGGATCCGGTAACATTTAGAGATACAGTAAGCTTAACTTTTTATTTTTTATTTTTCATTAAACAAATTATTGTCAGATCGATACATCGTCTGCTATACATATTGACCAACTACGCTCATCACAAAGTCTTTCAGTAGTTCTTCATAACAATATGAGGCTAAATTTTAACACTTCAAAAATGTTGCATATTTCACAAACTTTAAATGGAGTTTTGAAGAAAAAAGTGCCAGTAGGACCAAGACAAGCAGTTAATGATTTGTTCGAAGTTATTGCATATGAGGAAGAATCATTTTCAAGACGATGTGCGATTTGTGAAGTTGAATTTATGACAAAAGAGCAAAGTGAAAGCCATTTTATGTCGGAAGATCATGAAATTGCCCAATTACTGTTTCCTATGACAAATCAACAAGCACATATAATGACAAATCCAGAAAATGTCAATTTTATTCCATCGGGGTATTTTTTTAAAATTAAATTGTCAAAAATTAAAATAGTAAAATTCAATAATTTATCAGACAAGACAACACATGCAAATTATGCCTTCGAAAATTCATGGATTTAGATCTTCTTATCGCTCATATTCAAAAAGAACACGAAAGAGATGGAAATGTTATGATTCCACCACGTCCTGCTGCCCATACAGCACCAATTCATTGATTATTATTTTTATTATTAGATTCTTAAATAAATAGTACTTGATGACACGATAACATGATTATTACGCAACTCACACTCTCTCGACTTTAAGTATCACGCCTATTGTTTTGTCTAAAACCAAATTGTGACAGTCTGGTTAAGATGTAATTTCTGCAATGTTGACAAAATATTTGAATACTAAAAAATATAAAGATTAATAGAATTAGAACACACATTGAACTGGAAATCTATTTGTTCGGATGTTGTATTTTTGAGCATTTACACCCTAACATTAGTCATATTTACATAATATTTTGATAATAGAAAAAGAAGAAAAAATAAAGTTGGAAACAAGGTCGGATTGGTCATGTCTCTATGATCAGATAGTCGGATCACCTAACAATCTTTATTCACACTTGAATAAATTCATCGCCTTCGTATTATAAACTTGACAGAAGAAAACTGACTGACTGACTGACATATTATACATTTTTGATTGATTTATTTTTTAATTTAAAACAATTTTAAGTTTTTATAAAATTCTAAAATTATTTTTATTTAACTTTTCATATAAAAAATAAAAAGAAAAAGCAAAGAAAGAGGAAGAAGAGAAATCAAATAGTTGAAAATTAGAAAGAAATAACTGTAACCTCACACCTAATTAAATATGTATAAACAATTGTTTAAATATACAAAAATTTGATTGTTGGTTTTCTGCTCAAGTGATTCATTTTGTTGCTCTTCAATTGTTTTGACCAATCTTGAAGTGTTGCGCTAAAATTGATTGCAGAATTCATTCCAAATCGGATACAATATAATTGTGGGCGTGGCTGGCCAATGAACGTTATCAAGTGGGCGGAGCGTGTTGAAAAAGACATTTTCTTTATTTTATTATATATTTTATACGTTACATAAACAATTTTCGAAACGGATTAGTGAGTTTCTGAAAATTAATATTTTGAAAATGGCATCTTTTCCATATTTATTAACAGATTCAAAACATCATAAACCTACAAGGTTTTTTTTAATTTAATTTTTAAAAACAGTTTTTTTTTTAAATAAATCAATCAATTTTTAGTTCATCATCACCATCAACGTCTTCATCATTTTCAATTGATACTTTATTATCTTCTCCACTTTCTCTTTCTTCGAATTTTCCAACTCAAATTCAAGATTCTTTTTCATCATTTTCATGGCCAATTCATACAACTTATCCATTTGTTTGTAAGTTTTTCAAAATTTAAAAAAATTAAAAAATAAAAAAAATGTTTATTCAGCAATGTTGTGTTCACCACTTTTACCACAATTTATGCCACCATATCAACATTTCACGTCAAGAAGAAAACGAAGACATCGAACAATTTTCAGCGAAGAACAATTGAGCATTCTCGAAAACACATTTTTATCGACACATTATCCTGATGTGGCAACAAGAGAAAAATTAGCGATTCAATGTGCTTTGAAAGAAGAAAGAGTTGAGGTTTTTCTTTTTTTCTTTTCTTTTCTTTTTATCTTAAAAAATCAACAAAAATTTTTTTTTGAAAAACGAAAGATTTTACCGATAATCTTAATATTTGATCCTTTTTCCTTTCCTGATCGCATTCAGGTATCAATTTAGAAGTTCATTGAGGCGGATAAACACTGTGCCGCCGCTTTTCATTATCTATTGAGAATTCAGCCGCAAAATAGGAAAAGAAAAAATATTGCGCAGATAATATGGGATCATCATCAATTTTAATAACATCTGCCAATTTAAATAATTAAAACAAAACAAAAACAACAAGAGAAAAAAACATTTTTCTTTTTTTCTAGGTTTGGTTCAAAAATCGACGAGCAAAAGATAGAAAACAGAAAAGAGATGAGAATTGTCAATTATCTTCAAAAGTATTTTTTCTTCCCCCATTTTTTTTTCTTTTTTAATTTAAATTCGAAATTTATTTAAATTTCAGCTGAGCGATGATTCAGAATGTGATGAAAGCGATGAAGACGTGAAACGAGTGAAAAAAATTAAAAAAGAAAAAGAATCGAGTTCACCTGAAGTGAAATCAATTTCTTCCTCTTCTTCATCTTCTTGAATTTGTTGGCATTTTTCCAGTTTTTTTTTTTGATTCAGGTTTTTTCCTTTTTTTCTTTTTCAACTCAAACTTTTTTGAATTCAAATTCTGCTAGTCCAATTTTATTGTTCAAATGTATAAAATAATAAAAGAATTAAAATTAACATTTTTTATCAATAAAATGATTATAATCCGTTTTAATTAATCTCATCATTGTTTTCGAAAGACCCAAATTTTCATGTGTCTAACATGATTTGGTATACGGTAGATGGTGGATAATCCGACATGATTATTCGCACCAAGACCCTCTTTTTTTTCTTTTATTTTTGTCGTTAATTCTCATTTGATGTTAAAAACCGGTTTTAGAAAACAAATACAGAAAAAAAAAGAAAGAAAAGGGTATGAGACTATAATAAAAATCAAATTAGTTCTCGATTTTGATTCGATTTCTGATTAAAAAAAAAGAATTTTTTTTTGTAAAATAATTGGTAACAAATTATATTGAAAAATAAAGAAAACGAATTTTTGTTTATATTTATTTTTTTTATTTTAATTTATTTTTTAAAAAAATGTTCATTTGAAAAACCAAAAATTTTTTTTTCGGGAAATTTGGGTAAATATAATGGAAAAGTTGTTGCTGTTGACCGATAAATCCAAAATAAGCAAGTTTAATCTAAAAATTCTTAATCCAGCCAGACATGCTCGAGTGGTACCTAATCGCCAAAATCTATGCAAATCATTGAAATTATTTGTGGGAAACATTTTTGTCCAACAATATTTTTAATTTTTTTTTTTAAACAATTTTTTTGTCGTTTTCTGTGATGAAATTTCAAATGTAATAAGATGAAGAAGTTATGAAATATAATATGGGAAAAAATGGATCGAATGAATAAATCATTGACAAGTTACGGTAAGTGGAAACGAAGAGAGTGAAGAAGTGCGTGTTCTCACACCTGTCACTTAGAAGCTCAATAAGGAGGCAAAGAAAAAAAAGATATTGAATTACAATATACAAATGATCATCATTTTCATTTTTAATATTTATCATTTTTATTTTAAGGGGAAACATTTTATTTATTAAAAAGGAAAAAAATAAATTTTTATAATTTTTTATTTTAACCTGAAACCTGAAATTCAAACTTTTTTAATCTCATTAAAATAATCCTAATTAAACAATCGATCGATCGATCGATCAATACCTATTATTAGTTTGTTCAAAAAACCATCTGTCTCTTTTTCATTTTTTTTTGTTCATTTTTCTTACAATAAATTGTGAGCTATTTGCAAATGGATTTGTCGATCGTCGATCGTCATTCAATCAATAGAATCGGTGTTAGGAATACGATAATCTACACGGGAATCGAGGTGTGTGTATGTGTAGCATTCGAAGAAAAGAACAAAAACAAATATAACAAGTCGGCTCAGAATAGTCTTTACAAAAAAACATAGCAAACGAGCCAGCAGGATGTGAGCATAGGTGTGAAAAGTCAGCATGTGCTCATCCTTGCTTCTTATTGTAAATAATATTACAAACATCTGCTTCTGATTTCCGGGGAAATGTGTCGGGGAAACTTTTTGTTATTTCTAAATGATGCAACTCATTTTCTTTTTTAAAAATATAATTTTTCTTTAATTTTTTACGATTTCATCTTAAAAAAGAAAAAATAAAGTGCAAAATTTGAAAAAAAAAACAAATTTTCCAAATTAAAAACCCAAAAATTTGAATTCCTTGTAAGACAAAAAGTTACTGTAAGTCATTATCTGATTATGCATTTTTAAAAAAAGCCTGAATTGATGTGGATCGATAAATACATTAAAAATATGAATTTCAAACATTTTTGAATTTCAAACATTTTTTTATTTATATTTGCTTTGCTCAAAGTTACCTGAATTAATAACTCAACGGAAAAACAAAAATCCAAATATCTCACAGTTTTGTGTGTTTAGAAAAAACTTGCATTTTTTTCAGATCAGAATACTTATCGATAAAACAAATGAAAAACAAGATCTTGACAAAGATGGAAGAGGAATTCAGCTTTTGTAAAAAAGTTCGACCATAAAAAATAGAGTTCAGCCATTTCGAAATTTGAATTTGTTTTTAAAATTTGTTTCTTTTTTTCAAAATAAACTTTTTTTAAAGTTTTTTTACACAAAAATTAATAAAATTTTAATAAAAATATTTTCATTTGTACATATAAGTTTGCAATAAAAAATCTTTTATTTAAAAAAAAAAAACTATTTTTTGTATTTTTTCTGTTATAAAAATTTTTAAACGCTTTTTCTATGTCAGAATATTTTAAAAACCAGATGCTCATTCTTCATCATCTGATTTTTCATTTTTTTTGCTGCGTGGCTAATTTTTTCCGATTTTTTAGCTGAAATTAATTTCAATGAGATTTAAAATAAAACCTTTTCGTATTTTTCTTTTTTTTCGTCGTTCGGTTGCCGAATTAATATTCGCTTTTAGATATTTACAGCATTGTTCATCTGTGAAAAACACATCTGCCACATTTTTTGATCTTTTTCCACCTGATGGTAAATCAACGTAAATTGCTTACTCTTCGAGTAAATTTCTTAATGGCGACATCGTATTCTTTGTGATCTTTTTATACCATTTGCGTATTGGTTTGGTTTAACTTTTTAAAAATGTATTGTTTAAATTTTTTGTTTTATACATTTTTCATTTCTTAAATTTATAAATTTAAAAACAAAAAAAACAAAATTATTTAACAAGTTTTCGTTTATTACTTGATTACATGTTTAATTTTATTTTTTTTAATATATTCCTATTTTAATTAAGTCAATTAATTGGATATTTAAAAATACAAGAATAAACAAATTAAATGGCCGTGGCTGAGTTTTAGAACTGAGCAATTTGTTAAACTAGGCCATTTCATCGTAAAATCATCAACTGACTCGTTTCTCTATTTCTCTTACTTTTTCTAAAGTTTGCACGTGGATTTCAAAATAATATAGATTTTCTTTTAAGATAAATATTAGAAAATATAATAATTTTTTAGATTAATTTTGTATGACGAAAAAATAAATTATTATTATTTATACAGATTTTTTTCAGATATTAACGAATGTCATGGTTATCAAAAGTTTCTGATTTTGCTGGAGCTGCTGAAAATTTGTTAAATAAACTTGATGAAAAGGTAATATAAATGTTAACGTTTATTTATATATCATCAACAGAATTCAAATTATTATACCGAATTTTAAATTTCATTTTATAAGACAGGAGACGCTATTCAACAAGCAAGAGATGCAAAGCCTCGTACAAGGAAGTCAAGTTCAGCGAGTATTCCTGCTATGTCCATCAATATGCCAGTAAAAATCAAATTTATTTAAAAAAAATTCTAAAAACGTAACGTGTTTAGGAAAGTGTGGTAGCTGAAGAATTCGGCCGAACAACTCAATCGATTCCATCAAGAGCTCAAAGTGATTATGTTGGATCGAGTTGGAAAGGGAAAAACAACTATGACCAGTTTGTTCTTATAAATTATTTTAAACAAATAAAATAATTCAAGCTCAATTATACAACCTGGAGAAACAGCAACTACCGCTTCAGAAAGTTGGTCAATGGTTCTTAATTCAAATGATTCATCAGTAAAACCAGAAGAAGATAGTAAAAGTCAAAAAGGTTTTAGAAAACGAAGTGTTACTACAGTGTGCTACACATGTTTATATACACCCCTAAATTTCAACATATCGTTGTTGAGAGAATGTTTAAAAGAAAAATAAGTTTAAAATCGAACAGAAGAGAGAGAATTACGTATAGGAAAATATTTTCACCTAATTATTCAATCAATTACAAAAAATACTTGATTCTTTCTGTTCTTTTTGACTTTAAACGTATTTTTCTCTTAAAACTTCTCCCAACAACGATATGTTGAAATTTAGGGGATTGACTATAAACATGCGAGCACACTGTAGCGTTCGCCTGGCTTGTTAATATTTGAAAAAATTATGAAACATTTTGTTTTTAGCTGATTGTGATGCAAATCTCAAATCTCAATTGTGGGCTAAAGAATCGCAAATAACTGTTATTAAATCAAAATTAGCGGTAATTACATGAAAGATTAATTTTTCTAATGAGAAATTATTTCGCAATAATTTTAAATATTGTTTTTTTTACAGGAAACTGAGCGTAAACTAGAAAAAAGAAATCAAGAATATTATGAGTTAAAAGCAGAAAAAGTAAAGCTAAAACAAACTTTTCAATATTTATTACCTTTTGCAGCAAATACTTGAAAATCGATTAGAAAATCAAAATGATTCAAATCAAGAAATTGATAGCATTCAAGAATTAAAAGTAGCTCGAAAAATGGCACAGAGCCAAAAAGAAAAAGCAGTCGAAGAATGTAATTCATTAAAACGAAAAATTGTTGGGTTTGAAGAAGAAATCCGAGCGATGGTTGAACAGTTAAGATTAGCGAAATTTAATCTGAATGAAAATAAAAAAGAGTTTGACGAATATAAAACAAAAGCTCAAAAAATTTTAAATGCAAAGGAAAAATTAGTGGAATCTTTAAAACTGGAAGTAAGTTATTTTTAAATCTTCCATCACTTCTTAACTTTGTTTTTTTTAAGCAAGGAATTGGAACAAGTGATCGGCCTGTACATTTATTACAAGCTGAAGTAGAAGAAATAAAAGTTGAACGGTAGGTTTTTATATTTAAAAATATTTTGCAAAACAAAAACAATTATTTCTAGAGATTTTGTCAAATCTGACCTCGAGTCTGCCCAGCTTCAAATTTATAATTTGAGATCAGATGCAGAAGATTTGGAAGTTCAAATAAGGTACTTTCAATATCTTATTTAAAAAAAAAGGAAAGAAAAAAGTTTCAGAGATTTACAAACGCAATTAAATGAAGAAAAAAGAAATCATTTAGAAGAGAAACAATCATGGGAAACTTCAATGGGACTATTAAATGAGAAAATTGAATGTTTTAGGTAATTATTTAAAAAATAGCAAAAACTAAATGTAATTGGTTAAGAATCGAAAATGAGTTCACAAAACAAGAAATGAAACGACAAAATGATTTAAACAATGCCAAATTGCAAGAAAAAAATAATGAAATTAGAAAAGCAGTTGAAGAAGCAAAAGCAAGGTATTTTTTGAAAATTTAAATTTTTTTGATATTCAAGATAATATTTTGAGATTACGAGAAGAACAAGCTCTAAGACAAAACGATGATAGTCACAGTCAATTAGGTGAAATGTTGCTACAAAAACAGCAAGAATTGGAAGATGCTCAAAGAAGTAACCAAGTTTTGAGTGTTCGGTTAGATCGCTTACAGGTTTTTTATAGATCGTTGTTTTCAATTTCATGTTTTTTATTTACAGAAAGCGGTAAGTGCTCGAGAAACTTCAATATCAATGGAGTATCAAAATACTTCGTCATCATCATTGCAGTTAAATAACTCACCATCACATTCATTTTTATCAAATATTAAACATACTCAAACTCGTCAAGCGCTTCAAGCAATTGATTCAACAGCATTAAAATTATTTACAATGCTCCGAAATTATCCATCATCTCGATTATTTTTTGTTTTCTACTTCATTATAATGCATTTATGGTTGTTCTTTATTTTAATCACTTATACTCCTGAAATTCATTAAAATTTTGATATTATACATACATAAATGTATTTTTTGTAAATTTTGAGCGGGAATGTGTAGCTAGAAGAGTTTCAGAAAATGTTTAATTTAATTTAATTAATTGTATTCTCCACATTATAACCCCAATGTTTGTAATTTTAGATTAGTTTTTCTTTGAAACAGATTTGGTTAGTGTTTAAAATTTCCCTCATGTTTTTCACAGATAAATTAATCGTGTGATAATCAAAAATAGTGATGTTTTGTTTGGAACTCTTTTGTAATACTAACTGGGTGATAAGACATTATGAGAATTTTTTCCAATAAATATTTTAACATTTGCAAGTTTTTTTTAAAACAATCTTATCGGCTATCGTTCCGAATAGAATAATATTTATATTTGTCTATATTGTTGTCAATCGATGACAATTTTTAAACAAATAAAAGTAAAAAAAGCGAAATATTTTTATATTAATTAATGTTTATTTAGTCCGAGTTTCTAAGATTTTCCTTTAAACTTACAGAAAAATCAAAATGTCTTCAAAAGTTCCTTCAACGCTGAAACCAATCGCACATTATATTAAAATTGCGAATGAAAATGCGTCCAGAGATCCAATAATTTATTACTGGTGTAAGTTTTTTTTTCCATGAAAAAATGTATAAAATTAGTACCTTGTTTGAGTATTATTTACTTTCTTGCAAGAAAAGAAATAATTCGTTCGAATATATTGCAGCTTTGTTTTATGCTGTTCAAAATGCTATGCAATTTGATAAATCTTCCCCTGAAGCACTTCAATATATAACCGGTCTTCTTACCACACTGGAAGCAATAAAAAAACAATTAAATGATAATGAAGCCATTAAAAATGAGGTTTGATTCAAACTATTTCTAAAATTACTTCTTTTTTTTTTGTATTAAGACAGTTGCTCAAGCTCATATTGAAGATTACGCTCTAAAATTGTTCAATTTCGCTGACAAAAAAGAAAAAAATGGAGAAGTTTAATATATTTTCAAAGAAAATTATTTAAAATCCAAATATCGATCCTTTTAGATAGATAAAGCAGTCGTTCATGCTTTTTATACAGCTGGACATATCATGGATATTTTATCACTTTTTGGTGAAGTCAGTAAAAAAGGAAAAAGAAAACCTAAAGTTAGAACTTTTACAGGTAGACGAGCCATTTTTGTCATCGAAAAAATACGCAAAGTGGAAGAGCACTCAGATCTTTGCGTGTTTAAGAGATGGAACGCCGTATGTTTCAAGCAATCAACCGGAAAAAACAGTTGATGACGGTAGGTGTTTTGAAATTTTTTCTCTAAATTTTAAATTGAAATAAATATTTTATTTATACAATTAAAAAATGAATTTTAGAGCTGGCCGATTTTGGACAACAATTTCAACCACACGACCCATCTTCAACGTCTGAGAGAAACTTTGATAACTCAAATCGGTCTTCTGAAGGAGGAGTTCCAATCGGATTCACAAATGTTCCATCAGGTCCACAGCCACCAATAAGAACAACAATTCCACCACCTCTCAATCCGTATCAATTTTCAAATCAAGTTCCTGTTGCACCAATGCCAAATGCTTCTTCAAATCCGCAACCACCGTCTGTTCCATCAAGTTCACAACCACCAGCGGAAGTATTCGCTGAAATCAAAAAATTAACAAAATATGCATTGAGTGCTATTGACTACGAAGATACATTGGCAGTCCGAGATAACTTATCGAAAGCCTTGGCAATTTTAAACAAATATTGATTTATTGATTCTGTTAAACACGAAATTAAATTTATTTTAAAATTCAATGTTCCATATATGTAAGTTCCATATTTTTTTTATTTAATTATAAATAAACATGTTTTTTCATTTTTTTTTCATTTTTATTTAAATTGCAGTTTAATAACTGATAATTTATTTGAAAAAGCGTTTTTAATTTTATTCTTATTGTTTTTTTATAGTCATATCATGCACGATGAGGGAGAAAAGAAAAGAAAAGGATTAAGGCTGTAAGTTGATTTTATAATAAAGAACAGTTTAGATCGATTAAATTTAGAGTATCGAAAAAATCAACTCGACGTATGTTGGGAAAATGGAGAAAGTTGAATTCAGATGAAAATGATTCAATTACAACAAAAGAAGTTGAAAATAATGAAAATATTGATAATAATGATCTTGATGAAGTCGAGAACCCAAGAAAAGTTTTAGGATTGAAACTTATAGACGCAATTAAAATTGATCCGTCATTAGATGGGGTCGCATTACCATCTTTTTTTCGATATGCCATAGATTTTATTGAGGAGCAAGGTTCATTTTTATTATTTAAACTGGGAATAAATGTAATAAATTTACAGGGCTTACAACAGAAGGAATTTATCGCCTTTCTCCTCCAAAAAGTCGATTAGATGAATTAGAAAAAAAAGCAAATAGTGGAGAACCATTGGTATTTGTAGATGCTCACGATGCAGCTGGACTTATTAAAAGGTATTAGTAATATCGCTTAATTATTTCAAATATAATTTAATAACATTTAAGATTTTTACGCCAAGTTCCTGAACCTTTACTTCCTTCAATATTTGAAAATATAGTCGAATCATGTACATGTGGATTACCAACCAGCAGTCAATTGACATCAGAATTAATTTGTAGTTGTGGAGCTGCAATTGAAATGAGAAAAGCTCTAGATTCGTTAGATAAAGAAAGAAAAACATTGTTTTCGTATGTTTTTCTTCATGCTCAACATGTTATGATTAATGAAAAAGAAAACAAAATGGGGTTACAAGCACTAGGATTATTGCTGCAAACAATTTTAGAAATGTCAAGAAAGTTAGTTAGTTTCTGTGCACATATGATTCGACCATTTAATGGTGTCACAGTTCAAAAGGTAAGATTTAAAATTATTTTCGAAAAAAAAAAGATTAACTTAAATTATTTTTTTATTGATTTTTTTTCAGGCGAATTACTTAATTGACGAGACTGTGAAAATTGAAAAGTAAGTTTTATTTTTATCCGTGTAAAAAACAAAAGTAAAAAAATAGCTCGTCGAACCGTTTTATCATACATTTAAAATGCGTAAACTTAAATGCGTGAAAAGAAATTAAATATACAATTGAGCAGTTTCTGTGAGAAAAAAAATTAAAAATGTTTGAAAAGCTATGACTCGGTTTTCATAAGTTTTATATTATTATTATTATATTTATTATTATCTGCGAGGAGTAGCATGCTGAGTTCCAGGCTGTGAATCAAGTTCTATTTCAACCATTCCATCTTCAATTTTAGTCGATTTTTCTCTTGAAGCTGATTGTTTCTTCTTCTGTTCTTCTGTGTTCACTTTTCCATTTTTCTAAAATATTAAATTAAAAAAAACAAATTAAAAATTTAAAAAAATTAAAAAAAAAACCTTCATAAAAAGGACAATAGCAACAATGACAATAATTGAAATAATTGCAATTGCACCAATTGTAATTGGCACAGCATATTTTCCTAAAATATAATTTATTTTCTAAAATATAATAAAAAAAGGCCAAACCATTCATGATGGCAAATTTTTGTTTCTTTTGAAAATTTTCAATTTTTTCGAAAAAGAAATATGAGAGAGTGAGTCAGATGTCTTTGGGGGAAGGAGGGTTTTGTGAGAAAAAAAAAGAAAAGAAAAATGTTGAACAAAATTCTCGGTTTGGATGTTAGAAATTTGATTGGAATGCTAGTTTGGGCGGTTTTATCAGATTTGAAAAAGCTCGAAAAGAATGAAATATGTCAGTCATTGAGAAAGAGAGACTGACATTATTTGAACTTTTTTTTTCTTCAAATTCTATTGAATCATTTGTTGAAAAAATACACAATTTTGAATCATTTTTATGTCTAGAAATTTACCTTTTTGGTTATAAACTCCCTTTGAATCATCAGATTTCGAAATATCATAAACTTCACGTCGAGGTTCTTCTTTAAATAAAGTGTCATTTGTTTTTCCACCAATAAATAAATCAGGCTGAAATTTAAAACAAAATGTTGAAATGTTGAAATAAAACATAAAATATGCATTACGATTGTTAGCGGTGTTGACGCTTCTTCTACTTCATTTGAATTTGTAATCGATTTTGTTGTTGTTGTCGTTGGTGGAATAGTTGTTGTGTCTAGTTTTTCATTATATGGTTGCAAACTTTCGGGTGGAACTTGTAATATTTGTTGACCACGTAAACTATATGGGCGATCGCATAATGTTTCATTTGCATTTGAAATGAAAAATAATTGATTTTTTTGACTTGAAAGTTTAACACGGTCTTCCACAGCGAAAACGACTAAAAAATATTGAAAATGTTTTTCTTAAACAAACTTGAAATGTTTAAAAACGAACAATTTGTGATTTCGGAATCACATAAATATGGGTTTGATGAAATGTCTAAAATTTCGAGAGCTGGAAGATTTTTGAGAATCTAAAAACCAAAATTTGAAAATTGTTTTGAATTTTAAAATTGAGTTACATCGGGAAAGGATTTCAATTGATTCTTTGGCAACAATAGTTTTGTTAGAGTCTCCTTTTGATTGTTGAATGTATTTTCTTCAATTTTTGAAATGTTACATTTTGAAAGATCCAGTTCCTATGAAAAGATATTTATTATTCAATTTAATTGTTCGAAAAAAAATTACCTCAAGTTTTAAATAATCTTTTAATTGATCAGCTGAAATTGAAGTGAATTTACATTCAGCAAGAGATAACTTTTTTAATTTTTCAAGACCTGTTGGAGGAAGCTTAAAATTCAGTTTTTTTTACAATCTCGCACATATTTGTAGAACTTACGGATGTTATTGGATTATTTCGAAGATTCAGATGAATTAACTTATCGGTGAGAGGCTTAAAATTATCAGATGAAATATTTTTTATTTCGTTCCATCCAATATCCAATTCCTCGAGGTTTGATAAACCGAAAAAAACGTCTGGTTCAAGAATTCTAAAATTTTTTTTAATTGTTTAATTTTAATAATTTTTACAGCTTACGAAATAAAATTTCCAGCTAGTGATAGTCGTTTGACATTTTCTAATCCATCAAAAGCATATGCTGTTACATTTTCAATAAGATTTACACGTAGATCAAGCTTAAAAAATTTAATTCAAAAATTGTTTTCTATAATTTTAAATTTATATTCAGTTTTCTCAATTTTAAATAATAAAAAAACAATTTTTCCCAATTTCTCAATCACATTGGTGTTGACTTTTTTTCAAAAAGTATTTATTTACTAACTTCTTGAAGCTTTTTCAAATTTGCAAATTGTCCTGGCTCCAAAGAAGCAATTGAGCAACCAGACAATTTAAGAACTTCAATTTGTGGGATATCCTTGAAAAGACTCATTGGTGGCTCAAAAATGCCATCGGCTCGAGATAAGTCGAGAGTCTTAAATATATTTAATTTTTAAATTGCTGCCTTTTTACCATCTAAAATAATGTTTCGTACTTTTAAAGCTTTAAGTTTTCCAATTTCTTCAATCACAGTATCATTTATAAAGTTGTGTTCACCAATAACTAATGTTTCAAGTGATGTAAGCGGTAAAAATGCATCATTTTCAATTGAACTTATGAAATTGCCAGAAACATCAAGATAAGATAACTGAAAATGTAATCAATTTTGAAGGATTCGTCATTCTTCTTTGTCTTTTTCTCTATCCTCAAAAATAAATGTGAAAGAAATCGAAATAGATGAAAGTGATGAATACAAACAAGTTTGTCAAACACACAAACGCATTTGTGAGATAATTGGCGCCTAGGGTTTTAATTCCACAAGATACGCGTCTTGTATTTTTACTGTCTTCAAATGAATAGAAAAAATACGTGGGAAAAATATCCATTCATAAAAAAAATTGTTTTCTTTTAAGAAAAAAAATCGCTTATTTGGTTTCCTTTTCTTACTTTCACAAACAACATTAAACCTGTTTCTTATTTTTAAATTCATCAGCACCAAGAGTTTCTAATTTATTATTCGAAAAAGCAATTGTTTCTAAATTTTCAAGACTGTTCACTGATTTTGGAATTTTCTGTAAACATTCGATTTTTGTCTTTTTAATTATTCAACAGAAAAAAATTGTTACCAATAAATTACAAGAATGAATAGTTAAGTTGCGCAAAAATGGCTCAAGATTTGAAAAACTATCATCACTTATTTTGAGCTCATCTAATCCAGTGCATTCGCGAATTTCTAGATTTTCAAGTTTTGGAGCTAATTCACTGATTTTAGGCAATCCAGAATCAGGAAATTCCATATGTTGAATGCTTATCTAAATAGAAAAAATAATTGAATTGAATGTAAGGCTGAGTAATATCACCTGTGAAGTAACTAAACTCGCATTTTTCACAGCATCTGTTGCTTTAACAAGATGATCCAAGTTTGAACCGTAAAGACAAGAAATCGAGACTTTATCATTTTCTAATGGCTTAAATATTCAAAATAATTTTATGGTTTTAAGTGAAATTTTTTGTTTACTTTACAAAAACAAAGAATCAAGTTATTGAGATCATCCTCACTGAGATCAGTTTGATTTTCTAGTACATTTAAATCCGGACAATTTGGAACCGATGTTTCAGCCGTATAAATTAAATTAAAATATATGGAAAATATAATAAAAACGACAAAATGTCGCATTTTTAAGAAAGTTTGAAATCCAATTTCGATGTTTTATTGACTGAAAAAAAAAGCATTGATGATACAAATAATTAGGGCGATAAAATGTCGAAATATTTGAAAGATTGAAAAGGAATTTGGCGGATTGATTAAAAAGAAAATTTGATAAGGTTTGGTGGTGAAAATGACGAATATCAGTATTGTTTTTCAAAATATAATGGTTATCACAAATCATTCAATTTCATATTTCTATATAAATTTAAAATCAAATCAAATAAATAAAAATTAATAAGCAGTGAAAATAATTAAAGAAAAAAAACGATAAAAAACAGCTTTGTCATTTCCGTCAAAATTTTGATTCGGATGAAAGGTGGAAGGAATGATGACGCCTTGATTTAAAGGGCGGAGTCGTCGTCGTCGTCGCGGCTATGTTATGTAGTGTTTCGAAAAGGTAGAATAAGAATAAAAGAAGACGTAGAGAGAGAGATAGAGAGAGAGAGAAAAGAAGAAAGAAAGAAAAAGGTTGGCGAAAAAGATGGTTAAAAACAATTTTAATGTTTTTTTTAAACCATAACATGTAGTTGTTAATGCAATTATACGGGTCATATATTATTGGTAAAAAGCTAAAGAAATTAAATGTCAATGCGCAATACAATTTTATTTAAACGTTAAAAAAGCGAAAAATATTAAAAATGCAGTTTTTCTGGGTAAAATATGAGAGATATTAGAATAATTTTCGGTTATTTGATGTTCTCGAAAGAAAAAAGATAAGAAAAACAAGATTTTTAAATGGAAAAAGGATGAAAATTATTGATTTGGAAGTTGTGAAAACATCAAACAGTAAGTATGCAATTTTCTTTTTTTTCTGACATTTTTTTCCTGGATTTCAATTTTGCTTTAATCATGTTTCACTATACGAAAAAAACAGTGAAGCGGAATGGAGTTGAGATATTATTTGAAACAGAAAACATTTTTTTTTTGAATTTGTTTGATATTTTTGAAAGTGACGCAAATTAGAAACATTACACTTTTGACATTACAGATATGTTCCACCAAAAACAAGCGAAGAAATCGAAAAATGGTTAGACAATGATGATTTAGAAGTGGAAAAAGTTGGAAAAGAATTATCCAAACAACTGTTTTTATTAGATCTACTACATTCAAAAGTAGGTGGTTTCTCTTATATTCTTTTTTTGTTCGATATTCAAAAGAAAAGGGCATAAGATGAAGGATTAGTAGCGACCAAAAAAATATATGTTGGGAATGGGAAAATTCGTCTTCTTCTTTCTTTTTTTTTTCAAAAGTTTTCAACTTAAAAAATTATTTTAATCAACGTAGTTTATCGATTGAACCAATTGAATATGGTTTTTTATTATTTACTACAAAATTCAGTTTTTTCATTCCAAAAAAAAAAAAACGAAAAATTGAGAGAGTGAAGAAAATTTGTTAGAGGTCAACCCATATTGGTTTTATCTTGCCTTTAAATCTTTCTTTTCGTTTTTCAGATTAGTGCCAGACATAAGAAAGGTTTATTAACAAGTCAGCTAGATGAAAATGCGTGGCAAATTCAGAAAAATATTACAGCCATTAAACGAAAATTAAAAGTTTTTACTTTTAAAAAATTGTATTAGTTAGAAAATGTTGATTTTTAGCAAATTTCCGAACCAATAGCACCAGTTGTATCGGTTGCCCAAATTGATGGAAGATGTATTGAAATATATGAAGAAAAACAATTAATGGCAACACAAGGAATGTTGAAAGAAGACATCACTTATGAACAAAAAAAAATTGCTATTCTTTGTTGGAAAATCGAGAAACATTTAACTGAAAATGAAAAAGAAGAAATGGAAAATGATGATAACAATGAATGGAAAGAGAGGTAAAATCGATAATTAATTGTAATTTTTTCTTTAATGAAACTTGTAGATGTAATTTGGAAGAAGCAGCAAGAAATGTCCTAATCAATGAAATAACTTCACTCCGGTTAGCATGTTCTGGATTGCGAGCGCTTCTTGAATTTGAATCTTTTAACAAATAGGAGCTCAATTTTTTTTAAATAGGCGCCCACAATCGCAATTTTTTTTGAAAAAGAGCTTTATCATGTGGCAATTTCACTAATGTCATAGAAATTTTGATTAATTTTTTTTAAGTTGTCAATTTCGCTTATTTCATGTTTTTGTTTTTTTTGTACAGTTTTGTCCATATATGTAGAAATAAAATTTTAGAATTTTTTAAATTCTTTTTGTTTAATACATTTATACCTGTTCAGTCGGTTAATATTTGGAATTTTTCAGGAATTTCTAAATTTTGAAATATTTTCAGATGGCAGATTTATTTAGAAAACCGAAAAAAAAGGTTTGCGTGAGGCAAAAACTTGAGGACGATGACGATGACGAAAGCAACAGCTCATCAAGAGTTTCGGATATTCGAGATCTTCAAAAAGCAAGAGAAAGAAAAAACGGTTTATCAGAATTAGAATGTGCAGTTGGAATCGCAAAAGTGCGTTAAATAGAACATATATTTTTAATTTTCTTTATTTTTTTTTCAGGCGGCTGCTTTAGAAGATGGAATTCAGATGACCGGAGGTGGAATGGTCATGACCTTAAAGAAAAAAGCAGCTATGGAAGCTGAAAGTATTGAACAAGGACTTAGGTAATTGTTTTTTCTTTGTTATTGTTGACCTTTATTTTTCTTTTAATAGAGGACAGTTTGAAAAGGAAACAATGTTACGAGATGAACACGAAGAGTTGAGAAAGTATATTGATGATGGATTGAAAATGGAATCTGCTGGATCAAAATCATCTGAACAAACAGCAAATGCTAATTTTTCATCATTAACGGCAGAAGAAAGAGTAAGTAGTTTTTTTTTAATTTTAAATGCGTTAAATTATATTTTATTGAAGGATGCAGCTTTACTCAGACAAGCAGCTGGAAAACTAAAAGCAAATCAAGGAAAGAAAGAAACAGAATTATTATCAGAACATATGTTAGCTGGAATTCCAGAAGTTGATTTAGGATTGGGGTAAACTTTCAATTTAATAAAAAACAAAAGTAAACATTATATTTTAGGTCGAGAATAACGAATATCCTAGAAACAGAGAAGAAAAAACGTTTTCTACTTGAAAAAGCAAAGGCACTTGCAGCCGGTCTACCTGCGCCAATCGAGGAAAATGATGAACCACCAAATAAGCATAGAAGATTTCATAGAAACAGAAGATAATTTAATTTATCAAACAAATTTGAACTCATTTGTTTTTAATTATTGTTTCAAACTAACTATGAATATGTTTGTTTATTTATATTTAAACAGTTAAATTATTTATTTTTAATGAAACATGTTCAATTTTGTAAAATCTAAAAACAGCATTTTTCCTTTTTAAAAGTCTAAATTCAAATTTGCAAGCCGATTAAGAAAACGTAAAACACAAGCTTCTCTAGAATTTAGTATTGAAAAGTGAGAGAATCTTTTTGAACTACTTCAACGGGTCTCGAAGCATTAAGATACAGTATACGGCTTTTGTTCCATTTTATAATTTTAGGAAACGTTTTTTTGCTTTCCCAATTTAGACGTTGCTTTCATATTTTAAAATGAAAGGTGTTTTTAAAAAAAAATTAAAACATTTTAGCTCGGAACTAGTCATGCAGTCTTGCGCAACAACAACTTTTGGATCAACCCAGGTTGAAGTAACTAATTCTTCTAATTCGCCTCCTCGATCAACAATGCTTACTCCAACTTCTCTGGATGGAGAAACTCCACGAAAAAGGCTAGAAGATAGTCGCTGGAATGTTTTGCGGAAGGATGGATGGGTAGTTAATAGAAAACTTTCATTCGTTATCAAACTTCAATTTTCAGACTGGTTCATTGCGAGCTCCACCACCAGCTCGACTTTCATTGTCAACTAGCAATCGTCATCCAATGTCTCCGATTTCTTCGGCATACAGCCAAACTCCGAATTCTTTGTTATCGCCAACTGTTGGAACGAGATCTCGAAATTTATTCTCACCACAATATCCACAGACACCATTAAGTTACGGGAAAGTCTGGAGTGATAAGCGTAAGGTTATTGTAAATGTTTGAATTTCATTCAACATATTTTAGAATTGACTTCACCAACTTCAACTGATCCTATTGAAACCGAGGCATCTGTTGAATACTTGGCAGATCTTGTCAAAGAGAAAAAACATCTATCTCTATTTCCTCATATGTTCAACAATGTTGAAAGACTCCTCGACGACGGTAGATCATTTTTTTTTCGTTTTAACTGACAATTTCTAGAAATTGGTCGTGTTCGAGTTCAATTGTTCCAAACTGAGTTCCCACGGGTTGATTTGCCTGAGCCAGCCGGAGATATTGTCTCTATCACTGAAAAAATATACGTTCCAAAGAATGAGTACCCAGACGTGTGTTTCTTAATATTAAATTTAAATTATTAAGCATTAGAACAAATTTCAGTACAACTTTGTCGGTAGAATTCTCGGTCCACGGGGAATGACCGCAAAACAATTGGAAATAGACACTGGTTGTAAAATAATGGTACGTGGCAAAGGTTCAATGCGTGATAAGTCAAAAGAAAGCGCTCATCGTGGAAAAGCGAATTGGGAACATTTGGAAGATGATTTGCACGTTTTAGTTCAGTGTGAAGATACGGAAAATAGGGTTCATTTGAAACTTCAAGCTGCAATTGAGCAAGTCAGGAAACTTCTAGTTCCAGCGGTTCGTTATCGGTTTTTTAATCGCGTTTAATTTTAATTATTTTCAGCCAGAAGGTACAGATGAGCTCAAGCGAAAACAACTAATGGAATTAGCAATAATTAATGGAACTTATCGTCCAATGAAGTCGCCAAATCCTACTCGTGTAATGACAGCAGTTCCACTACTATCGCCGTCTCCATTGCGAAATGCAGCATCGGTTATAATGTCACCAACAGCTACTACTCCAGCTGGAACAAACGCTGGAGCGGCTTTATTAGTAAACCAAAAGTCATTTATTTAAAAAATTAAAACATATTAAGAGTCCAACATTGACTGCATCAGGAGCTTCACTTCTTAGCAACAATGTATTTGATTACTCCCTTCTGAGGTTTGGTTTATACAATTAAGCTTTAATTGTAGAAATCTTCAGCCCGAGTATGTTCGATTCATTTGGGTCATTGCAACTGCCTGGAGATTTCGCATTTCCTAAATACCCAACTACTACATCTTTTGTGAACTCGTTCCCATCATTGTTCACATCGTCACCTGGACCTCTTGGAAATTCTTCACCACAAGTCACCTCGGATACTACAAACACTACCAACAGTTCTTCATTTGGTCAGGTTCCATGTCAATAGTTATCCATAATTATGGCTTTTGTTGTTCTAACCCTAATTATTTTTTTACACTCATGTACTATATGTCATGTTATCATTCCCCTCTTATATCATAAGTTTGCCACTAATTGTGGACTGATTTTATTTGATTGTCCCACAACTCAAAAAAACTTGTTCTCTTTGAATTAGTCCGTAAAATTGATGGAAAAATTCGACCCTATTCTGGACTTCTTTCGTGATTTTCCAGTCCTGATTGTCCGAATACCATGGAACCGTTTCTGTGTTATTTTCATTCTAACCATGTACAATCGCCGATTTGTTAATCTCACTATTGGGTTCTGATTTTTTCTGACCCATCTAATAAAATTGGCAATCTAAATATACATTCCCCTTATTTTCATTATTCAATGTTTACATCTCACAGTAACCTTTCCCCCTGTTTTCCCATCCCAATCTTGTCGAAATTATTTTTAAGCACTTCCTTCTGTTTGTCCCCATTTTTTAACAAACTTTATAATTTCTAGTTTTTATCATACTCAATTCAATTGCATCTTTTCGTTATGTTTTTATATAGAACAAAACGTTTTATTGTAATCGTGTTCTGATCATAATGAAAATTCTCATTTCGAAATATCAAAATGGTTTATATTGTTAAAGACGGCAATTGTTTTGATTACAGTCTTGAGGATGAAGTAGAAAGTTATCCGGTGAACCAATATGTTGGTGAGATAATATTAAACATACAACAATAAAAATCAGCCTGAAAGCTAATGTTTTAAGTAAAAAAATGTTGTTTGGAAATATTCTTATTTGAAGAAGAAATTTGAAAATTAAAAAATATAAATTGAAGGTAGAAATATTTTAGGACTTTGTTTATTTTTAATGCTTTCCTCATTCTCAATTCTCGTAATTATAATCTTAAATAATCGATCAAACATGAAAAAACAAATGAACATTAAAAAACCAAATCGAGCTGTAAGAATTTTCAGTTTGGTGAAACGAGAGATTTTGTGAAAATTTCAGATAGAAAATCAAGTTGAATGGCATATGAATGAGCAATTGGCGATCGCTGAGAAAAATTATGTTCGTGAAATGCGTTGGAGAAAAGATTCAAGCACATCAAGTAGCACAGAAAGACAAAATCGAGTATTTAAATTTTAAAAAATCATTAAAAATTAAAACGTTTTTTTCAGGGAATTATTCCAAGAGATTTAGCTCGAAGTGAATTGTGGTGTTTGGTTGATCAAATTGTAGAAACATTGGAAAAAAGAAATTTTGATCGGGATCGAATTTAAACTTTAATGAATCATAATTTTCATTTAAAAAATGTCTTAAAAAATAAAATTTTGATTAATTTTTAGACAAATTTTTTTAAATTTTCATTTTTTGATCTTCTTGATCTTTCACATCTTTTTGTGTTTTTTTAAATCTTTTTTTTTCGATTATATCATTAAAAATTCGAAATTTCAAACAATTAATTGTTCAATGTCGAATAATTCATCAATTTTGATTCCAGGTAATTCAGAAAATTGTCAATTAAATAATCAATAATTTTTTAGAACAATTGTTCGATAATGAATTTATTCCAAAATTGGAATACAATTTACCAATTGGTCTTCATGTTCGTTCACTTCAAATAGATGATTATGAAAATGAGTAAATTTATCAATTGATCAGTTTCTTCATTTTGTTTTTCTTTCAATTTTTCAGTTATTTAAAACTTCTTCAACAATTAACAAATGTTGGAAATTTAACAAAAGAACAATTTGAACAAAAATTTATGGAAATGAAAAACTCAAAATCATATTTTATTGTTGTAATTGAAGATAAAGAGTGAGTTTTTATATTTAAAAAATAAATAATGAATAAATAAAATAGTATTCGTCGAGTTGTTGGATCAGCAACATTGGTTATCGAACATAAATTTATACATGAAGCTGGTTTACGTGGCAGAGTTGAAGATGTTATTATTGATCAATCAATGCGAGGTCTTAAATTAGGACAATATTTGAATTTTATTCTTGTTGAAATGGCAAAAAAAGTGCTCTTTTTTTATAAATTTCAAATTTAAATTTAAATTTTTAGATGGGAGTTTACAAATTGTCATTGGAATGTAAGAATGAATTAATTCTGTATTATGAAAAATTTGGATATAAGAGAGATGTCAATTTTATGACTCAACGATTCAAATAACTTTTATTTTAAATTTAAATTCTTTGTTTTTTATTCAACGTTAGATTCATCTTTTTTGCCAACATGCACCAATATTGCGCCAGTAAAAAATTTTGCTTGCGATTTTTTAGTTTTACATTTTGCCCGTTCTAAATCTAATTTTTATTGCTTTAAAAATGGTTGCTTTATCATCTGTGTGGGGAGCATTTAAAAGAGGATTTCCCATTTATTCATGGCCAATTCTAGCTGCAACTATCATTTTTGTTGATTTCAATCATACAAGAGAATGGAATTCGTCCGGTAGAAAATCAGTACTTCAAAAAGAAATTCTTGGTCAACAATAAATAAATTTTGTTTCGAGTTTGTTTTTTTTTCAATTGAATAATTTGTTTTAAATTCAATCAAAAAATATTTATTATTTAATTATTTAATTTTGTCCTCTTTTTGAGGTGGTCGAAGTTCTCATTGTTTTCAATTGAGAACTTCTAGTGTTTTCCATTTTGTAGTTTTGTCGATTTTGCCGAGCCATTGGAGCAACAATATTGTTGTTCGTAATATTATAAATTTCTTCTATGTTTAGCAAGTTGTTTTCATAAGAAACTTTAAGTAAATGATATGCAGTTTTTATGAGATCTTTTGACACATCTGGACTTCTGTAGGAAAAGTAGGCAACAGTGTAGAGGTTAACCACGGTATTAACGTAAAGCTCAAATTAAAGAGGGTTTTTTTTTAATATTTGAAAAAAATTACTTGAAGACCAGTGAAAACACAAAGAAAAACATATTTAATATGCTCAATGCTCACAGATGCAGCATTTTGTACTTGATCAAGAGATGAAAATTCTAAAGAAATTGATTTTTAGATTCCATGGAGCCCATAAATTTTACGTCGTCCAGTAGCCGTATTCATTTTAGTCGAAGCACTTGACTCGACATTTTTCCCCTTTGAATGGGACAAAGCTGTATTGATTTGCAAATCATTCGCTTCTTCAATTCCGGTTTTTGTTTCTAAAAAAGAATGATGTTGGGCTTCAGCAACTTCAGATGTCATTTCAGCGAACGTCTAAAATTCAAGAAAATTGATTTCTCTTCTTTTTCTGAATTAGTTTTAACCTTTCACAATCCGAGTTATTGTTTAGCGAAGAATGATTTATTTGTCTCATTTTCTTTTTTCATTAAGAAAAACAATTAGGTTACCGGTTTTCCAGAGTATCACGTTTAAAAACTTAACAAATTGTTGGATTATTTAAAAAATTGTTTTATTATTCTTTTCCTGTACTTTGACCTATAAAAATGTGTCTTTTTATCTCTAACTTATTTTCTAAATCTTTTTTTCTTTTTCTTTTCCTTTTGTTATCTTTTTTCTCACTTTTCTTCTTTTTCTTATCATTTGTTCGTTGTTCAATTAAATTTACTTATTGTGATCTCGTTTTTTTGTTGCTGATCACACTTGTTTTTCTTCTACACAAAAACTAAAAATGTATTTTTTTAATTTACAGAAATGCTATCTGCAAAAAATGTGCTTTCCCGAGTTGTTCGTTTTAATAATGTTGGTTTATTTTAAGTTAATTAATTTAATTATAATTTTCTTTTTAGATAACTCGGTTGAATAGCACATTAGTTGTTGCTGAACATGATGATTCGAATTTAGCTTCAATCACATTAAATGCAATCACTGCTGCTTCAAAGGTTGATTTTGCATATTTTTAGCATTAATTTAAAAAAAAAATGAAAAAGTTCACAAATCATATTTTGATTTGTGATCAAAGATGTTTAGTTTGTCAGATTTTTCGATAAACAATATTTGAACTTTAAATTAAATCAATAGTATTTTAGCTTGGAAATGAAGTGTCAGTTCTTGTAACTGGTGCAAATGCCACAAAAGTTGCTGAGCAAGTAGCAAAAGTTAATGGAGTTAAACGCGTTTTAGTCGCACAAGATGAAAAGTTGAAAAATAATCTTCCAGGTATAATAAAATAAAATTGTAAATTTATTTAATAATAATAAAATTGTAAGAACGTCTTGCCCCAATAATTCTTGCTTCTCAAACACAATTTAATTTTTCTGCTATAACCGCTGGATCATCAGCTTTTGGCCGTGGAATTATTCCAAGAGTCGCAGCCAAGCTCAATGTTTCTCCAATTAGTGATATTACTGAAGTGAGTATTTAAAAGTATTGATTAAATATTATTTTTAGCAATTTTTAAGGTTCATTCTTCTGATACTTTTACTCGAACACAATATGCTGGAAATGCTGTAACAAAAGTCAAATCAAATGCTCCTGTTAAACTATTGACGTTCCGTGGAACATCGTTCGAACCAGCCAAACAAGGAGGAAGTGGAGCTATTGAAAATGGTAAAACTAAAACTCTGGGATACTAATAATCTAGTTTTATAGCTCCAACATCTGACATTTCAACTGATTCATCAGAGTTTCTCGGACAAGAACTAAGCAAATCGGAAAGACCAGATTTAGCTACTGCTAGTATTGTTGTGTCAGGTGGACGAGGGTTAAAAAGTGGAGAAAACTTTAAATTGATCTATGATCTTGCTGACAAACTTGGAGCTGGAGTTGGAGCATCTCGAGCAGCTGTTGATGCTGGTTATGTACCAAATGACATGCAAGTTGGGCAAACCGGAAAAATTGTCGCTCCAGTTTGTTACTTCTAAATTAATTGAATTGACAAACGGTTATGTTATTTTGTAGGAATTATACATCGCTATTGGAATTTCCGGAGCTATTCAACATCTAGCTGGAATGAAAGATTCTAAAGTTATTGTTGCGATCAACAAAGATCCAGATGCACCTATTTTCCAAGTTGAATTTGTTTGAAAAATTGATTTTTAATTTTTGGTTTCAGGTTGCCGACTTTGGCTTGAAAGCTGATTTATTCAAAGCAGTTCCAGAATTGACTGCTTCTCTTCCATAAATGGTAAAAAAAATTTATTATTCGAGAAAAATAGAAATGTTCAACTGAAATTTTTTTAACAAATAAATTATTGGTAGAATTTTTCTTGAATTGTAGTTTACAGTGTGAATTTAAAAATTTTGTGACTTTGTTTTAAAGAAATTGAACAGAAAAAATGTATTATTGAAAATACGAAAAGGGTGTGTAACCCGCAAGAAAAGCGAAACTTGGACGAAAAAAAACTGCAACTGAAAATGTTTTGAGTAGTTTCATATGAAAACAAAAGAACCATTTAAGAGACAAACGTTTTTCAAAGAGATCATTTAAAATAATATCAATTTTTGATGAAAATAGAGGTGTTCTAGAAAATAAGAAAATACATTTTGAATATTTTAAAACTGTTAATTGATTGAATTAAGGCATTATGAATATTTTCCAAAGTGAGAAAACATGCCGACAATTTTCTTGGATTCTGAAATATTTGAATTACATATAAATATAATATAATATATAGAAATAAATCTAGTAAATACAATGCAAACGTAATGGACACCTGTAATTTGAAAAATGGAAAAGGCCAAAAAAAGGAGAACAACCAAACGGACAAAAAGAAACAAATTCAATTTTCAATTTTGAAGCAAATTAATGTTCGAATAGAAAAAGCCACCGAAATGAGAAAATCATGGGATAATTAAAAAGAATGATGATTTTGAAAAATTATGCAGAAAAACATCGAATGAATATTTGTTTATTCCAAACTTAACATTAATTCTATGCTACTGCAACAGTTGTGTTATCTTCGGATACTGTAACAGGTTGAGTTGTAGCTGCTGTAGAGACTTCTGGATCTGTTGGTGTATGCTCCTCTTCTTTTATTGGTGGTTCTGCAGGGCGTGGTGAATTTGTTGCTGATGCTGTTAAAGGTGTTCGAGTTCGAGACGCATGTCCTGATGACGAATGATTTCTGGATGGTGTGGAAACTGAGATCGCGGCTGCCATTTGCTGAAAAAATAAAGATATTTAGAAAAATTTAACATTTTCATTTCTAAATAATTCAACATACCTGTGCTTGAGCTACTGTAAATTGTTGCATTGCTGCCGCTGCTGCCGCACTTGATGGTGGCATCATACCAGGTAACCCAGCCATTCCTGGTGGCATTCCTGGTATGGCCATTCCTGGCATTCCCATCATTGGAACTCCAGGAAACATTTGTGCTTGCATTAAGGCATGCATATGTGCTAATTGCATTTGATGAGCCATCATTGCATGTTGCATTCCATTCATTCCACCATTTGCCATTCCGTTATTTGGTCCGCCGCCTTTACTAACTCTTGGAGAAGCTCCACCCATTCCACCCAGCATTGGGTTTCTTAAAAATTAAACAATTAAGCAATTAATTTTTAATTTGATTTACCTCATCATCATATGTGGTTGCATTGCTGCAGCAGCTGCGTTCATTGCAGCCATTGGTTGAGACATTGAGACTGGCATTCCGGGTTGATTACTTTTGATTATTGATTCAACTTCATTCATCATTTGAACTTGAACATTTGAATCTGATATCACTGCTAAATATGTTTTAGCAATTGACTCTAATTTTTTAGCGTTTTCCTGCATTTTTGCCAATTCCATTTGAGCCTTAAATTAAAATCTTCAATTATTAAAGTAAATTTATTACAATTTACATTTTGTTGATCAGTTGATTGTTGTAATTGCAATTGTAATTGTGTCATTTCCTAAAATTATAAAATTATTATTTTAATTTAAATACAAAAACAATCAATAATCAAGTTTATTTGTTGAGTGGTTTTTAATTGGTAAAAACTTTTATTATGATAAAAGTTACCTGTCTTGTTTTCTCTATATCACTTTTATTAGAAGATAATTGCGAGTTCATCATTTGTAGATCCTTTTTTAAAGCGTCTAGATGCTCGAAAAATGACATTCCACTAGCTGACCCACTTCTTTTTCTACTAAAAATTGCCATTAACTTTTTTATATACAATTTCAATGTTACTTTTCCCGGGAACTCGAGCTAGGGTGTGAGTAGCTGGGTGTAACAAAACGTCGTTGGTCCGCCGTTTTTGATTAAGGTGTGATCGATAAAATCGATCAAAATATACCAACCAATATTATATAATTTCAATCAATAAAATTGAAATAAATTTATCAAATCACTCTTCTTAAGCGAGCGTTTAAGCTGAAAAATAAGATTATTAAAAAAAATGATTGAAAACGTTTTTGTAAGCCGATCAAAAATAGTTAAAATTCATATTAAAGACATTAAAAAAAGACGGCGAATATTTTATGGAAAAAACTGAGGAATTTAATGGTGTGCAATTATGAGAAGAAGTGTTCGCACCACGAACCCCATATTTCACGAGAAAATAATTGAATACAATTGAATTTTCTATGTAGTAGAACTAAAATTTAGGAAAAAAAAACAGAAGTGATAATTTTATGTATGGCCATAAATAATATTTAAAAATGATAAGAATCTATCGAAAATGTAAAATAAAGCGACAAAATGAACGAAAATTACCAAATCATTTTGATAAGATGATCTGCTACAAATAAAGAAGAAGAAGAAGAAGAAGGTAATTTTAACAATTATAAATTTCTAAAATAAATAATATTCTGCAATTCTATTCAGGAAAAGACAACAAGTTTTCACATAAAATGACAAAAATGGGCAAAAATGAGATGGTGGAAAAAAAAGAAGAAAAAAAAATAGGGAAAAAGTCAACGAAGCGATGAATATAAATGTGGTTGGTTCGGGTTGTATTCGATTAAAAACGATGGGTTTCTTTTGACGAGGGGAAGATGGATATATGAGCAAGAAAAAGATGAAGTAAAAAAGGAGGAAAAATGGTGAGATAAAGCGGATAAAAAAAATGGAACGAACGACAAAGATATTTATTAAATTGAGGAAAAAAACTCACACACAAAGACAATAAATTTGAGTTGAATATGAACAAAATTTTATGACATATTTTCATCGATTTAATTTTATATTAAATAATAATTGATTAAATCACAAATCATTTCCCTCCCCTTCTATTTTTTGGTAAAAATAGAAAAATTAAGCTTAAAAAAAAGGCGTTTTGTTCCAAAATCATTGCGAAAATCGGAAAAAAAGTGACGAAAATGAGGACATGAAATTATAAAAAAAAAACAACACTAAAATGATGGAAATGAGGCGGAAATGTGTGAGAAAGTGCGTTAATGATGCGGAAACTATGCATGGAAGGGGGGGGGGGGGTGGTTGGAGGATGATGAGAAGGAGAAGAAGGGAGAGGGAGAGGGAGAGGTAAGGTGAGCCAATTCGTAGTCAAGGTCGATGATTAAATTAAAATTCGAGGAAGAAAAAAAAAACATTTTTTTCAAAGACTTAGAAAAAAAAGAGAAAAGTGTCGGTTTTAAATAGAAAAAGAAAAGATGTTATAAATATCTTAATGTCTATTCTTCATCCGCCCATAAAATAGCCTAATAAAATAATTTATATTTAATTGCTTGCACTAAATATTTTACACTTTCCTCTCCAACCATCAAACCAATAAACCTATTGAGTATTTCCTATCTTCTTTTCTTTCTTTTTTTTTCCAACAACTATCATTTATGTTGGTGTTGAACTAATCCGTCACAAATATATTTTTGAATTTTCTTTTAGAAAACCTCTTATCAACTTTAAAAAAAGAAGAAGGAAAAGTATTGTTAAATGTAAAAAATGATGAATAATCAAAGCAAAAAAGCTACGAAAATGTCATGAGTTGTGGTTAAATGGTAAAATGGTGGTGAACGAACAGAGAATAAAATATTACAAAAGGAAAAAAGAGCAAAGTAAGACTTATTCAATATTTGTAGACAAAAAAGTGTTTTTTTCACAAAAAAAAAAAGAAAAAAACGAGCTTCTCTATTCAACATTTTTTTGCTTAGTTACAACTTATGAATATTTTACTAATATTTGCGTTAAAAAAAACCGGGAAATTTCTTTCTCACAAATAATAAATTGTTTTGTTTGAAATTGAGATCTTCAAATTCAAAAATATCTTGTAAATGCGGAATGTCGTAATATATAAAAGAATTTGAACGAAAGAAATGGGAGAAAAAGGGAAGGAAACAGAGGGAAACGAAAAACGGGGAAGAGGGGGGGGGGGGGTGGAGAGAAGAATTAACGGGTAACATAGAAAAGAAAAAAAAAGAGAAGGAAGGAGACGAAACGACACCATCAACAACAAGAAAACCAATTTGGAAATTAGTTGAAAGTGGAAGAAAGAAAAAAAAAAAAAGAAGTCGAACACAAAATGGATTGGATATACGGGAAGGGGGGGGGGGGGAGTGAGGAGGGGGAAGGGGGGGGGGGGGGGGGAGTGAATGTGATGACGATGAAAACGAAAGAAAAAAGGCAAAGTGGTGGGATGTGTTGGAGGGGAAGAGGGGGGGGGGGGAATATAACGAACGAAAAAAAAAAGGAAGATGAGAAAAGAAAGGAACAACAACAGAAAAAAAGGAAAGGAAACGAACGAAAAAAAAACATATATAGAATAGATGAAGACGAAGATGAAGAAGAAGAAGAAAAAGAAGAAGACGCCGAATAGCGATGTAATCTGTCGTCTAATTCAATAATTCAATTACGTGTCACATACAAGTGAACCTTTTTTTGAATTGAATAAGTCGAGAAAATGAGGAGAAAGAAAACAAAAAAAAAGAAAGAGGAAAATTAGTTTGACAAAATGACACTCACAAATTAACAAAAACTAATTTTATTAATTAATTTTTTTTTATTTTTAATATTTACATTTTCCTACCATTTTTATTATTGATTTTTTAAATATTTAACCTATAAATTATTGGGAGAGGGGAATGAAGAGTATTATGGCTAAATAGGTAAAAGCGTGATAATATAATTTGGTGAGCACATATTTGTATTTACAATTGGGACAAAAATGTAAAAAAAAAAGGAAGAAGAAGAAGAAGAAGAAACATAAATATAAAAAAAGAAAGAGAGAGAGAGAGAGAGAATCATGATGTTTATATCGTGTGGTAAAGAAAGAATAGAGTAACGGGATATGAATAAGTGACGACGAGAAGACAACACAGACACTACGGTCGATTGAGCAGCACAATGAGCACATTCTCCTTTCCTCCCCCTCTCCCCCCCCCCCTTCTTATTCTTTATTCTCTTCGTTTTTCTTTATCTCTTATTTTCTCTTTCTCACTTACTCTCTCTCTCTCTCTCTCTCTCTCTCTCTCTCTCTCTATCTATCTATCTTCATGTCTATTTCTCTTCCTTCCTTTTCTACCATCAACCATCACATATTGCTCTTATACCCATCACCCATCGATGTTCTACTATTGCTTTGTGCATATTTAAGTGTGACACTGAATGACATTCGACCCCACATTCTATTATTATTAGTCTTCCTCATTTCCTCTTCTGTTTCTTTTCTAGATCTCTCAAGGGATTAGTTATTTATGGATTAGCCATAATCATTATCTTATGTAAATATATTTTGTTGTTTTCTCTATTTCTGTCTATTAAATTTAATAGTAAAAAAAGGAAAACTTGCATTTTCTAAAAAAGAAAAAAAAACATTTTTAATATTAAAAAGGAAAAATGAATAAAATTAAAATTTAATTTTTTCAAAAATCAAAGATAATTTTCTATTTTAATACGAAAAATGAGTGAAACTAAATTTAAAAAAAAAGAAGTTTTTTTTTGTTGAAAAATATCAATTAAAAGTAATTTTAAAAAATGAAAAAAAAAAAGAAAAAAAAACGCGTTGTGTCGTCAATTTCAAACCAAAATGACATCAAAAGGAAAATAATTCATATTCTCTACGTGTAGACGAAAAAGAAGAAAAGTCAAATTGATGGGGGAGAGCTACATAGTGAATGAGTGGTGTTGGTTATTATGGTGACATGGATAATCTGGGAATGAAGAAGAAAGAAGGAAAAGGGGGGGGGGGGGAGGAGGAGGAGGAGGAGGAGAAGGGGGAGAGCAGAAGAATAAGGGAGGAGAGATGTCACACAGATGTGTATATATGCGCGCTTGTAAAATAGTCGGTCGGTCGAGGTGCCCTCCCTAACGATAATGTGTCTCCCCCCTCCCCTCTCTTCTCATTTTTCTCTCTTTCTCACTCAATCTCTCTTATTCTTTTTCGTCTCTTCTTAGTCGATGAATTGTAATGGGGAAGAGGGAGGGGGGGGGGGGGGGGAGAAATAAGGAGGGAGGGGGACCTCCTCCATCTCCTCCCCCCCCCTCCCTCCCCACAACATAAAAAACAACACACATCCCGCTGTGATGAGAAGGCAAATGCGCGCGCGCACACAAGAAGGACACGCAATGCTAAAGAAAAAGAAAAGAAGAAGAAGAAGAAGAAGAAGAAATAATAGATGAAGATGAAGATGAAGATGATGATGATGATGATGTGGTGTTGGTTGGTGATGTTGGTTGGTGTTGAAAGGGTGACGAATTGTCAAACATACACAAATACTTCAATATTGGTTTGACCAAGAAATAGAGAAAAAATATACAAATGAAGAATGCAAAAATAAAAAATGAGAAAAAGTAAAAAGAAAGAAGAAGGAGGGGGAGGGGGAGAGGGGAGCGGAGGGAGGGGGGGGGGGTCGAGTTACTCCACACTGTGAGGGACAAAAAAAAAGAAGAAATTGGGAGGAAGAAAAAGAAGAAGGACATGTGTCAAGTTTGCCAACCACAATGTTTTGTCGAAGAGGGTCTTCTTCTGCTTTTTTTTTTTCGTCTCGCTTCTTTTTCTCCTCTTATTTTATCATCATCATTCGCTTCTTCGTTTTTTTTTTCCATCATCTCGGCGCTTTTGCTACTACTAAAGGGTCGACATGGGAGAAGAAAGGCTGTGGTGTATAAAGAAAGAAGGAGGAGATGAAAAAGTGAGGGGTGGGGAGGAAGAAGGAGAAGAGGAGGAGGAGGGGTGGAAAATGAAGAGAAAAAAATGAGGGAAGAAAATGGGAGGAAAGGAAGAGGTTGGATTCGATTGGGTGGTTTTGAGTGCTTGTGCAATGTGTCTGTCTGTGAGTGTGTGTGTGTGTATATCAAGATTGACACCGCTATGTGTTTGTGTAGAAGAGGGTGAACATTTAAAAAAGATGAAAAGAAAAGTGAAAAAGAAAAAAAAAAAAAAAGATTTGAATTGAACGAGATGCTCTTCACAATTTTTTCATTTTGAACTTTCAAAAAAAGTTTTTTTTTTAAGTAAATAATTGAAGAAAAATTGAAAACAAATTAATATTTTGACTATTTTTAATTAAAAAAAGATTTGAAAACAATATTCAAAGATATTTTTGAAAAAATGAAGATGATACACACACTTTGCACACAAAGTATCACATTTCAGTGGAAAGGAAAGAAACGAGTATTAAGTGTCCTACGACACTCCATGATTACGTTTCATTCGTTCCAAATATTGGTCAATTTTTAAGTGAATATTTTTAATACAATTAAAATACTTTTTTACATGTTTAAAAAGAATTTTTTAGAAATTTTCGAAAAATTATTAACACATTTTTATAAACAATAATGACGGTTTTTAACAGTTTTTATAGGAAAAAAAGGGAGAAAAGTTTCCCTTTATAAACTTTTATTGTGTGTTTGTTCTTCAAAATTATGACTTTAACAAAAGCGGTTCAAATACTTATAAAAGTCATAAAAAGTTTTATTTCATAAATTCCCATTATTAAATGTCTTTTTTTTCAATTGTCTATAAAAATATCATTGAAAAGTACTAAAAAAGTTTGTCTAGGTCAAAATCTCGGCGCTCTTTTTTCTTTTTAGTTTTGTTTATTGATGAGAATTGAAATAAAGCAGCTAATATATGTATATGTCCGTCAATATACGAATAGGTAATATTTGGACACCGATAATAAGCTTATCCAACCAACACTTGCACATTAAATGTATTGAACATCTGTTGGTTGAAAACGGGAATTTTATTTATCTTTTTATTTTAATTAACAATTAAATTCAAACAAATTAAAAACAGAAATTTATTTTGAATTTAAATAAAAATATTTTTTTTATTTTTAATGAACGGTGAAGTGAATTTTACAAAAGTTTGTCATGTTTTTTTCCAAATATCAAAGTTACATTTTCTGGTCAAATTGAATCAAAAAATTGATTACAGCCGCTTTTAGAAAAAAGAAAGAAGAAAATGAAATATATTTTTTCATTTCAAAAAAAAAAAAGGAAAGAAAGAAAAGAAAAACGTCCAGCAGAGAATGTTTTTGATATATTTCAATAAGGTCGGTCTATGTCGAGGTTGTATCGATGTACAGTCGTGGTGTCATTTCATAAATCAAAACGGCTTGGGAGAATGCGCAAAAATTGGTTCATTTTCCTCCTCCTCCACTTCTTTTGACGATTCTCAATTACCTCTTCTCTTTCTCCTTTCCACTTTTCTGTATTTATGTTCAACTGAATTGCCATTTCATAAATCAAATTAACACGCTAGTCTATAGACCTGAATTAGAACATCGGTTATATTCAAATTTTCGGGCAAAATAGTTTACAAAAAAGAAAAAGCTTTTACGAATGTATCAAATAATGGTAATCTCAAATTTATAAATATATTAAACGAGATTATTTTTATCACAAAATTAAATTATATTTTAATTTAATTATTTTAAGTATAATTTAATAAATTATGCTTTTTAAGAAATTTGTGCTATTGAACATGTAAAAAATTAACAGAATAATTTTGAAATAGCTTCTCGTGCATAAGGAATGTAAGAAAGTGAGTACCAAGCCATTGCAATATATTGACCAACTGTACAAATTATAGCAAGTAATGCGTTTTTGAGTATCAATCCTGAAAAGAAAAACGTTTTTTTTTAAATAAAATTAATTTTACCAGATATAAGAGTGAGAACAATCATGAGAATATATAAAGAAGATGCGATCCAACGGCTTTTGTCAAATATTTTTTTAAGTTGGTTGACTGGACCCATTAGACAACAAGTACTGAGCAATGAAAGAATAGCACTTATAGATGACATTATACAAAATCCGGTTACTTTTGTTAAAAGAAGAAGATAACTTCCCTAAAAATAGTTTAAAATTTGTTTAAAAAATGTTAAAGTAAAAAGAAAATCAAAAGATTTTTCGTCAATTGTTTAGTTAACTTTTATTCAATTTTGAAAAATCTTAAAATCTTACACAAAATGACGAAATTATAGATAAAATGAATAAACCAATAAATGATTGAACACGAAGATCCCATGACATTCCTGTTGTTAATGTCTGAAAATCTAATATCTTAATTTTTAACTTTAATTTTTTAATTTATAATAAATATTAAATTTAGGGTTACTAACCGATTGAGAAGATTGGTTAATTGAATGCTCGTTAAATTCATTTTGTGCAGTTTGAATTTCAGAATCATTTGTCCGTCGCATACTGCCAAACATAATTGAAAAAAAAATCAAAAGATATGTTATATCTGGAACCGTGCCAGTAGTTAAAATACTAGCACATATTACGTTTTCTCCTCTCACTGGCGCGTTTCTCGATGTTTTCCAATTTACTAATTTTTTTCTATTTTTTCGATAATCTTTTTTTTTTCTTTTATCGTTTTTTTAAAAAAATTTTTCAGCATTCATGAAAAAATCTTCAAATCCTTTTTATTTTTGTTTAAAAATTTTAAACTTTGTTTCAAACTTTTCATAACATAACATTTTAGGACAAGTTAGAAGTTTTCCTTTTTTAAGTCATTCTTGTAAAAAAATGCCACCTAAACAGCAACCAAGTAAAAAAGCGGAAGCCAAACGGAAAGAAAAAATTATCGATGATAAAACCTTCGGGCTAAAAAATAAAAAAGGAAATAAAAATCAAAAATTTGTCCAGCAAATTCAACATCAAGTAAATTATTTTGCAAATACGATTCATACATTAGTTTTAAAGGTTCGAAATAATAACACACGCTTGGATCTTTTGAAACAGCAAGAAGCTCAGAAAAAAAAGGAAAAAGATGAACTTCTTGAACTCGGCGATTTATTAAGGCCTGTAGAGCAAAAAGTTGCAAAAGGTAAATTAATATTTCCATTTTCTCAGAAAAAGTAATTTATTTCAAACAGATGTGGATCCAAAATCTCTTCTTTGCGTTTTTTTCAAACAAGGGCTCTGTGGGAAAGGAGCCAAGTGTAAATTCAGCCATGACATGGCGGTTGCCCAAAAAACTGCAAAGAAAAACATTTATGTTGATTCGAGAGAAATGGACAAAGATGGTTAATCAAGTTGTGATATGTGTTTGTTATTTAATATTTTACAGAAACTAATGAAAACTGGGATGAAGAAAAACTGAATGAAGTCGTAAATAAAAAAAATAAGGGTAATCATACTGTCAATATTGTAAGTGTTAGTTTAGTTAAAATATTTAAAATAATTCAATTGAAGGTCTGCAAATATTTCTTAGAAGCTCTAGAAAACAATAAATATGGTTGGTTTTGGGAATGTCCTAATAATGGAGAAAAATGTCAATATCGGCATTGCTTACCAGAAGGGTGGGTAATAGATAAAAAGTTGGTATATGTATTATCTTTTTCCAATTTTTTAGATATGTTCTTAAAAAAGATAGAAAAGCAATGGAGGCTCAAAAAGAAGATGAAATCAGTATTGAGGAATTAGTAGAAAAAGAAGTAAACAATTGTAAAAATTCAAAATTAATTATATTAATATTTAGAGAGCTGCTTTGAACTCAAAAGATTTAACAAAGCTCACGCTTCAAACATTTATTCAGTGGAAAAAAAAGAAACTGAGAGAAAAAAAAGAAAAGGAAGAAAATGAACTTAAAGCGAAAAAAGAAAAAATAAAATCAGGAAAACATGTAATAAAAAAATTTCAAGTTAAATATCATTTTTGAAGTTTTAGAATGGAATGTCCGGACGTGATTTGTTTTTCTTTGATTCAACTCTTGCGAATAATGATGATGATGAAGCAGGAGATATCGAAATGGAAAAAGAAGAAAATGATGTTGTTCTAAGTATAGAAATAATTATAAAATTAAAAGGTTTAGGAAAATGAGAAAATATTTGAAATTGATGCCAACTTCTTCAAGTTTGATGGAATGGATGACGAATTGACGAATCAAATGGAAACATCAGCGGTTGCTGTCGAATCAACAGCAGGAGGTTATTTAATTTGTTGAAAAAATTATACTATTATACATTTTTTAGCAATTTCAAAAATGAATATTGACGAAGACTTGTTCAATATTGACGAAGACGTAGAAGACCTCGATTCAGATGTAGATTAGATGTGTTTCCATTTTAAACATTTCACTTTTAATTCCTGGCTCTTCCTATTTTTTCCACAAAAATTATTTTTCTTTTCAAATTTTGTGATTCTTTTTAGTTAATTTTTCTTTTGAATAACAATTAGTGAAAAAAGACATGAGAAAATTATTATCAATGCAAAGAAAAATTTTAAATAAGGGGTTTTTCTAATTAATTGTCTTTGGTATTTCCTTTTATTATTTTTTATGCGTGAGAAATTTAAAATTTCATTACATATTTAGTTTTCTATATATGACATTGTTTTCATTTAACCGGTAATGTTTTATTTGTTCATTTTTCCTTCTGGAAAGAATCGTATGAACTGAAGCGGTTTTTGTCTTTTTTTTTCATTTTTATTTAATTTGAAGAGTTGTTGAAAAAAAGAGTTTTTTAGAGATTTTCACGGTTAAGCCATTAAGCTATTTTTCTTAAATTGAAATTAATGTTTTTGAAATTTTAAATAACTTTAGAATGTCATTTCGAGCAGTTAATTTTCTCATACAAAATGGATCGAAAGTCTCACAACAGGTTCGGTCAAAAGCTCATTTTACTTTCCAACCGTCAACTAAAATTCCAGCAGGGTTAGAAAATTGTAAGTTCAAACACATCAACTAAAAAATTATTAGTTTGACTATATTTTTTAGTTGATCGGAAAAAAATGAATTTGATGCAGGCTGTAAATGAAGCAATGAGAATTGCTATGGAAACTGATAGTTCAGCAGTTCTCTTTGGTGAAGATGTAGCGTTTGGAGGTGTATTCAGATGCAGTTTAGATCTGCAACAGAAATTTGGTATATTTCGAAAATAATGTTATATTAAAATTAGAATAATGTTTTTAAAAAATATAGGAAAAGACCGTGTTTTTAATACACCGTTATGTGAACAAGGAATTGCTGGCTTTGGAATTGGAGTGGCAGCTGCTGGTTCAACTGCAATTGCTGAAATTCAATTTGGAGACTACATATTTCCCGCTTATGATCAATTAGTAAATGAGGCTGCAAAGTTCAGATATCGAAGTGGAAATCAATTTAATTGTGGAAAATTAACTGTTCGAACAACATGGGGAGCTGTTGGACATGGAGGATTATACCATTCTCAAAGTCCTGAAGCTAATTTTACTCACACGCCTGGGTTAAAAGTAAAAAATAATAACTGAAGTCTTCATTAAAAAAAATTTGTTTAGCTCGTAGTTCCACGTGGTCCAATTCAAGCTAAAGGCTTGTTACTGTCATGTATTCGGGATCCGAATCCTTGTGTTTTTTTCGAACCAAAAATTTTGTATAGACTAGCATCAGAAGATGTACCAATTGGAGATTATGAATTACCATTAGGAAAAGCTGAAACTGTTCGCGCTGGAAAAGATATAACAATTGTTGCATGGGGAACTCAAGTACATGTTGTTTTAGAAGCTGCTCAAATAGCAAAAGAAAAGTTAGGCGTTGAAGTAGAAGTTATTGATCTTCAAACAATTCAACCTTGGGATGAGGAGCATATTGTTCAAGTTGAAAATGATTTATCTACAAAAAATTAAAAATTGGAATTCTAGAGTGTCGCGAAAACAGGAAGATTAATTGTCAGTCACGAAGCACCAATTTCATCAGGATTTGGAGCTGAAATTGCATCAACAATTCAAAAAAGATGCTTTTTAAACTTGGAATCTCCTATTGAGCGAGTTTGTGGATTGGATACACCATTCCCACATGTTCACGAAGCATTTTATCTTCCTTCAATTACAAGAGTTTTTGATGCAATCAAAAAATCAATAAATTATTAATTATTTTTACCATAAAAATAATAGATTTTTTTCTCCTGGTAAGTATAGCTTGATTATATTTAGTTTTACTCTTGAATGATATTTGGTGCCAAATGCATTTTAATTTTGTATCGCATTTTATAAAAATGTTTCATTTTTCATCAAATTTTTGTAGAGTGTTTAGTTAAATCTGTTTACAGTGTTTAGTTAAATCTGTATACAAACTGTGATTTAAAATGTTTTTTGATCTACTAAAAAATTTATCTATTCTTTTCAAATTCAAGCATATTTTTTTTTTATTCCTTGAATTTCACACTTACAGAAATCATAATTTCAAAACTTCGAAATGTTCTGTTTTTAGGTTAATTTTAAAATAAATTTAAGAAATTTTGATACTTTTTTTAATTGAAAACTTTTTCTCAATACGCTTGGATCATTCCTTTAAAAAATGAACACATTAAGTTTCAGAATGAAAAATCGGTCTGAACAGTTAATTGTCTTTGGCCCTATTTTATCATCAGTTTTGCTTTTAGCAGTCTCATTCATTGCCATCGTTCCTGCGTTTAAAATTTTGAGCGTTTTAAAATCTTTTTATCCAGAAATGCCTGGTTTTTATAACTTGGACGACATATTTTATTATATTTTTAAGGTTCATATTTTGTTGGTTTAAATTTAGTTAAAGTTTTTATATTTTTAGAGTTTTATTCTTTTAACCATTGGATTGGCTTCAATGTGCATTTATACAGATTTAATTGGACCTTGGGCTATTTTTTCGTATTCGTTTATTTTTTCTCGAATGTAATTTTCTTCTTTTTTTTAATGAATTTTTTTTATTTTCAATTTATTTTAATTTTAATTTGGTTCAATCTCATTTTAAATATTTAAATAATATACAACCGGAAATTCTGGGAAATAATTTCTAAAAATTACCGCCTATAAAGATAAGAACGAAAGCAGAATAATCAATTAAAAAAACATTTAAAATGAAGCCGGATTTTCAAGTGTTCAAACTGGAAACAAACGAAAGGTTTTCAAAAAATCAAACTGAGACTGGGACGAACTATATTTGCAGAAAATATAATTTACAAGAAATTGAATTTTTATATGAAACGGGACTTTTGAATAAAAACATGTCAATATGGGTGGCTGCTGGACCAAAAACCGAGTTTACTTTTTTCCAGATAAGTTCAAATATTGAAAAGAAAAAGGAAAAAAAAACGGAGTTCTTATTTCAGAAAGTCTGATTTATTTGTATGGAAGAGAATATCCATTTCGTCGACAGAAAGTTAGTTTTGAAAAAAAATGTTTTAATTGTAATTTTCGTATTTTACAGATAATCAATATTCAACAAAAAAACGAAATGTTAGAGTTCTCATCTTCGTCAAGCTCTTCTGATGGTTTGATTTTTTCAAAATTTAGTTTTCAAAAAAAAAAAAAAAAATTTTTTTTATCTGATTTAATCGTTCCGTAATTTTTTTGCAGAAGAGACATTTGAGCCAACAAAACAAAATTTAAAAAAGTTCCCAAGTTCTCAAGAAAATAAATTAAAAAACAATGTTTTGACAGCTCCAAGTTGTAGGAGCAATGGAGGTTTATTTGTCGAAATTTCATAATTGAATCAAACTTTTCAGACCTGGACAAATCAACAAAAGGAAAAGTTCCACTTATTCAGCTAGAAAATGGAAAAAGTAATAAAACAAATCAGGAATTTAATATATTTTTATTCCGTAATTTTTTTGCAGAAGAGACATTTGAGCCAACAAAACAAAATTTAAAAAAGTTCCCAAGTTCTCAAGAAAATAAATTAAAAAACAATGTTTTGACAGCTCCAAGTTGTAGTAGCAATGGAGGTTTATTTGTCGAAATTTCATAATTGAATCAAACTTTTCAGACCTGGACAAATCAACAAAAGGAAAAGTTCCACTTATTCAGCTAGGAAATGGAAAACGTAATAAAACAAATCAGGAATTTAATATATTTTTATTCCAGAAACTCGACGAAATACAAGTGTAAATAAGTTATTAAAACTGTCAAAAAATGTTGATAAACAAAGAATGACGGAACCCAATGGTCCTTTGGAAAGTTTATTAAAACGTTTTGGTTACCCTGTAAAAAACCTGAAAAAAAATTGTCGGAAAAAATCGTTTGATTTAGGAAAAATGCGAATTTTGTGATGGTCACTTTTTTAAATTGAAAAACGCATTAGAAATTTTTAATCACGTCATTTCAAATTCTCATTTATGTAATGTTTCCCGTGTCGGACATAGTGGCTCTGATTATGACTGGTGGATCAACAACATGAGTTATTTGATTACAAAAAAAGGAAAAGTTCCACTTATTCAGCTAGAAAATGGAAAAAGTAATAAAACAAATCAGGAATTTAATATATTTTTATTCCGTAATTTTTTTGCAGAAGAGACATTTGAGCCAACAAAACAAAATTTAAAAAAGTTCCCAAGTTCTCAAGAAAATAAATTAAAAAACAATGTTTTGACAGCTCCAAGTTGTAGTAGCAATGGAGGTTTATTTGTCGAAATTTCATAATTGAATCAAACTTTTCAGACCTGGACAAATCAACAAAAGGAAAAGTTCCACTTATTCAGCTAGAAAATGGAAAAAGTAATAAAACAAATCAGGAATTTAATATATTTTTATTCCGTAATTTTTTTGCAGAAGAGACATTTGAGCCAACAAAACAAAATTTAAAAAAGTTCCCAAGTTCTCAAGAAAATAAATTAAAAAACAATGTTTTGACAGCTCCAAGTTGTAGTAGCAATGGAGGTTTATTTGTCGAAATTTCATAATTGAATCAAACTTTTCAGACCTGGACAAATCAACAAAAGGAAAAGTTCCACTTATTCAGCTAGAAAATGGAAAAAGTAATAAAACAAATCAGGAATTTAATATATTTTTATTCCGTAATTTTTTTGCAGAAGAGACATTTGAGCCAACAAAACAAAATTTAAAAAAGTTCCCAAATTCTCAAGAAAATAAATTAAAAAACAATGTTTTGACAGCTTCAAGTTGTAGGAGCAATGGAGGTTTATTTGTCGAAATTTCATAATTGAATCAAACTTTTCAGACCTGGACAAATCAACAAAAGGAAAAGTTCCACTTATTCAGCTAGAAAATGGAAAAAGTAATAAAACAAATCAGGAATTTAATATATTTTTATTCCGTAATTTTTTTGCAGAAGAGACATTTGAGCCAACAAAACAAAATTTAAAAAAGTTCCCAAGTTCTCAAGAAAATAAATTAAAAAACAATGTTTTGACAGCTTCAAGTTGTAGGAGCAATGGAGGTTTATTTGTCGAAATTTCATAATTGAATCAAACTTTTCAGACCTGGACAAATCAACAAAAGGAAAAGTTCCACTTATTCAGCTAGGAAATGGAAAACGTAATAAAACAAATCAGGAATTTAATATATTTTTATTCCAGAAACTCGACGAAATACAAGTGTAAATAAGTTATTAAAACTGTCAAAAAATGTTGATAAACAAAGAATGACGGAACCCAATGGTCCTTTGGAAAGTTTATTAAAACGTTTTGGTTACCCTGTAAAAAACCTGAAAAAAAATTGTCGGAAAAAATCGTTTGATTTAGGAAAAATGCGAATTTTGTGATGGTCACTTTTTTAAATTGAAAAACGCATTAGAAATTTTTAATCACGTCACTTCAAATTCTCATTTAATTAATGTTTCTCGTGTCGGACATAGTGGCTCTGATTATGACTGGTGGATCAACAACATGAGTTATTTGATTACAAAAAAAGGAAAAGAAACAAAAATTATCAATAAACCTGAAGTTCCTAAAAAACAAGAGGGTATTTAAAAAAAAAACAAGATGGTAGTTTTTCTAAATTTTTTTTTATTAAAAAAACAATTTAATTTTTTTCTAAAGATTCTCCTCCTATTCCATTATTAGATTCAAATAAAAAAATTTCTTGTCGATTTTTAAAAGTAAATTTTAAAAAAAATTTTGACTCATATCATTTTTTTTCAGAAACCGAACGAAAAACTTGTTTAGCTGAATTGAAAAAACTGCTTTAAGGCGACTTGTTATGCGTGCAATTTTCGCCCAAACTGTTTTATTCAATTCTTTTTTATTAGCAAATCACGTTTTCTCAAAAAAATTAAATTCTGTAAGAAGTTTTTTATTAAAAATTAAATTTTGTTACTTCTCCTGATATGACTTTGAAAGTTTTTTACTGAAAAGTTTAATTTTTAAATATAAAAAAAAAATGAAAAAAGCTCATAAAAAGTTTAGAAAATTTTAAATATAAAATTTTTTTTAATTCGATCAAAATCCGAAAATTTAGTGACCCATAATGAGCCGCAAAACGAATCTGCGGAGAACCATCCTTTTTCGAAATGGTAGAGCATGAGATGGATATGATTGTGCCAACACACATTTTGTTCACTAAAAAATAACGAATAATTAGAAAAAGAAATAGACAAAAAGATTTCAAAACCAAAAAGATACAAACGCGCAAAAAGAAGTCCGGATAATTATGCAGTAACTGAATAATATCTTGTAAAAGAATAAATTCTAATAAAAACAGATCTGCTTAAATTTGTAATTATTTGTTTTCTCAATAAAAAAAAAATAAAAAACTCAAATAAGAAATTATACAATTAAGGTTCCGGAAAAAGTACTTTTTAAAAGTGAAGCTATGTATATTTAATTCTTGTATTTTACCGATGAATTCATTAGCATTGAAAAAATATTTCGATTATTGGGAAAATTTGCTAAAATCAATCAGAAAAGAAACTCTGAAAAAGTAAAAATCAAGTACGTTTTTTTTTAAATAATAAAACAAAATTTCTATGACAAAAATTTTTTAAATTAAATTTTCTCGTTGAAAATTGTATTGGACTTTTGGATTGGGGACTGTTAAAAACAACAAGGCAGCTGAATTTCTTTCTTTGCATTCAAAAGTATTTTTTTTGTAGGATTTTCATACATTTAAATTTTTAGGAATAATTTACTTTTTGAAAATCGGTAAATTGAAAACAAATTTTTTTAAACAATTTTATCCAAAATTCATGTTAATTTGGAAGAAACATTAAGCTAATGTAAGGGCATGGTCCTACCACGATAAACTACAAAACATTTTCGAAATTGTGTTTTCGAGATTTTTAAAAAAGCTGCGCTTTGTTTTTCCCCCTTGGCTTTTTTAAAATTTAAGTTTTTGTTTAAAGTATAAATTTAGAAATTGTTTTTTATTAACAGGTATGTATACTCCAGTGGAAAGATGTGATCGTACAGCTTATGTTTCCGGCATGCATCATTCGATTTCAGATATTGAACTCTTCGAAGTCTTTAATAATGTAATTTTTTCAACTGCAAAGTTTGTGTAACTGGTTATTTTAGGTAGCTCACGTGGAAAAAGTTATTGTTCGAAATTCAACAGTTCGGCATGCTCTCATTGTTTTCAAGTATATTTCGATTGTATTTAATTAATAAATAGTTTCAATCTGGCAGGTCTGTTGAAGGTCTTTATATGGCTTTGAGACATTTCCAAGGGTATGTTCTACATGGGCGTCCACTTCACATTCGAACGTTAAGGTAATCTTGTAAATTTGTTTGCTGTTAAGAAAGCATGTCTTCAGGGAGAGTTCACATTCAAATGGGGAAATTCAGCCGGCATTTTCAAACAACTCTCGTCCAACATCTGTTCAAGAGCATTTTAACGGAAGCTCTAATTTTTCAACACGAAATGATAACAGAAACTATATAGCTCATTTTCCAAGTCGTCATCATTCATTTAATTCAAACAACAGGCGCAGATCATTTAAAAGTTTTCAACCACACAATGAACCGTTTGTACCGAGGAATATTTACCCAGCTAATTCAAATCACTTGTTTGGGTTTAATCCTGATCATATACATTACGAAGATTATTCGGAATCTTCGAAACAGTAAGATAGCCTAAGTTGATTGCAAAAAAAGTTACAATATTTTCATGTTTGACAATTTGGCGAATATTGTTCGTGCAAGTGTTCCTGTTAATCCGTTTAATCGATCTAGTAGACAAGGAGATGTTGAAGTGGTAAATAACAAAGCAGAAGGAAGATCTCGATCAAATTCGTCGAAAGATTCACTAACATTAAAAAACACCCCGCCAACGTGGAAAATGGAATTACAAATAAAACGAAACGAAGTGAATAATAAACAAAATGAGTTAAATAGTAAGAATTTTATCAAATATAATATTTTCTCAATAAAATTATAGATCAACAAGTTCTGCGCAGACAAGAAAAAATGACGGCTGAACAACTAATTAATAAGATTGCTTGTCTCAAACCACAATCTTCTGGAGAGTTTGCCAAGAAAAAGCCGCCACATCTTTCAGTTATTAATCCGTCTTTGTTCTATGAACAAAATCCAAGAACATCTTCTCCTCTTTCTCTAGCTTATAGCGGAAAGGTACAATCACCACATGATCCGGCGGTTCTAGCATATCGTCATGCTCAAGCTTCAAACGGATTTGATGCTCTCTCACCGATCGATGTTCAAAATTGTTCATTTGTAACAAAGCACTTAGGAACTAATTTTGAAAATACTTCAAATTTGGGAGAACGCCGTGAAATGACTAATGATGAACTCTCTGATATGATTGTTTCAACTGGAAATTTACGTATTAATGTCAATTCAAATTCTGTTCAAAATAGTAAAAAAATTAAAAAAAAAAACTAGAAACATAAATCACATTTTAGACAATTCCGAACCAGCTCCGTGGTCACCAGTTAAACGTCTTCGTGCAGAAAGTGGTTCTGTTTCAATGACAAAGTTTGCAAGTCCACAATTCTCACCAATAAAATCAAAATCGGTCGAGTTTACTGAAATTGATGATGATGATGTATACAGCAATCCGTTGGGTTAATTCGTTATAATAAATTTTATTTTTCAGGTGTTTTGTTCAGAAAATAATTTTTCAAAGTATCAGAGTGGAAACGGAGAACTGTCAAATTCTAGTTTACCAAAAAAATCTTCATCGTCATTTAATAAAAAACAAATTTTGTTAGAGCAACAGTTGCCAAATCAAGAAGATATTAATAACAGTAGATTGCCTTCGAATTCTCATTCAGCAAATTTAAATTCGGACAAACGAGAGTTTGTATTTCCGGTAGGAATATTTCAAACGTGTTTTATAAATTGATCACAGCTAAAGTGTTTTTAATGGCTTGCAATTTTCTAGGATCTTTATCCACTTTGTCGTCATTCATCTGTTCCGTCGATTTCTCATTTGGTCAACAATATGTCAGACTTTGGGCAAAATTCACATCATGTCACTGTGGGAATGAAGATGGAAACAAACGACTCGGCTCTCTTTTCAGCTTTTCAGGTACTTGTTCTTTTACGCTTTTTTTCCAAATATTTGAAATTCTCAGAACTCATCAAGTGGAAGATCATCGGAGTGCTCAATAAATAATTCCAAAAAACTAAGTGCTACGGATTCCACCACAAATGAAGAACCAGAAAATTTAGTAACAAAGTGAAGTACTGTACAATAATTCGTATCACATTGAATTCAATCTTCTAATTTTAGTTTTTAAAATGATGTTATTATCGAAAAACTCACAGTTTGGCATCGTCAAAAAAGTTTGTTTAGTTTCCGAAATAATGTCATATTTTAACTTCAACATTTTATTGAACGATTCATTTCCTATTTTGTTCTGCGTAAAAGTTCTCCTAGTTTTTAATGAATTTCTAAAGATTTTCTAAGTTTATCTCCCAGATTTTTCTGTTATATAGTGAATTTCTCCATCAAGCCGGTTCATGTATGTTTTTAAACATTAAAAACGCATTTGGTTTTTATCTTTTTTATCATATTGCTCATTGTTTCCTGTTGTATTATCATTATTATGGTTCATACGATCTGCGATAAGCAGACAGCGACAAATTTCTTTTCAAACGAATTTCCATTTTGCCTCATGTCAATCTCATTCAATCAAATTTCCAAATGAGTTTCTGTTTTATATTTTTTCCTCCAATCTGTTTTCTTTATGTTAAAGATTGATTTAGGTTTTACTCTCATTGTCCCAATATTTTGATTTTTTAATGGTTGAATAAAGAGATAGGAGACAATTTTTATATTTTTTTAACGAACAATGGTGAGGTTTTTACACCCGCGAAAATCCCAGAAAAAGAAAAAAGTGAAAATAAAAAAATTCAAATTTTCAAAAAATTTGAAACTGAAAGCAAATCGAAACCCGATAAAAATTAGAAGAAAGAATTTTCAGCCCAATTTCTAATTATTTTGTAAAATTTGAGAAACTGAAGTTGGAGACAAAACAATTGGATCAGTTAATGGAACAGAATTTGCAGTTGATGTCGCATTATTTCGTCGAATTGCTATTTCAGGATCATTTCTACAAATATTTTGATTTGTTTTTAAAATAATCAATTATTACCGTACCGAATATCATAATTTTTTATCATCCAATTTTTATTGATCACAAAAAATCGAAAAATGCATCGAAATATTGTACATTCGGCTCTAAAATAATTCAAATTAAAAACAAAAAAAAACTTTGTTTTTCTTAATTTTTTGTTTGAAACCTGTATTGGGTAAAAAGAGCAACAATAAATGATATTAAAAATATAATTGAACATGATATAACTTTAATATCAAACACTGATGAAACTGGAAGACGAGATTGATATTGGCTATAAATTATTGATTGATTTTTGAAGAAAAAAAAGAAATGAAGAAAACTTTTCATTTTGTTCAATTTGTTGTTGTTCATTATTTGTTCCGGCGGTGCCAAAATATCCTCGTCTTTTCCAATATGTTGATTGTGATGATATTGGAAATGATCTTTCAATTAATTTATTATCACCGTTGCCTTTTTTTTTAATTCATCAAATTTTACCTTCTTTTAAGAATTGCATTTTCTTGAATAAATTTAATTGTAAAATATCCGCTGAGAATCATTATAAAAATTGTAAGAATTAACAAAATATTCAGAATACATGAATATCGATCAACATGTGGCGCATGAATTGATCGAATCTAAAAATTATTTGTTGCTTTTTTTTTTGATTTTCGAAAATAATTTTTGTTTTTTGGAAAATACTTGAAATATATTTGCTCGTTGATAATCGTAACCGCATAATTCACATTTTGGTGTTGGAACCATTTTTCGTGTTGACATTTCTAACCATTTCTAAACAAAATTCAAATAAAAAATCATTTTTTAAATGAAAAAAAAAAACGAACAACAACACATCCTTTATGAACATGTAAAAGGGTTCCCGAGCAACGACACGGTGATATTAATGGATTTGTACGAGTTGATGATGTTGAATGACATATTCGACACATTGAAGATGAACCAGAATTTATTGATACTGAAGAATCAATTAACATTTTTTCTTATCAAATGAAACATTTCTTATTTCCTTTTCACAGCTGGAAACTTTCAATTTTTTCTAGATTTAACCGGATTTTTTTCATTTTTAATTTAATTCGAATTTATTTTTATATTTTTTAAATTAAAATCGAAAAAAAAAATATTTTCCAATAAGGATTTTTTATTCGAAACAAAAAAACTCACATTTACTGGAATTTAAATTTGGATTGGTTTTAAGAAATTCGCTTCCTTTCCAATAAGTCGCATGTTGAACATTATTTTCATCGATCAATGGTTGTTTTTCAACAAAATCTGTCTGAAATTTCTATTTTTTTTTAAATTTTTATTTTTATTTGTTCGCCACTTTTTCAATTTTTATATTTTGTGATTGTTGGGATTCGGGTGGTTGAATTGGTAGGACAAATGATGGTATTTCATTGTCCTCTTCGTTCATTCTGAAAAAAAAGAAGAATTTTTTAAATTTTGAAACTGAAAAAATTAGAAAAATTAAAGAAACAAAAATAATTTGATTCAATGAAGCTCAAAAATGAATTTTCCCAGGAAGGAATTTAAAAAACACATTTTTTATGATTTTTTAGTTGAAAAATATAAAAATGACATTTTATTTTTATTTTTGTTGTTCAATTTTTCTGAAATAAAAAAAATAAAGAAAGTTTTATTTTGGTGTAAACTACTTTCTTTTCCTCAATTTATTTTTGTTATTCATGAAAATTTTTTAAATGAAAAAAAATGAAAATTATTTTTGATGTCAACAATTGTTCATTTAACATTTTTTCTTTCTTTTAAATAATCGCTTGATTTGAAGAAATCTTGAAATTAAAAAGAAAAAAAAAAGAAAAAATCAATGAAAATAAATTTGATATGAAATGAAATATTCAGAATGTGAAAAAACTGGAAATAAGAGAAGACGCAAATTCATCGCTTTTTTTTGTTGTTGAAACTCGAATATTTTTTAGTTTAAATTTTTAAATTTGTTTTCCTATTTTTTATGTGAGAAATTTTTAAAGATTTTTTCATATTAAAAAACAAATTTTTTAGGCTTAAAAATCCAAAATTTCGAAATTAAAAGAATCACCTTTTGGCATGTAACCAAAAAATATTAAAAAAAAAAAGAGGAGGGGAAAGTAAAAAAAAAAGAAGAAGAAGTATTTTGAATCGTGAGAGAATTCAACAACCAACAAAACAATGATGAGGCTCATCATCGTTTTAAAGAAAAGCCAAAAGTAAAAAGCAGCACTTTAAAGAAAAAGCTTTTATTATATTTGAAATGTAAGAAAGCTTTTTCTTTTCCAGAAATATATAAGTATATATATACTTATATATGTACATATAAACATATATAATAATAAAATAAATTTTAAAAACAACTTTTTTTTGTTGAGGGGACAAAAAAGGAAAAGAAAATTAAAAAAAAACATCTGGCGGTAGCTCAAATTAATGACAAAAATCTGGTTTGTTGTCATTTTATTTTTGATGGACAAAAAAGTGACATGTTGAATAAAAAAGAATTTTTCTTTTTCTTTTTTTTTAAAATAATTTTTGAGAGGGAAAATTCATTGGAAATTAATAAGAAATATAATTGAAATTATAAAAATAAAATCGAATAAAAAGATTAAAAATTTCAAATTAATGAAGCATAACATTCAATTTCTTCAAAATGAAAAAGAAGAAAAAAACGAGAAAATGTTTTTGGAAATTTTGAACAAAAATAAAAATGTTGAAACATTTGAAAGAAGAACAAAAGTGGCAAAGTTGGATGTGGAGAAGGAAAAAGATGATGATGAATACTATAAAAGAAAAGCGAAGAGAAATGTGTGAAAAACGATGAGAGAAAATGAGAAAAGTTGAATGAACATGAAAATACGGAAAAGCAATGGAAATTCACAATTGTAAGCCAAAATAAGTGAAAAATAAGAAAAAAGAAGAGAAATGTCTTCCGAAATGTCTCCCGAAATGTCTTCAAAAATGTTCTAAAGTCAATTGCTCAATTCAAAATTGAAAATAAAAATGAAAGAAAAAAGAAGAAATGTCAGCTTCTTCTTCCTTCTGAAATTTATTCAATATTTGTTTCATGTTTAATAATTTCAATGAAAAAGGTCATAAAATGAGCTTTATCTGAGCACATATCAACATCTGCTTTTTATACTTTTTTCCCCTTTGGGTATTCAATAAATGAATAAATTTAATTGAAAAATGGGGAAAAGAAGAAAATGAAAGATTTAATGAGAAAATAAATGAAAATTTTATTCCTTTTTTTCTTTGAACAAAAAAAAATTTTTTTTTTTGAATTCAGAATGAATTTGACAAAATCTGACATGTTTTAGTTGATGAAATTAGTTGATTGAATTTCTTTGAATTGACCAAAATTCAATTTTTGAGAATAAAATGAGTTGATTATGCAATCAAGTGAGCTTCTCATAATAAAATTTCCAGTGCTCGTTGGATTTAATTTAAGGAAGAAAATATGAAAAAGGTCCAAATCGAATGAAAATCAAAAGATAAAAAAGAAATGATAAAATACGATGAGAAAATAAAAGGAACATGAAAGGAAAACAAATAACAAAATAACTGATAATTCATGTTTACAGTGATAACAACTTTTACTAATCATAGTTTTGTAGACCTTCTGAATTTTATCAACAAAAAAAAAGAAAAAGAAGAAGACAAAATCTAATGATAAGAAATAAATTAAAATATATATTTTATAATAAACAAAAATAAAACTCCTTGTTAGAGAAAAAATAAAAATCGACGAAAAATGGTGAAAAGTATATAATAAATAAGCCAAGTATTATTTGCAACCGAGAAAAAAAGAGGAGGAGGAGGAGGAGGAGGAGGGGGTGGAAATAAAAGAAAAGAGAGAAAGACATAATAACTACATATTCCCTCCCCCCCCCCTTTTCAATTGTATGAAATCATTGGGCCAAAAAGAAATACTTTTACATTTACAAAATCATTTTCAACATTTTATTTCAAAATAAATGTTTTAAATTTAAAAAAAAAGCGGGCGACGACGAAATTTTTGAATAAAATAAAAAATAATAATTAGTTTTATTTTATAAAAAATAACAATCAATTTTATGTGGTGAAATGGACAAAAATATTTTTTATAAAAACAAAACGAAAAATATAATTAAATGAGCCTGACAAAAATATTGACAAATGAATGAAGAAAATATTTCAAGATTCTTATCATTTCTCATTTCTTTTTATACATTTTTGATTTAAATATTATTTTAATTATTATTATAATTTATAAAAATATAAAATATCATTTTGTGCATCTGGTGAGAATACAAGGCAAAGTATTGAAGATTTGGGTGTCTGGTGAACTTTTTCTTCATCAGAAATGATGGTGTAAAAATTGAGTTTAAAATAATATTGGACTAGAAATGGAGAAATAGAGAAATAGAGGAAAAAATGATGATCATCTGGTGGCCCAGAGAAGAAAAGCGTAAAAAGGAATTTTATAATTGTATGTTTGTTGAATTCTGATTTAGAAATGTCAGCTTGGATATTTTCATGCTCCTCGTCGTTTTCTATTCTAAATTCTATTTAATGATGATGTTTTCAGAAAGAATCATCCATCATAAATTGCAAATCGGTGGAAGGGATGGGGGGAGAAAGGGAAAATGACAAGAAATAAATCATTTTTTTTTTAAAAATTTCAAATAGGAACAAAATAAAATTTATTTATCAAATCTCGTCTTTTTTTAAATTTTTGTTTCAAATATTTATTTTATTAAAAAATTGTTTTAATCATTTTTATGGCACAAAAAATATTGAAAGTGTTAATTTGGAGCGCGCGAAAATCTGTTGAAATGTTCGCCGGTTCGTATTTGTATTTGTTTTTAAAATTTCTATTTATTTAAATAAATATATAAATATAAATATATATATATATATATAGTAATATACACGTTTTTGGTGAACAAATATATGAGTTCGACACATAATCGCAATTTAATGCTTTTACATGTAAATACATGAACATTTCGCCCCCCTGTGTATAAGCAAATTTTAAATTGAGTTTATGAAATTTGTTAAAAATGAAAAAGAAAATAAGGAAAAATATTGTAATTTTTTATTTTAGAAAATTATAGAAAAATCAATATTGAAGTTTGTTTAAATTGAGAAATTCACCTAAACATTTTGAATTAAAGGAAAACATAAAACTTTTTTTTATGTTTTGCAAAAGTTTAAAAAAAAGCCAGTTTTTAACATTTTATTTTTATATCGTTAAGTTTTAAATGTGTTTTGATTGTCATTTTTACATTCTTCTTACCAAACGTAAACATTTGCAAAAAGATAACATTAATAATAAGAAACATATTTAGTTTGGCATAGTTGACTTTCGAAACGATTATTTTACTGTAGGTTTAATTGGCGGCAAATATAAAAATTAAATTTCTCCCACTTTTGAAGATTTGTTTAAAAATCAATCGCTTTTTTTTTTATTTTAAGATTTTTTTCTAGAAATTCATTAAATCTGATTTAAAATGAGCGAAGCGTGGATAACACTTGCCACAAACGATGAATATGCTCAGGGAGCTTTAGTTCTTGTTCGATCATTGAAAGAATCAGGAACAACTCGAAAAACTCATTGTCTCATTACTAATGAGGTTTTTTCTTCAAAAAAAAATTTAAAAAAAAAAAATATTGTTTTGTTTAGTTATCATCACCAGTGCGACATCAACTGGAAACAGCATTTGATGAGACAACTGTTGTTGATATTTTCAATAGCAATGATACGGTATTTTAGGGAATTTTTTACTAAAAATAATTAAATATTTAATTCTAGGAAAATCTTGGTTTGATTGGTCGTCCTGATTTAGGAATCACATTTACAAAACTTCATTGTTGGCGTTTGACACAATATTCGAAAGCTGTTTTTTTAGATGCCGACACGATGGTAAATTATTAATCAAAAAATTGGAAAAAAAAACAAACAAAATTTTAAAAATCATTTCCAGGTTATCCAAAACAGTGATGAATTATTTGATCGTCCGGATTTCTCAGCTGCAGCTGATATTGGATGGCCTGACATGTTCAATTCTGGCGTTTTTGTTTTTTCACCATCTTTAGAAGTCTACCGTAATTAATTTAATTCAAAATTAAATTAAAATTAAAAATTAATTTTTAAAGGATCATTAATATCGTTAGCAACATCAATTGGATCATTTGATGGAGGTGATCAAGGACTTTTAAATGAATATTTTAAAAATTGGAGAGATTTATCATCAAATCATCGTCTTCCATTTATTTATAATATGACGGCTGGAATATTTTATTCATATGCCGCAGCATATAAAAAGTTGTGTTAAAATCTAATAAAATTCATCTGAAAGTCAATTTTCAGATATGGTGATAAAACAAAAATTGTTCATTTTATTGGTGCTAAAAAACCATGGTCACCAATTACAAAAACAGGAATTCATCAAAATGTTCATTATCAACAGTGGAATAAATTTTATCAACAAAATGAACAAATTCGACACCAACAAAAACCATTGGTTTTTTGAAAAATTTAATTATTAAATTTTATTTTTTTAAAGGAAAAATCTGGTGATTTGAATGAAGGACGTGAAGCCTGGGAAGCTGGTAATCCTGATTATTTAGGAAAAGACGCGTTTTCGAATATTCAGAAAGCATTAAGAGATAGTCTTAATAATTAAATGTTAAAAATGTATTTTTTTCAGAAAATTGTTCATAATTTATTGCATTTTATTTTTATTTTACATTCAAAAATATTTATTATTTTTGTGAAGAACTATGTTTATATTCATCACAAGTTTAGAACAATTTAATTCCATTTTATAATAAAAGTACATGCAATTTCTTATTTAAAAAAACGAATAGTTCGTATACACAACAGCAACTTTAATAAAATTTTAACTGAAAATAAGAAATGATACAAGAAAAAGCCATGAACAATCTAGAAAATCTGCATTTTAAAATCTAGAACTGCACAGTTTATCACAACCTTATAATTGATTTCTAATGAAAGAATCGATGGTACATAAAATGCTTTGTTTAAACATCGGCACATTAAAAAATGGGCTAAAGATGTTAAAAAGGATACTCAAATTCTGAATAATTGAAATACTTCTGAGAAGATTATTAGTTTTTTTTTAATTACCCCTTTTTTTGATTAATTTTATGATTTTTCTTACGATCGATGTACAAAATGAATAAACTTTAGAATTAATGTAAAAAACTTTGCTGATGGGAAAAAACAGGAATTTTTTGATTTAAATGATGAAATGTATTGTTTGTGTTTGGTTTATTTTGATCTTCATGGATTTGATTTCTATTACATTGCGTTGTCTGAAAATTAAAATTCTTTATGTTTTGAAAAATTAAATCATTATAAATAGTTACTCTTTTATGCCTGTTGACACTTTCTTGGCGAGTATATCGTTTTCCACAAATATCACAAAAAAAAGACCCGATTGAATGAGTTAATAAATGTTGTTGAAGACCATGTTTTTGTTTGAACTCTTTTTCACATTCAGTGCACTGAAATTATTTGGTTATTAAATCGGTATTTTGTTGTATTTAAAACTGCTCTCACTTTATAAGGCCCTTTCGATCTTAGACGTCGTTCTTCTGATAATGAATCAAAATTATTATCGAATGAAGTTCCACACCTCTGAAAAACAGATTTCTCCAATATTATCTTAAATATTAAGGAGTTTACATTTTCAAGAAATAGTTCAGTGAGATCAGATTCATGTTGCGGACTATCTTGTGTATTTTGTGACATTTTTAATAATTCTACATCAATTTGCAGATCTTGATTTGGATGTGGAATAATTGGTTGAACAGTTGTTGGATATACAGTGAAGGACGTTGATGTACATGGAATTTGAGGTGATGGAGTCTAGAAACTTTTTTTAAGTTTAAAAATTGAAGAAATAAACGTACATTACTGTCTTCTTTTAATTGCTCAATTATTTCGTCTTGTTTTTCTTCTTTACATGGTACTAAAATTAGCTCTGATGGGTCTTCAATACATTTGCATTTCTTAAAAAATTGAAATAATCTTTAACAGTGTCAGCCACAATTATTTCTTAAAATTTTTAAATAATTACCGAAATTTTTTCAAAAACAAAAGCATTCACAGCTCGCTGTGTTTCATCCATTGATTTCCTTGCTTCAATAAATTTTTCAACCTTTTCATTAAACCTTCTCTGTTCGTTCATGAATTCTCGAATATCAGTCATCAAATTCATTAACTGACTATGAACAGGATCGTTAGGATGCAAAAAGTTCTAAAGTAATTTTTTATTAATTAAAAATCAAAATGAATGGTAGTAGAATTACCATTCTTCTAGGTTGTTCAGCAAATTGTTGCAATGTTGCGGTAGCTTTTATAATTTTGTTATAATCCATAATTGGAGAAGAAATTGAAGTCATTCAATTTATTTCATTCAAAAAAATATCAGAGATGCTGAAAATCAATTTTAAATTAAACATTAAGAAAAAAAATAAAAAGCCATTAACAATGACAGTGAAAACGTTAAACAAGTCGTCAAGTAAAATGTGAAAAGAACAATATGTGTAGTACACTGTGACGCAATAATGCATACACGACACAGTCCAGTATTGATGAACACATAAATGTCTAATTCTCTCCAAATAACAAGGAAAATACTCGATGTAATTTGTTTCTATGTCTGTGATGCTCTTTGCTTAATGTTGTCTCTCAATTTTGATTAAAAAATGTTAAAAAAACAGAAAAAAAGAAAAGTACACTTCTAAACAAAATTTGGAATAAAATAATAAAAACACAGTTAATTGAAGAAATAAATAATTAAGAAAAACACATTTTTTAAATATATTTAAAACAGAAAAAAGTTTATCTTCTTTACAAACAAAAAACTCAATTATTTAAATAAAATGCAAAAAATAATTTTAATTTCTCTGTTAACGAAGATAAGAAAATAATTTAAAAAACGAATTTAAAAATTATTGAAAATGAAAGTAAAGAAAACACTTGTTTCTTTATTTTTTATTTAAAAAAATTAATAATCTTAAATATTACAAAAATCATTAAAAATGCATTTTTTTATTATGCTTGGTATTAAAAAAAAAAAAAAAGATTTATAGAATAGAGAAAAAGAGTTGAAACGAATTGTTGGTGAATGTGTTCTCTAATCATTTTTCCTCTCTTTCTCTCTATTTTTCTCTATCTCTCTTACTCTTTTTCTAGATATATTTATTTTCAATACTATTTCACTTTAATACGTTTTTTGGGTTTTTATAAGGAAAAAGTTCGTTTTTGAATCCTTCAAATGTCGATTCAATCTAGAATCATTTTTTCCCTTTAAATTTTCGCTTTTAATTTATTATTTTTATAAACACATCAAATCGGTTTTTTTCTTTCTGAAAAACTCAAAAATAAATCAATTTTCAAAAAAAAAAGAAAAAAATGTTTGTTATAAATGACAAACTGGTTTTATAATAAAATAATAATATTGTATTTATTATTTATTAGACAATATTTAGTTATATTATTGTATTATATAAACAAAAACATATTTATATCTTTTAATAAATGAATAATATTTTATTAACTTTTTCTTTTATTAATTTTGTTGATTTTTTTTCAGGTTTTCATTTAAATTTCAAAAAAAAAAATGGAAATAATTCAAATGCATTATGATGTGAGACAAGTTGGTTTATTTGATGATATGGATGAAGTTAGTTTTATTTCATTTTTTTTAATTTTTTTTCTAAATTAATAAAACGATAAAGCTGAATTTATTTGGTTCAAAGTTGTAGTGAAAAGCTATGAAAATTCCTTTTTTTTCTATTTAAATTTGAAAAACTCCAAAAAAAGAATTTTTTCAAGCCTTTTTTCTATTATTTCCAGGTATCAATTTTCATACGTTTTTTTTTCTTTTTGTCTCTATTTTTTTCTTTTTAAACGTCACCTGTTAAATGAAATGCTACTCGTAAATTTCTTTTGATGATTTGCCAGATGGAAAATGTTGTTTTCTAACTTTTTCTTTTCATTTTTCATATTCAAAGTCAAAAGCTTAACAAAATTCAATCAGTAACACAAATTTTTTTTCTTTTCAAAATTGAATTCAATTTTTAAATTTTTCTTCTTTTTTTTCTTAATTTGAGTTTTCAAAGAAACCCAATTAAATAAATTTAATAATTGTTCAAATACAATTTTTTGCTTCATTTGTGTTTAAAATCTTTTTTTTTTTTTTTTAAATCACAGCAGAAAAATATCTTCAAACACATTTTTCGTTTTTTTCTTTCAAAATCTTGTCAAATCCCCGATTCGTTTAAACATTTGTATTTATTTTCAGTGGATTTTCTAAGAATAATTTAACAATTTAATCTCTGACTGAAAATTGATACTTTTATCGTTTATTTCTCAAATGTTTTTTTTTGGTTTTTTGCTATAAATAAATCAAATTAAATTTTAAATATTTTGAAAAAAAAATTAAAAATTCGTTTTTTTTTCTTTAAAAAATAAATTTAAATGTTTCGTAACCATGAGCAACAAAAATTTCAAAAACCAATTTTCAATAAATTGGAATTTAAACATCCAATTTTCGAATTTGAATTCAAATTTGAATTTTTTTTTGAAACATTTTATTAAGTTTTTGTTCGTTAAAATGATTTGTTTCATAAAATTATTTGCTTTTTTTTATTTGTATTTGATCAAAATTTTCTAACGATGTTGACATAAAAATTGTCCATTTTTTTTTAAATTCTTGATATTTTTATTGTAAAAGTGCAACCTTTTTTTTAAACAAAAAGCTTTATTTTTTCTTCAAAAAATAGTTTTATTGTTTTTCAAATTTCTTGTAAAATTTAAAAAATTAATTTTTCTTTTTTAAAATTCAAATTTTTATGCCGGAATCAACGTTTTTCTCTCATCAAAAAAATCTCAGAAAACATCACCAAACTTGATAATAAAAATGTATTCACGTTCATCAATGAGATCCTTTAGACGGCTGGTACCATTGAAATTGGTCAGATTATTATTTAAAGTTAAAAAAAAGAAGAAGCAATTTTTTAAAAATTCAATTAAAAAAAATTTAAACTAATAAAAAAAATAATTTTCCAGGCGAATGGTTTAACAGCAACAGAATATGCTGGACAAGATCACGATGAATGTTTTGAAAGGTAAGCCAAGCTTCTTCTTTTTTTTCTAGCACAAAGTGGACAAAAATGTCTAATTGAAAAATTTCCTAGCAACTGAGTGTGAAAGTTTATTCACTTTTTTGTTTTTTTTTCTTCTTCAATTGTAGCTTTCCATAACACGTAAACATCGGAGTGTCGTTTCTAAAGAAACTGACAATTTTTAATCAAATTTCTTTTAATTTTCAAATACATTTTAATCCAAGACTTGTTCGATTATCAAAAAATCTCGATTTTTCTTTAAAATTATTGATTTTTTTCCTAAATCCTTCTGGAATCATTTATCTAAAGAAAAAAAAGTGGAATAATTATGCTGTTTTTCAACGAAAACATTGTAACATTTGAATGGTGATAGAATGTGAAGAATAAAATAAATGAGCAACTGGCACTTTTTCTCTCTCACTGTCTGCGTTTCAACATTTTACCATAATGTATCGTTAGAATATTGACCCCTCCCTATTGTTTTTTTTTCTCATTTAAAGCTCATTTATATATAAACTTTTTCATGGTATTTTATCACTTTTTTTCCAAAATATTTTAAATCCGTTCATTCTTTAATTGTAATAATTTCATTTTTCTTTTCTTTTCTTTCGATTTTTAAAATTAGAAAATTTAAAATTATTTGACAAAAAAAAACCCGATTTATTATTTATTTGTTTGTTAAATACAAAAAACTGCGAAGAAATATTTTTTGTTCTGAAACAATTTTTTTCTCATTTTAAAATCTTTTTTTTCTTCTAAAAGAATTTAAGGAAAACAACTTTAAAAATTTAATTTCTTTTCTTTTTTCTTTTTTTTTTGGAACAAAATGCAGCTTAAAAAAAGAATTTTTAAAAATTGTGAGTCCTATTTTTACAAAACAGAAATTAAAAATTCTTTCGTTGTTTGATGTCAAGGTAACCAGACTTAACCATTATCGACGCCTTTTTTCTTTTTTTTTTCTTTTTGAATTATTTATTTGTTTTTTGAATTCAATTATTTATCAATTTTTTTCAAATTAAATTAATATTGAAAAATTTATTTAATTTAATTTTTTAACAAAAAAAAAGACACTGAATCCAATATTTTTCTGATGTGTGGTGGTTTTTGTTCTCATCTGCCAATAAAAAAACAAGTTGAAGTCTTTTTAAGAGTTTTTTTTTAGTTTTAAATAAATCAATAATTGTTTAAAATAATATTTTATTAATCCAATTTGAAGATTTTAATCTTATTTTATTTGAGATTTGTCATAAATAAAAATAAGCTTTTTTGATATATTTTCCATATGGTTTTTATGACATTTTTACAATTGTTCGTTTATCCCTTTAAAATGGCACATTTGACAACTAAAATATTCAAGAAAATTGAAAAAGAAAAAAGGAAGTTGATCAATTTTCTTAAGTAAAAGACCAAAAATATTTACAATTTCCATTTTATTTCTCAGCGTTTCTTTAGGCTTTTGGTTTCTCTCCTCCCTTAGGGACCTTTGAAAACACAAAGAATCGTTTCATTCAAAACTCGTTTCTACTATTTTCCAAACAACATTTTTAATTTGTTTTTAAAGTCAAAAAAAAAGTGTTCAAAGAAGAACAATTTGAACAAAATATTTGAAAATTTCCTTTTAAACGTACAATTTTTACTTTCTCAATTATTATTTTTATTCACAGCTTTTGGTATTTAAAAAAAACAATAAAAATTGATTTAAAAAATGGTTAAAATTCTTAATTTTGATCGTATCTTATTTTGTCTTCTTTTTTTTTTCGGCCAAGTCAACAATTTCGTTTTCAATCCCCCCCCCCCCTCAACGTTTTCCACTCCCCTTTTTTGTTCCTCTTTCAAGTCTTTTTTGATTTTCACCTTTTTTCTTTCCATCAAGGTTATATTTCCTTCTTTTTTTTTTATTATTATTCATTATAATTTTTTTCCCTTTTTTTTTGTCAAAAATTTAATAAAAATAATCAAATTTGCTAAACAATTAATTTGTTTATAAAAATTGAGTCAATTTTTGAGTTGAAAACTGAAAAAGAAAAGGTGAAAGATTGTTTTTCTTTTATTTAATTCAATGAATTTTTTATTTGAACAATTCGACATAATTGTTTCTATCCAATTTTGTCAGTCCCCGTTGTTTCCTTTTTCCTCCTTTTTTTTTGCTGTTTCTTAAAATGTGAAAATCTTTGTTTTTTTACGTGTTTTATCGATAATTCAAAAATTATTTTAAAATTAAAGAAAACAAATATTTTTGAATAATTTCTTGAAAATAAAAAAAAATAAAAATAAATGAAACATTAAAAATAAAAAATAAAAACCAGAAATACATAGACATTTTGAAGATTTTCAAGAATTCTTGTTTTTTCTTCTTTTAAACTGTATTTATTTATTTATTTGTTTAATTGTTTATATTGAATAAGAAAAATGATATTGGCAATTCTGTTTCAATGATTTACAAAGTGTTTTTATTAATATTATTATTATTGTTACAATTAATAATAATATTATGAATTATTATTATTATTAATTTTGATACATTTTATTTCGATTAAATAATTCGTTTCATTTTCTGTTAAAAATTTAATTAAAAATTCTTTTTTTTATATTAAAATGGAGAAAAATGTTTAAAATTAAATATTTTTTATTCGATAAATACCCGGTTAACAATTCAAAAAAAAAAGTAATCATTTCTTGTCAAATTCTTTATTTTCATTGTCATTTTCCTCGTTTTTTTTTTAAATTTTTTCCGTTTCCATCATACTTCATATGGTCAATTAAACTTTTATTTCTTTTTTCAATTTTTTTCTGCTTCTGCTTCTTCTTCTTCTTCTTCTTTTCCCTCATTTATTGTTATTATTATTTGATTTTTCGACCATTGTTGATCCTCCTCATTAATTCAGCGCGATAAAAGTGTAAAAGTATCGAATTTCGAGTTTCGAAATTCGAAATGAATTCAGAACGAAACAAATTGTTTTCATTCATTTTGAACAAGGTTTGAATGTTTTCCTTTCGATTTTTTTCTTTTTCAGGTGTGAACAAGAGTGTGGTGAAGAGGCTTGGAGAATTGCGTGTTGTTCAAGGGTTGGTCGACTTGCCATTTCAATTATGATCATCATTTTTCTTTGCTTATTATTTTCAGGTAAAAATTTGTTTGAAATTATTTCATTTCTTGGTTTTTTTTTCTTGTTTTTTCCAGCTTTTTCAAATACAGAAAATTCGAAATTACCAGAAGTTAGTGAACCAAGGCAAGGAATAAATTTAACAAGGCATGGATTTTTGTTTTTTTTTTTAAATTCTTTGAGTTGAAACTAAAAAATCTTCAGAGCAAATGAAATATTAACATCATTATGTGATTCTTATGAAAAAGGGGATATTTCTGGAGATTCTTGTAATCGATTATGCTTTGATCGAAATTGGTTGATAACTGATTTTTATGAAGGAAATAAAGTTGTTGTATTAATCAAAGATGGTGGACAAACAGCTGTTTTCAAAAGTCAAAAACCTTTTATTGATTTATTTGAGAAACCATCTGAAACTTTATCAAAAGAACAATTTTATGATCAGGTAATTTGAATTTGAATTTAAATTTAAAACTAAAATTAAAGGTTGTTGATGTTGTAAATGATCAGCTTCGACTTGGTTGGCCTCGTCATTACAAAAAACATTTAATTGAAACAGTCTGGCCAACATTATTAAGGTGATTGATTTTTTTTCGATCAAAATTCCCATTAAACATTTAAAAAACCTCGTTTCTTTTAGAACAAAAGGAGAAGCAATGTCAAATGCAGATCGACGATCATTATGGGCATTATTATCTCAACCAGAATTTGTATTATTTCGAGTTTTACCATTAACAAGAGTTATGCCAAAAGTAATTATAAAAATATATTTTAAATTGAAAAAAAAAAACAAATTTAAAGATAATTGGAACATGTGGTCACATGTATCAAACAGAATCTCTTGTTGCATTTCGAATGAAAGGATATTATTCAAATTTAAAAGTTTTTTTTTTTTTAATTATTAAAATTATTTTTAAATTTTTTTTTTTTTAAAGGCAAAAATATTAGTTCATGTTATGGGAACTTTAAAATTATTATATGAATTTCTTGATGAGCCACTTCAATGGTGTGATGTTCGATTTGATAATCTTGGCTTATCAGCTGATTATCCGAAACGTTTTGTATTAATGGATGGCGATATGGTTTATACAAAATCAAGATTGAATTCATTATTAAAAGGGAAACCCTGTGTAAACGACGATGATTGTAAAATTGGTGATTGTTTTGCTCGATGCACATCTGATATGATTTGCTCATCAAGAACAAATGGAAATTTAGAGGTTTTTCTGTGTTTTTTCTTTCTTTTTTTTTAAATCAAAAATTAAGGTTTTTTGTGATAAATTGGTTAACAAATTATTTGCAAATCACTGGTCAAAAAATAATAAATATTTGGTTGCATGTCGAGATACGGGAAGAAATATAACCCAACGATTGAATGAATTAAGATTGACATGGTCATGGAATTTACCAGATGTTTGAAAAAAAAATCAGCATCGAATATGTAAAATATCTTGTCATAATTTTATTTTTTATTGATTATTTTTAGTTCGTTTTTGTTTATTTTTCAGTAATTTGATTTAATCACTTTTTCTTTTGGTGCTACATCAGAGCATTATTTTTTTTCGTTTTAATTTACACAAGCGGGTCAATTTATTTTGATTTATTTTTCTATTTTTTCCACATTTTTTTTTCATTTTCATATTTTTTCTTAAATTGTGCCTCATTCTACGGGTTTATTTTGTGAATGCATGTCAAATATTGAAATTATTACTTTTTTTTTTGAGATGATAAACCCGTTTTACGGAAATTTTTGAAAATTGAAAAATAAAAACTTAATATCCAGCTGGTGCACTTTCTTCTCCTTTTCTAAAATCACTGTTCGCATATATTTGATCATCTTTTGCTTTTTCAACAGCAGTAATAACGGTTAAATTGCTAACAGCTTTCATTATATGACCTCGATTTTTTAATGATGTTATATAAGCCTGAAAAACAAAAATAAAAATGCTTGATTTTTTTTTTTATTTAATTAAAAAAAATGATACTTTTGGGAAGTTTGGTTCATACCACGTATAATTTGGTTGAAGTTGATTATGCATTCGAGGAGCATCAACAGCTTCTTTTACATCGGCCTAGAAACAACTTTTTTTAATTTGAAAAAAATAAAAGAAAACTTTAAGCCAAAGAGCATGAAGAGCAACACCAGCAACTCCAGAAATAATTGTTGATCCACCTGCACCTCCAACTGCCATTATTTCCTAAAAAATAAAACGATTAAAGAAGAAGAAGAAGCTGAAACAATTCAAACTTTTTCATTTTCTTGATTAAAAATAATAATTGGACTTTGACTGCTCATTGGTCGTTTCCCTGGCTGAATGAAATTGGCAGGAGATGGTGGAAAACCGAAAAAATTCGGATGTCCTGGAGTTGAAAAATCGTCCATTTCATTATTCCAAAGAATTCCAGTTGATTGAGATGAAACCATCGCGCCAAGACTGGAAAAATAATTTTTGAAAAAAGAAAAAGAATTGAAAAATTGAAAAATCAAACTATAAATTGATTGTTGATGTAACTGAAACAGCATTTCCAAATTGATCAATAATTGAAATATGAGTTGTTCCATGATCCTGTGGTGGAGCTTCAAATGATCCACCATAATATGAATCCGCATGTGTTTCATCAGTTATTTTTGATCTTTAAATAATTCATTTTTTTTGTTAAATAAAAATAATATTTTTATTATTACCGAACCCATTCTGACCATTCTTTTTTTGTTATATTTTTTGCAATTTGTGTCGCATTATTTACAAATTTTGGATCACCCAACCAACTTCTTGCTGCATAACTAAATTTACTGGATTCAATGAATTTATGATAAAGACTGGCAATATCATTAAATGATTTCAAGTTGAATTCAAATCTAAAAAAAAAGGCAGAAAAAATTCAATTCAAATTATTTTTTTTTACCCATCCATAATATTCAAAATAGCTAATGCAACTGCTGATCCAGATGGTGGAGGTGGTCCGCAAGCGATTCGATTATTTTTTAATTTTGTATAAATAACATCCTTTGATCGATGAATTATTGATTTATAATTTTTCAAATCTTCAAAAGTTATAATTCCACCATTCTTTGAAAATTCTTCAATTATTTGTTCGCCAATATTTCCATTATAAAAATCATGAATTGGATTACTTGAATTTGCTAATAAATTTAACGTTTTTAAAAAATTTGTTCTAAAATTATTATTTTTTATTTAAAAAAAAAATTAAAAAAGAAAAACCTTGTTTTAATTTGTTCTCCGTGCTTAAATATTTTTCCAGTTTCTGGATTTATATATTCTTTCATTGTTTTCTCATTTTCGATATATTTTTCATTTTGTTTCAAGGCTTTTGCTAAAGCTGCTGAAGTTGGATATCCATTTTGCAGTAATCGAATTGTTGGCTCAATTAATTGTTTCCAATTCACTTTTCCACTTCCAAAATGTTCGAATTCTGTTCGAAGACCATGCAATTCTCCAGGTACGGCAATTGCTTTCCAACCTTTTTTCAAAAAAATTATTTAATTTCTTTCTTTTTTTTCACTAACCAATTCGACTTTCATTCCATTTATTAATAAACATATTTTCTGTCGCTTTTAAAGGTGCAACTTCTCTTGCATCAATTACAGTACATTCTTTTGTAGTTCTTAAATAAAAATTGAAAAAAAAAAAAGAAAAAAAAAACAGGAAACAAACGAATTATAAATTGTCATAAAATGTCCACCACCAATTCCAGCCGAATGAGTATCCATTACACCAATACAAAATAATGATGCAATTGCAGCATCAACAGCATTTCCACCACTTAAAAGAATATTTCTGAAATTTTTTTTTTTTTTTGAATATTTTTTCAAATTTAAAATGAAACCGTCCAATCTCTGAGCATATTTCATTATCAGCTGCAACAGCAGCTTTTGAATATTTTCCAAGTGGAGAAATTGATGGTTTTGGCCATTTTGGAAGACGCGAATTATTCTATTTTTAATTAAAAAACAATTTTTTAAACGAAAAAATGAAAGAAAAAAACTTGAATAAGAAGATGAAAATAAAGTGAAGCAAAAGCAACGGTTGAAATTAAAAGAGTAAAAACTAAAACTGTTAAACCAACAGCTGTTACAATTGTTTTTACTTTCATTGGTTTTTCAGCTTCAATTAATGTTTCAATTTCATCAAATGGACCATATTCTGGTGGAAGATTATCATCATCACTGAATGTTTGATAATTATTCGATGAGCTACAAATTCTTTCTTTCATTTTTTTTTCAAAATATTATTTACCTGGCATATTGATTTGACATTTTTTTTAAATAGTAAAATAGATTTTAATTTGTAAATTATTAGAAAATGTTTGAATGAATGGAAACGATAACTTAAAAAAGATAAGAAAAACTATTTAAAATTGATAAATATTTGATTGTAAACTGACTGCAAATCATGCTAGTTAATTATTTATTGGCGTATTTCATGTTACTTTTTACAAAGTAAGTTTTTTAGGTGTCAAAGAATTTGATATTGCGGAATTCTTTTTTTTCATTCGTTGTGATCGTAATAACGAAAAACCACAATTTTATTTAAACTTAACAACTAAATGTGAAACATAATGAATGACAATATCAACACAACAACATATTGATAGGTAGCGTTAACATGGTAAAAGTCAAATAACTGTATGGGGATGAAACAAGTAATAGAAAAACAAGCTTTATTCCGTGAATTCATTTATTGTTGATTGATAATGTTGTGAAGAACAGTTTGAAGAGTTTCGTCAAGACCAGCCTGAGCAGCCATATTTGGGAAAGATCCGATTATCTGTTTGACGATGTTAACAACTCGTAGCTTTACAGCGTGACCTTTTTCGTTATTTTCGAATGCTTCATTGGCTACAGCACAAACATCTGCAATTCGTTATTATATGTACTTGCAAATCACAAGTCGAAAAACACTTACTAATAAGAAGAATCTTTGGAAGATTTTCATTGTTATTTCCAAGCAATGTTGGATCTTGTTTGTCAAACAGATCACACAAACAATTGTAAATGTACGGAGATTCTTCAGTGTCTGCATGAGTAGGTAGCCATTTAAGGAACAATTCCACACACTGTTATAATTAATTGATTTATAAAATTATCTGAATCTAAAACATACTCTGCTGAAAACATCTGGTGCAAGTGGAACATTTGTTATTATTTTCGCAAAAGCTGATATTCCGTTTTCTGTGGCAATTGTGCTTTCTTCTGTTGCTCGAGAATCTTCCCTACAAAAAAAATATATAAATCAGGAAACTTCAAACAAAACAATACTTTTGGATCATTCCACCAATTGCTTCTAAACTAGCGATGACATCGTGGCTATACTCGTTAAGATCTTTATAACGTAGAGCCATAACACCAAACCCATAAACAGCAGCTTGTCTAACTTCAGGATATTCATCTTCAAGACATTTAAGCATCAATGGAAGAATAGGATATCTTGATGTAACATGCTAAACGATTTCTTTATTTATTTAATGCATTTCTATTTAACGTACTTCATTACTGAACTCAATAGCGTCATCCAACATGCACATTCCCCATTGTCTTTCAAAAAAGTGTTTAGGGCTTTGAACAAGTGTAATTGCGCATTGGAAAATTGGAAGCAATACTTCATAAGCAACATGATGAGTATTTTGCATTAACGAATGCAATAACTCAGACATCGATCCAAGGAAAGCAGATTCAAGCTCGGTAAAGTAGTCAAGTTCTTCTTTCGCATCTCCATCATCCTAAAAGTTATGTTGATTATTATCAAATTGAAGATAATAACAAATAAATACTTCTTCATCATCTTCTTGAGTTCTATCATTCATTCGTTTTCCATATTGTTCCATTTGCTTTAGAAGGATTGAAACAATAATGTGGATATCTTCCGGAGCGAGTCCCTGAGCTTTCAAAACATCAATACAATTTGCCAATACAGACATGAAAGCAGAAAGTATTTCAATATCATCTTCTTCTTTCATCGATTCATTAATTGCGTTCAAAAATTGAAGCCAGTAATGACGTTGTGCTTCGACACCTTGACTTTCGAGACAAACGATAATATGAGGCATTGCTTCAGCAGAAGCTTGACGAACTCCATCATGAAGAGCGAAATCCAAATTTTTGAGGCACAATTCCGATACTTTAGAAACCCACGGAAGGAAAGCTCCTTTCATTTCTTTGGCAAATGCCACAATCATTTCGCATGAAGTCGCTTTCTCTTCCAACCCACTAGTACGAATTCCAACCGATTTTTCTCTTCCAATTCCGTGATATTCATAATCTTCATCTTCATCATCCAAATCTTCATCTAAATTAATTTATTAAATTTTAGTTTTATATAAGTAAAATACTGTTGATTATATTGAAATCCGGCCGATATTGTGCTGCACGAAGAATTGGATCCATAATTACTGGCAAAAATGGCGCAAAGTCACTTCCAAGAATCTGAATTGTTGATTAAAGTTTAAAAAAAACGCTCATAAACGTACAGCACAGAAACGTGTCCAACTACTAATCATGTAACTGTATTGAGGATCATCGATAGCCAATTCTGACATGCTTGCTCCTAACAAATTCATTATGTCAATTGCAGTTTGATGGAAAGCTTCTTTTCCAACTGCATATCCAATTAAAGAAATGCATTCAATTGTTTTTCCTCTCAGCTCCTTTAACTCTCCAACATTTTGTAGAATGTGCACAAGATTTGGAATTAAACGTGATTGATGTGCTTTGAACAGTTCTTCGGCCGCCTCGGCTACAGAAGCAATTGCAGTGACAACCTGAAGAACTCAGATTTGAAAATTTAAACTAAAAAACATCATACGTTTTCTACAACTAATTGGTATCTTTTGTCTTGGAGTCTGTTAAACGTAGCACCGAGAGTTTGTTCTAAGTTTTGTAAAACGTATGGTAAATATTGTCCAATAACTGTTTTTGGGCATTCTTCACAGAAGTTAATCAAAGCTGACGCTGCATGGCTGCAAACTCTTGGGGTGTCAGTTTTCTCAAGGCATTGTAAAAGAGCTGGGAGAACTAGTTCATGGCATTTTTTTTGAAGAGTTGGGGCAAAGTCAGAAGACATTTGGCCAATTGCATTGCAGGCTGCAAACCGGACTCGTGGATGCTCATCATTGACGAATTTGGTGATGTGTGTCATGAATTGTTCTATATGTGGTTCCATTGCTCGTTGACAACCTTCACCGACAGCAGAAAACGCACGAAGGGCAGCATGTTTCATTTTCCAATCATCTTAATTACGTGATTTTTTTTTTCAATTTAACGACTTTTTTTTATAATACCGGAAACAAGGAACTTTTCAACAACAGGCAAGAATGCTGGAAGAAGAAGTTTTCCGTTGACCGAACAAGCAATTCGATCAATGGCACTTTCTCCTATAACTGGAAGTTCTTCGTAATCATCATCTTCTTCGGCTTCGTTGAGCCAGTCTTCAAGATGATCATCTTCTAATTCCGTCATACAAGTTAAGAACAATTCCACTAAATTTAAAAATTATTGATTATTTCCTCTTTAACGAACCTAAATGCTGAAGATACTGCCCAGCATGCTTCTTGAATTGTTTAGGTGCACTTTCAACATACGATACAATAACTTCTACTGCATTTTGACGAGCCATTTCTCCTTTTTCTTTATTTGCTCCAATCTAAACCGATAAGTATAAAGGCCTTTATTAAAAAAATAAAATAAATACCTGCAAGCAAACCCGGAGAACATTTTCTAAGTTTGAAGTAAGGCACTTTGGAACTGCAGCAGCCAATTCGGAGAGATCCCCGAGCGGACCATCAGCTTCGTCTTCTTCTTCAGTTTCAGAACATGCTTGTAAAATACTCGGTACAAGAGCAGTCATCAACTTCACAACATCTTTATCTTCATCATTGTCAACAGTGAACCCAATGGCAGCTTTAACAGCAGTTGAACGAATTTGAAAGTCTGGCTGGTTCAAGCACTTCAGAAGGACATTCTGAAACATTTTGTTTTTTAACAATTTTCGAATAATTTTTCACCTTAATGTTTGGAAGGAAATGTGGAACCGAATTTCCAAGAATTACTGGACAGCCTCTGAAAAGTTTCGACTCATGAAGGCATTTTTACGTTCTTACCTAATAATAAGAAGTGCAATATAATTTGCAGTTATGTCTTCGCTGGACAGGCAGTGATTCATTAACTCCAAAGCACCCTTCCATGATTGATCTCCATTATCATCTGAAATCAGTTTAAATTAGTTTGCTGATTTCTAAAATAATAGTACCGATCAGATTTCCCGCGATCTCAGAAATTAAATCTGCTATTTTCTTTTTAATGGAGATATCACTTTCGTGAACAATCATTTCCAAAACTTTAGTCAATATTCCTTGACGATTTTCTTCGCTCAACTTATTCCAAATAGCATCCCAATCTCTAGAAAGAACACGTCTTAAGAAAACTAGAACAGTTGATCTGATCTGAAATAAAATTTTAATTTATTAACTTAATTAAAAATTACAAACTTCAGCGTTATTCTGATGCTGGGCGTATGATTCAAAAAGAGCGGCAATTTTGTTTGGTCCATCAATTTTTTCATAATGATCTTCAGCTTTTTTACGAGTTTCGTTGTCCGGAGATTGAAGTTGTTTGATTATTTCTGTGAATGTGGCGACATCCATGTTGATACCCTAAAACTTTAAAAAACTTTTAATTGTTAAAAAACGACGCAGAGAAAACTGAAAATAAGATTTTTAACGTTATTATTTATGTTGCGAAATTAGGAAAAAAAACGTTAAAATGTTTCATACACGGTTCAATATGAACTTAACCCACAAAACATTTTTAAAAAAAAAATAAATATATTTTACGAAATTCAAAAACAAAACGGAGTTAAAATTGAAAAGAACACACTCAAAATTAGGCCAAAAGTGACAAATTTTGGGATTTTTTTTTGTACTTTGCGTTTTTTATTTCTATAGAGCGCAGATGCAACAATGCTACTTGCAAAGAAAAGAGCGGGAAAGAGAAATATAACGGTGAAACAAATGTTGAGGCCGCCTATCTATCATTCAAACTTTGACAAAATTAGTAGTAAAATTACCAAAATCAAGTTTGAAGATGACTTAAAATAAAAAGTAAAAAAAATTATTTACTAATTAAGTGTTTTTTTATTTCATTTGATATATTTTCAACGTAGAAATTAAAAAACTTGAAAATTTTCCTAAAAACAGATATAGCATATAATAGATACATCGGAAGTTTTAAAATATGGTCTCGTAGCATTTTTACTGTACTTCGAATTTGAAGTTAAAACTTTACAATTTCAATTTGAAAAATAACTTTTTTTATGAAAATTAAGTTTATTGATTCAATAATGAAAAAAAAAACAATAATTTGGGGAAAAAATTACTTTAGAATTGCTCACGGGCTTCAGAGATTCAGAAATCAGCGTAATATAAGATTTACCAATATAACTAACCCGAATAAAATAAAAAAAAGTTAAACAAAAGGAAATTAAACGTGTGTAAATTAATTCAAAATTTTAAAAAATTTTAAAATTATGTTTGAACGGATTTTAAATAAGTAATTATTTCTTGTGGAACACATGACAAAACGGTCTGATTGTTAGTTGGTCCGTGAATTAAAACAGCTTCCGCAAAATATACTGTAAATATTCTAATTTATGATGTATTATGACTACATTACTTACGTTTATGATTAGTAATTGTTGGTGCGATTGGCGCAGGTTTCGGAGCATAACTAAGTCGACAAAATGGATTCACGAATTCTCCCTCTGCGTTATACATTGCAGCCTGTTCTTCATCCGGTGATAAAACTGCTCGATCACTGGCTGATGATGCTTCGAGCAATGTAGCGACTTCAGTCGCTAATTTACCATAAAATTCACCAACATACTGAGTTACTCCGGCAAGAATATTGGCTATTCCGATAGCAATTGTTCGTTTTTCCGGCATTGTTGTTAAATTTTTGAGACTAGGTAATTCAGCCAATACTACTCTTTCAATAATCATCTTAAACATTCCATTTTGAATTGACTCACAAGCCTAGAAAATAATTAATTAACTTATAAACTTTTAATTTGAAGATTATTTACTTTAACTAAGTCTGCAGCATTTCTAGAGATTGTGAATCGGCACAAAAATACTATAAACAACTTCATAAGTTTAGGTGTTTTTGAACTTTGAACTCTTCGGAACATAGTATTCAGAATAAAACTCATTGCATCGCTACTACAATATTCAATTGATGAAATAAGAGCGGAAGCGAGTTGAAATCCATGTTGATCTAATGCTTTCGATCCAATCAATCTTGAGACATGTTGTAAAATGATTGGACAATGTTCTGATAACACTTTTTGAGGATTTACAGATAACAAAACTTCTAGGACTGATAAAGCTGCCGGAACATTAGCCGATCGAGCCCATAATCGTTCCGAAAGAAGGAATGGTAAAAATCCAAAATAAGTATCGATTGGTACTTGTCTTGAAATTGCTGCCGAAACCAAAACACCTTAAAGTTGATTATAAATTTATAAAATTCATATTTAGACGAACCAGTGATTTGTAAAGCGTATGGAATTAAATCTTCTATGTCTTCTGTGAAAATTACTTCAATAAGTGGAAGAAGCTGAGCATCTAATGAACCTCCAATAGCTTTTGTCTGAGAATCATGAACTTTCAATAAAAATGTAATTAAAAAAAAATTACCTTTGTCACTAAAACACAAATCGTTTCAAACAAGAAATGAGTATGAACGGAATCTGCTGGATTTTTCGTGGCTGAAGCAACTAACTCAGCAAGCTTTGTCGCAATAGCATCAGCATGTCGGATAGTTTCTTCCTATTTTTTTAATTGAAAAAAATTGATATACATAATAACTTACATCTAAAATAACAATGACTCTTAATATTGCCTTGATTAAATATGGAGAATTTTGTGCTTTTGGATCTTTATCAAACGCTGAAACTAAATTTTGTAGCATTGAAGCAACTGGAAGATTTATAGCTGAGAAAATCTAAAAATATGAATGAATAAATGCAAAAAATTATAAACTCAATACTTTTTTCGAATCTTGCAATAAAATTTTATCGATTGAATATGCCGCATATTTATGCAAAATTACAATATTTGAATTTAGTAAGGCATCTGCCGCTTTAATGGTAGTCATGAGATGTTCTGGTGCTAATTGATTCCGAAAAGTAACAGCAAATTTTAAAGCATCTGCCTTCAGAATTGGCATTTGATTAATATCAGAGTTCAAATGCGTAGCAACTTGTCCAATAAAAAAATCATTGATGTTTATTAACGGATTCATGGCTGTAACTCCGCCTTTTGCAGTTTCTGATTTTACTGCAATTGCCGTAATTAACGAATAAACAATATCAATTTTGATCCAGTCGTTTGAAGAAAGTAAGGTTTGAACAATTTCCGAAAGACATGGAACCATTTGAGACTCATATCTTCGACAAAGAGCTCGAGCAAGATCAATTGCTCCTCTTCGACGAGTTCCAACATCTGTTCCTTCAATGTCTCTTTTCATATAATCTAAAGCTTCATCTTCAAACAGTTCTATATCCTCTTGGCGCAAAAGAAGGTTCTGAACGCATACATTTTCTGAAAAAAACCTTATTCCACGTAGTTGTAAAACTATAAATACCAGCTAAGGTTTTTAATACTCCTTCTCCGGTGAAATGACTTTCATAATACTGTCTTTGACTAACCATTGACAAAAATTCTAAAGCTGCGCATACCATCGTATCGTATCTAAAAAAAAACTTAATAAAAAGCACGAAAATAGTATTTATTACCTTGTATCCGGTGCAGTTGTTTCCAAAAGTCTCCAAACGGATCGAATAATATCAGGCACAAAAGTAGCAATCTCTTCTTCGTATCTTTGAGCATAGAGGGTAAAAATTTCACATATTTCAGTTTTAAGTTCATCTAATGTTGTTGGTTCTCCAGAATTGGAAATTTGAGTAGGACAATCAATCAATATTAATTGGAGAAAACTACTCATCCATTCTTTCAGGTGATCCTAAATATAAGTTTTTAAAACAGAAAAAAAAGAAGAATTACTTCAAAGTATTCGGGAATTTCCTGAGAACACAGCGAATGATAAACTTTGGCTATTAAATTGAGAATGCGAAGCCATTGAGCTATTTCGTCAGTTCCTAGTTGATCTTTTCTTCCAGCAACTTCCATCATATTTACTAATAGAAGAGTAAGTGGTTCTTGAGTCTAAAAGTCTGTTTTAAACTTGAATTGAGAAATTAAAAACATACACTTAATAAGCATTTTAATAATTCTTTCCACAATTCATTTGATTTTGATTCATATCGAAACTTTCGAAATATTTGCTCCATTGAACTTAGAGAAGCTACCAAATGATTGAAGTCACTCCCAGAAAGGAATTTAGACAAATATGGAACAAGTTCTGGCCATTTTTCAGGAAAATCTCGTTGGCCAATTAAATACAAAGCATTTGATAAAATATCTTGAGTACTACCTGTAGTACTAAACATTGCTTCTAAAAGCATTTGACGGAATTGTTCTTCATCTTGCTGCGACATTTCAACTTCAGGTGCAGGACCCTGAACAAGGTATTAATTTTTTATTTCTGGCCTTGAGACGAACCCAATTGCATTTAACGAAGTTTTTCAGAGCAATAGCAGCCGCCATGCGAATTTGGGGGGAAACATTTAGTTTATCAGATACAGCTACTTGAAGAATTTGAACAATGTATCCTGGTGTTGATTGCAACTGACGTAATTTTTCTTCACCTCCTTTTCGGACAGAAGCATTTGCTTCAAGGGTTTCTTGAAGAGCTTGACCAATTTGTTCCATTTCTAAAAAAAACGATTTTGATATTTGAGAAATTTTACCAAACAAGAAAAGCATTTTTATTTAAAATCAAAACATTTGAAAAAATGGGATTCTGCAATAAGTACCACGGTGTTTGCGGCCAACTGTTAAACAACACGAGGTCGGAAAAGTGGAGCGATGTTGTGTGTTTCTTGGTTACCTTAGAACGTTCGAGATGGTTTGAAAATTCATTTATCTACACTTCTAGTTTGAAAGTAGAATAAAAATTAGCGACAGTGCTCAAAAAAAAATGAGAAAAATGATCGTAGAGTTATAAATTTTTGAAAAAACTGGATTAAGTATGCCAACCAACTGAAGTCTGATTAAAAAATCAGTTAAATAAAATGGCAGCAGGTTTTTCAGATCTGAACCTCAATTTTTCACGCCAAGAGTTGATAAAGTGATTTTTACAGATAAAAATCAAAAATGTTTTGCACACTTGAATTCGATTTGAATGTTTAATGTTTTTTATTAATTTTTTTAATGTAAATGCAAAGACATTTTTTTATTCTTTTGAAATGATGGATTTCATTCACTTTTAAAAGAAAGTAACAAAAATGAAAAAGTGAAAAAAAAATAATATTTAGCAAGTGACGCATGCTTTCAACCGTTTGGGTTTCTAGGCCACCAGTATGTATGTATATTTATAAAAATTACAACAACTTTTATCAATTTTCATAGTTTTGCTCATTTTATTTTTTTTATTAATTAATTTAGATCATTTTCAAAAATAAATTATGAACACCAAAAAAAAATCTCTAAAAACAAAGAAAGTCAATCCATTTGAATTGAAGTTCAACAAAGCAAAACATGATGTAACTGTTGAAAATTTAATTGTAAAAAGTTAATTTTAATATTTCAGGTTCTTGGAAAGAAAAAAAATTCCCAAGTTGGAGCACCGACAGCTTCTCGAAAAAGAGCATTTGAACAAAGAGAAAAAACCCTGGGTGTTGAATATGATAGAAAGAACAAAATCAGCAAAGTAATCAAAATTTTATTTATTTTCAACAATACAAATTTCAGATTGTTGATAAACGAATAGGAGAAAAAGACCAAAAAACCGAAGAAGAAAAAGGAGCGATGAGGTTTAAAGAAGAGCGAGTGAAAAACTTTAAACGAGCTTCGAAGTTCAATCTTTCTGATGGTTTTGGAGAAGACGAAGAAGAAATTCTTACTCATCATGGAAAAGCTTTATCCGATATTGAAAAGTATGATAAAACGATGATTTCGGATTCAGATGATGATGATGATAATCCTGGTAATATTGGTTCGAGAATGGTAAGGAATTCTATTCAATACACGTTTGTTTAAAAAAACAATTTTAATTATAGGTAAAAGTTGCTCATTTTGGTGGTGGTGAAAAATCAATCGAAGAAAGAGTGAAAGAAAAAATTAGTAGAGATGACATGATTTCAAATCTTATCGCAAAAACAAAGTTAGCTAGGCACGAAAAACAGACTGAAAAGGATGAAATCGTAAACTTTTAAAATCATAGTTCAAAATTGAAATAAATTTTAAAGGAGCTTAAAACGGAAACGTTGGATGCTAAATTTCAATCAATCATGTCAAAAATTCAAGGATCATTTCGTCCAATTGGTAGAAATCCACTTGAAAAAGATGATTATGATAAATTGGTATATTATTCGTCAAATAAATTTCGTATAAAAATGAAATATTGTAGGCTTTTACTTTGAAAGTTGAAGCAGACGCTCGTGCAACTCCTGCAGATAAAAAATTATCTGAAAATGAAGAAGCATTAAAAGAAAAAGAACGACTAGAAGCTCTTGAGTCAGCAAGAATATCAAAATCTAATTCCAATTTCAATTGTCATTTGTCAGCTGATGCTGACGTTGATATCAATGCTGGTTTTAAAGCTGACGAAAGAAAAAAGAAACACAATGATTCTCGATTTGAAGTCAGATTTGCTGATGGAAAGTTAGTCGATGAAGAAAATGTAAGTGTTAGGAAAAAAAACTAAGAAAACAATTATAATTAAGAAATCAAATTATGAAAAAATTGTGAAAAAAAGATCAGATGTTGATGAAGATTCGGATGAAGATATTGATGAAGAAGAAGATGACGAAGATATGGATGATTTAATTGAAGATGAAGACGAATTAGAAGATTCTGATACGGATGGAGAAAACAAAACATCAAAAAATGAAGCTGTACAAGTTGAAAGCTCAATACCATTTGTATTTGAATTACCAAAAAACTATAAACGTTTCTGTAATTTGTTAGAAAAATATAGTAATGCCATGGAAATTGTCCTCGAACGGTTAGTTTTTTAAATGTTAAAAAATTTAAATACATTTTTATAGATTGATAAAATGTTATCATCCTAGCTTGAAAGAGGGCAACAAATCAAAACTAAACAAATTATTTTTATTCTGTTTAAGATGGTATGACGACATGGGAAAAGAAGATTTAAATGAACAAGTCATCAAAGAAATGAATATTGCCCAGTTTTCAATGCATTCATTACTAAAAGTAAACAAATATACATAAATTATGTATTTTAAAGTATAATAATTAATAGTTTGACGTTCAATATGGTGTTAGATGTGTTCGTGCTCTCATTCGACAATATTGGAAAACCCGACAAGATAAACTGAAAACGACGCCTGCTTCTTTTTCATTAATTTGTTTATTGAAGTAATTATATTTTTTTAGAGTTTTACTAAATTGAAACATAAGTTTTTAGACTTGTTGCTGGATTGTTTCCAGTGGGAGAGGCTTGGCATCCTGTTTGTACTCCAGCATTCTTTCTCGGGACAAATGTCATTTCTAATTGCAAAATCCCAAACTTGAAAGTTTTATCACGTCAAATTCTATTAGCAGCAACAATTGTTGAATATGTTTCGGAATCCAAAAGGTATCAGATTATTTTTTTTTTATTATCCAAAAAATAAAATGAATGCATAACAAATGCCGAAAATGTTGGGTTTTTATTTTTAGATATGTTCCGGAGCTGATATCGTTTGCAAAAAGTGCACTTTTGTTGGCAGTAAAAGACAAACCGGAAGAATTCCCAACTAGTGGATTCCCTATTTCAGTTCCGTATTCTGAAATGTTGTGTGTGGATGAGGTATTAAATACATATATAGATTTTAAAAGAAAAATTATTTCAGAAGAACGATGAAAAATTAATGCCACTTTCCCTCAGTGTCATATTCGAAGATGAAAAAGAAAATAAAAATGATGAAAATTTAAAATTAGCTGTTCTTCGGGCGCTTTTTTCATTAGTTCAAAGTTTAAGAGTTCTGTACTCGAGTCAAAATGAAAATTATAATATTTTATTCAGGTTAGTTTATGTCTTCATCAATTTTATTATAAATTTTCAAGTTCAGGCCATTCCTTACAATATTGACACGAATTGAAAAAACAAATTTTTCAAATGAATTGAAAGACGAATTAGAAACACTTATTTCCTCAATGAGAGCTGAATGTGAATCTAAATCGAATTTAGTTCAAATTTCATTGGTTAAAACAGAGAAGAGCATGTTGAAAATGTTGGAGCCAAGATTCGAATGGGACTTTGATCCTGAACGTCCACATAAAGGAAAGAGAGATGAAAAGAAGAAAATAGCAAAACAATTGAAAAATGAAACGAGAGGAGCAATGAAGGAATTAAGAAAAGATTCAGCATTCTTAGCAAGAAAACAATTACATAATGTGAAAGCAAAAGATCGAGCAAGAATATCAGCAACAAAACGATTGATGGGTGGATTGATGGAACAACAAGGAGAATGGAATAAAGAATTAAGAACAAAAGATGTCGAAAGCAAAAAAGCTAAAAAATAAGTTTTTTTTTTAGAATTTCTGAAATATTAATTATAACTGATATATTAATTATCATTTTTCCATTTTTTTTTTGTTTTTGTTTTTGTTTTTGTTTCTGTTATTCGTTAATTGTTTGATTCGTTGTTTGTTAAATTTAAAAATAAATGGAAAATCATTAAAAATTTCAAAAATGTCGTGTTCATTTATAATTCGTCAACACGAATGTATTTTATCATGCGGATGTTATCGTTGCTATGGATTTTTATTCTCACCAAAATGTTTATCTTCATTTTCATATTTATATATTCATTTATAAAATTAAATTCTATTTTTTTTTGTTTTTAAGGAAAATGTCTCCAGTTGAAAAATCGCCACTTTTTGATGCAATCGATAAAAATGAAACTGAAAAAGCATTAAAATTATTAACAAATAAAGAGGAAGCAGCCGAAAGGGATCATACCGGAATGACAGTTTTAGGAGCTGCAGCTTATAGGTATCGATTTTTAATTAAACAAAATCAAAAAATTAAACGAATTTCAGAGGAAATTTAGAAATAGCAAAAAAAAGTCTTGAATTAGGATGCGATGTGAATGATAAAACACATGATTCAAGTTATACTCCACTTATGTTTGCTGCATTATCTGGTATTATTAAATTGTCTTGAAAAAAATGATTTTTTGTCCAATTTTCCTTATTTAGGAAAAAGTGAAGTTTGTAAATTATTAATGGATAATGGTGCTCGAATGTATTTAGTCAACAGTATTGGAAAAACAGCTTCTGAATTAGCAGCTTTTGTTGGGCATCATGAATGTGTTGCTGTTATAAATAATCACATATCAATTGATCTTATTGAAACATTTCTTCGACCAAAAGTCAACGGTGAAATTTCATCAGATGAAAATTATCCAGGTAAATAAATTAAAAAAAATCAATTTTTACAAAAAGATGAAAGAAATTCAGACGAACTTGCTAATTTCATTCATTCATTGTGTGGATCACACGAAGTTCATCCAATAAAAATTATTTTTAAATTTGCAAAATATCCAGATTCGATGAAATACAAAAAAAAAGTTTATTTTTAATTTAACAAAAAAAATATTAAAAAAATATTTGTTACAGATTCTTTATGTAATTGATCGAATATTTGAACGACAACTCAGGTGTAAAGAAGGAAATGAAGTCATGTCATTAAAGCTATGGATCATTTTGTTTTTTATGAAAGAAGCATCGAAATTTGCTGAACAACATAAAGATAAAAGCCCTGAAGAAGCAGCTATGATGTATGCAAAATTAATATCAGAATGGAAAGAAAATGAAGAAATTCGAAAACCATTAGATATTTTGTTAAGAAATTCAGTTGCAGCATTTCCATATAAACAATCGTTGTTATATGAAACATTGGATAAAGTTTTTTTTTTCAAATTTCAATTATTCGAAGTAATTCTTAATTTTTTAGGCTCTTCAAAAATCTCCGATTGGACAAAGACCAACTGCTTTTGAATTTATTGTTCAATCATTGTTTGGTCAAAGAATTTTGGCAGTGTGCCAATTTTGTACGGTTTGTGGATCAGTTTCAGCAAAAAAAAGATGTCCCCAATGCAAAGTAAGAAATTAATCAACAAAATATAATTTCAAAAAAAAAAAAAAGAAAAAGAAAATTGTTTTCAGATTGTTTATTGTTCGCAAGAATGTCAAAAGTTTGATTGGTCAATTCATAAGAAAATCTGTAAATATCTGAAAGAAAAAGAAATAAACAGTCAGGAAAAACAGAATTCTGAGATATCACTGGAAGACATTCAAGCACAAATTTCAAAAATAGATGTTTAATATTGAAGTTCGCCAAATTTCGCTAATAAATAAATTATTAATAAAAGATATAAAATTTTGGTTTTGCAAGTTTTAAAAAAAATATATATTCGAATCGAAAAATTCATTAAAAAATCCTTTTTTCATTCTAATTTTCAATTCAGAGAGAGAGAGAGAGAGAAAGAGAGAAAAAAAGTCGGCGATATAAAAATTTTATGCGTGTAGAACATTGAATTCTTGCAAGCACAACCAGCCATACATTCTTTTCCAGCTGTTCTGTAACATTTTATTGCATCATAATAAACTTTTTCTTTTCTTGAAATTAAGAACTACAAAATATCCACTTTTTCACCTGAAAACTCATTTTTAAGAATGAAGTTATTGAAAAAATGGGCGGAGTTTGGTGTTGATCTTTTGCTTTAAGCTTATACTATTTATATTTTTTATATATAAGTATATACTTTTATATATAAATAGTAAAATGTATTTCTGTTATCTTGAAAAAAAAGTTTTTTTTATTATTGTTTTTAATTTTTTTTTTTTTTTTGATAAATTCACTTGTGACGTAAACTGAGAGAAAAAAAAAAGGAATTTATTTATATAAAAATATGTTCAAATTAGATTTTTATGTTCTTCATTAAATATACAATTTTATAAAAAAAAAGAAAACAATTTCTTCCTTTTTTTTCCGTTGCCATAATAACAACAGGTTTCCATGCTCAAACATGTATTTTATATTTTTTTTCCTTCAAAAAACGATTTTTATGATTCAAAAAAAAAAGAAGGAAAAAATTCATCTCGATGACAGAATTCTCATTTTTTTAGATTCTGAATCTGAAAATGTTTGACAATTTTTTTTTGTTTAATCTTCCTCTTTTTCTTCCTTCCTTCCTTCCTTCCTTGTTCAATTTTTCAGAAAATAAAACAATTGTGAAAATTAGTTTGGAGATTAAAATATTCGAAGAATTCTCAAATATTTTCATATCAAATTTACTCATTTCTTCTTCATTTTTCTTTTTTCTCATTTATTTTTTTTCCTTTTTTTTATTCTTAAAAATGGAAATAAATGTTTCTTTCTAATTATCCAAAGTACATTTTATTTTTATTTCTAAAGACTACAATTTGTTTACTTTTTTCCCACTTTTTTTCTATTTTTAAATTAATTAACTTTTTAAAACAATTTTTCTTCGGTTTAGAATCTTTTTTTTTTTTTTTTTAATTTTTCACTGACGTCACAGTTCTTATCGTATTTTTATTATTATTTATTTATCATAGATGATCCACGATAATCATAATCTCACAAAATTTATAAAAACTAAATTATTGGAAAAAGCTTAAAAGTTTAGATTTTTTTGAAAAAAAATTGATTTTTTGAAAAAAAAAATTGTCAGAAATGAGTAATCGACGCGTTTCACTTCCCGTTGGACTTTCAATTCCTCAACAATTTCCATCTCGTTTATCACCTCCAACACCGTCATCGCCAGCTTCACCAGCGACACGTCGTTCGCTTCCAACATCGCCAATATGTCGACGAAGTCTTCCAAGTACACCTCGAACAATTTCACCGAGACGCTTGAATAAATTGTTGCCCGATGTTGATGAGCATTTTGCCAGCACAAGTTCCAGGTAAATTTTCGACACGTTGTTCTCAGTTGAAATTGAATCATTTTCTCAGTTCTGAAACATCACCACGTCGTGTGAAAAAGCGTAGGCCTCCACCAAGGTAAAAATGAAAAATACGAATATTCGTGTGAAGAATCTCGAATTTCCAGATATCAATATTCACTTCAAACAAATTCAACAATGCATTCAAACTTGCAAAAAGAAGAGGTAAAATATTTTGATACCAAAATAATTGGAAAAAAAACTGCTTTTTTTATTAAAGAAACTTCCTGAAGGAACTTTACGAAGTTTTTCAATAAAAAATGATCAAGTAATCGATGAAGGTTGTAATCCAATGATTGCTCCAATTAATCATAACAGTAAAAAACCTTCATTTTATTATTTTTAAATACAAAAATACAAAAATTGAAGAAGATCGTCGAGCAACCTGTCCTGAAGTTTGGTTATGCCCTGATATTATTTTAAAGCCAACGCGTCATATTCTAATGCGAGTTTATGGCTCAAAAAATTGCGGAAAAAAAACGTTGCTCAATTGTTTAGACCAATACATTTCCAAATTAACATGTCGATATAATAATGATCGTATATTTTATTGTTTTTTTTTTCAAAATTTATTTAAATTATTTTTATTTTAAAGAATATGACGATGATGATTATCAATCAAAAATGTTGAATTTTATTTTAAATGACGAACAAATTGAGCTGGAAATTTTATTAGAATCCGCATTGGAAATTCGACCATTTTCAACGAATTTTGTGTTATACGCGATTGTTTACAGTGTTGATAATCGAGAATCTTTTATTTATTCAACAAGCATGATTAACAGGTTTTTTTCTCTTTTTTTTTTAAAACAAAATAATTGGTTTTTTTCAGATTACTTTCTCGTAATATTTGCCGAAATTCAAATATTATTTTAATTGGGAATAAAGTTGATTTAAAAAGGAATACGGTAGTCACAAACATGGGTTTTTCTTACTTTTTTTCTTTCTTTTTCATATATAAATCATTTCCAGAAGGTTCTTGTGTGGCAAAAATTCATAAATGTCGTTTTGCCGAAATTTCCTCACTTCTTTCCATGAATATTTCAGAACTTTGGGACCAAATTCTTAAACAAATTCAGGTTTCTTCTTTTCTTTTTCATTCATTTCGATGAATTTGGCGGATGTTTCATTTGATTCAAGTTTAGAATCCAATTTCAACGACGTCTCAATTGTCTTCTGGAAGTCAAACAACAAATTGGATGAATAAAATTGTGAATCGTGGAAAACAATTGGCTCATTCTGCTGAACAAATGGTGACAAAAATTGTTCATTAATTTTTCCGTTTTTTTTTTCATTGCAATAAATAAATACAAAAAAATATTCAGATAAAAACAACGAATACAGTATGACAATAAAAATCCTGAAAGATTTCTTCTTTTGTTTTCTCGATTTTACTGCAAAATTTAATTGATAAAAAGCGAAAACACAAATCATGGTACAAAAACATTTGAGAATCACACGGCAAAAACTGACTAAAAAACAAAACAAAAAATAATAAAAATAAATTCGTTGGGAATTCAAAAAAAAAGAACAAAATTGAGATGAAAATCAAAAAGGCAATTTAGGCGATGAAATAAATATTGAAATTTGATGGAAACAAGAAAAAACAACATGAAAAAGGAGAAAGAGCGATGGAGAAGGAAAATGAAAGCAAAGAAAACAAAAATCACAAAAAGTAACCGGTAATAATTCAAAAAAAATTCTTCTTCTTCCTCCTCTTTTTGTTCCCAGAAATGATCAAATCTCATTTACACGTATTTTTAAAAAATGTTGAAACACGTATCAAAAAAAAAAACCAAAAAAAAACTAAAAAAAAATGTCGACATTTTTGAAAGCAAAATTCTAGACAAGATCAGATGGAACAATTCCATAAATATCCGAATAAACTTGTGATGAATCATCATTTGAACATGAATTGTGATGATGAAGTGGAATTCTTGATGGCAACGATGAATGAAGCAAAGTCCAGAATAAATGACTTTTCATCTCAATTCTCGTGTGTTTTCGCAAAATTTGTCCAAGTTCATCGTCCAATAAATTTCCATCAACACCTTCACCAAACACAGCGATCACACGTTTTGTTCGATTTTTTGAAAATAATTGATGAGAAGTCTGAAAATCAAATTCAAGATTTGGAAAAAAAAGAAAAAAAAGAAAAAACCTTGATTTGTAAAGTTTTCCATTCATTTTCAAGAAAATGTTTTGTAAGAACAAGAATTAAGCATTGAGATGAATCCATTTGAGCAATTAATTCATCAGAAATTGCATGTAAATTTGAATTATACGTGGGACCATCTCGATGTAATAAACATAATTGATAATCTTCATCTTCTAATGGTCGACATAATTGATCAATAACCATTTTCTCATCTTTTTTCGAATAACTAACAAATGCGTGATAACTCAATAATGGAATCGGAAGTGGTGATGATCCAGCTGATGTTGAACAATTCAATGATGAAGCTTTATAACGTCGTTGATTGATTGCGTCATGTGATCGTCGTACAAATGATATTCCAAATATTAAAAGAACACATAGAAATATTGATAAACCAATTGCTAAGCCAACAAATAGAAGACTATTTTGTGGATCTTGTCCAAAGAATCCCGATGAAAACGGAACACAAATTGAAATGTTGTAGTCGCGAAGAAATTCATCCATTTTCATCACAAAAATGTCATGTTGAATATTTGGCGGATAAGCTGATAAAACTGTCGTATCATTTGTCATGAATGATTTCGTCACATTTTCATAACATTCAACTTTTGAAAAATCAATTACAAGATGACGATGATTTAACATCCATTCAGGAGCATTATGCTCATAAATTGGATATGACGAATATCGATCGATTTTCTGAACAAAAAAAAAAAACATTTTTTAATTAAAATTCAAACATTTTTGTACCATTTGATTTTGTTTTGAAGTTGTTGATTGACAATCACATTTTAATGGATTTGATGAGAATGAAATTGCATTTAAAGTTGAAATTTTTGATAAAATTGGTGGAATATCTTCAAATGAATTATTGTGCAATGTTAACTGAAAATCAAACAATTTTTCTTTCCAAAAAAAAAAAGAAATTCGCCCTTACAAATTTCAAATTTGGTAATTTATCAAAAAGTCCTCGTGTCAACGTTGAAAATTTATTTCCATTTAAAAATAATTGAGCAATTTCTGATGTTTTAATAAATTCATCACCATTTAATGAAAGTAGAAAATTATCCGATAAATCGAGTGTCTGAAATTTCAAAACAAAATGATGATTCAAAAATTCTCGAAAAAATACTTTTAAAGATGGAAGTGTATTGAATGCTTTTGATTGAATTGATCGCAAACCAGTTCCATTGATGTGTAATCGTTGTAATCGAGGTCTTCCGATAAACGAATGAGTTCTCAATTGTGGAAGAGTCACACCGGACAAATAAATTTCAGTCGCTGAAACTGGCAACTCCGAAACCACAAATTCTCGACGTGGAAGAAGCTGAAACAAAAAAGCGTTGAGAAGGGGCGGAAAAACAGCGGAAGCAATTTGTTACCGTTTGATTATTTTCACATTTGACAATGTTGATATCAAATTGATCATCACGAAAACATCGACAAGATGCTGGACAAACTGATTTACAATCACAATTTCCATATTGGCAACAAATACATTCTGGTTCACAAACCTTTTAAATTCAAAATTATTTTTTAATTGAAAAAACAAAAAAAAAATTAAAAATTACTTGTGAATATTGACAAAGCATTTCTTTTTTATTTAAATTTTCAAAATCAATAATTCTTCCATCAATTACATGTTGACATTTGACATTTTTTTGATTTTCAATTATAACTCGAACTTGTTTCTGCAAAAATTCAAATTTTTATTGATTTTTTAATTAAAAAATAGGAAAAAAGCTTACTTTAATATCATTATTATTAAGAATCCATGACATTTGACATGAACATTTTAATGGATTATTATCGATTAAAAAACGAATTGGATGAATTCCTTCAATGACTTGAATTGATTCGATTTCAATTATTTCAATCAAATTATTTGATAAATTCAATTTTCTTAATTGCGATTTATTTGCCAATGTTGATTTTGCCAAATGTGAAATTTGATTCTTTGAAACATCAAACAACTCGATTGAATTTGGAATTTGTTCGCCAGTCAACATATTTAATCGATTATTTGATAATGTCACCGATTTTAGTATTGATTGTTTTGGTGAAGCTGTCAATAGATTGATATTATTGTTATCAGCAATCAAATTTTCAAGATTTTCCGGCAAAGAATCCCATTTTAATATTACAATTTGATTTGAAGAAATGTCGAGTTTTCTTAAATTTTTAGCCTCAACGAATCCCTCATCCAATGATTCTTAAATTGTTTTTTTTTTGAATTTATTGATTTATTGATTTTTTTACTTATTCGATTTTCTTTCAAAACAATTTTTCGTAATTTTGAGCATTTTGCAAATGAATCTTTGAAAATTAATGAAATTTCATTTTGTGATAAATCAATATTATGAAGATCATTACTATCAGAAAATACAAAAGGACCAATCTGAAATTAATTATTATTTTTTTAATAAAAAAATAAAAAATGTCTTACACTTTGTAATTGATTATTTGATAAATCAATTGAATAAAGTTGATGAATTTGATTGAAAATATTTTGATTTAATTTGCTGATTTTATTATTTTTCAAATCGATTCGTTTCAATTGTTCAACACTTCCAATTGCTGCTGGAATTTCAGTCAACTCATTATTTGACAAATCCAATTGATCCAATTTCAATCCATTTAATGCATTCATTTCAACATTTTTCATCGAATTATTCGATAATTTCAATATTGACAATTTTGAATTTTTTGGTAGAAAATCATCGACGAAGACTTGAATTTGATTTGATGACAAATCCAACTGTAACATATTTTATTAATATTAATAAACTAAATAAATTAATATTTAATATAAAATTTATTTACAAGAATACTTGAACTCATTTTTCAAGTATCAACCAAATGTGTCAATATCTTGATTTCTATTAATATTTTAGAAGATGAAAACATTTTTTTTTCGATTTTTCTTTTCCTTTTCAATTAATTTTTAAACCAAAAAAAAACATGAATTGTATTCAAATCAAAATTGAATTTCGTAAAACCTTAGAATCTAGTAAAATCCTCTTAAGGAAAAAATTGGTGGCAGCATTTGTCTTATTTTTCGTCAACCACCACTGTCAATAAGTCATTTCAATAGGAGTCGTTTCACTTAAAAATGCACCTGCCAATTCAATCCCCTTCTCAACACAACAAAAAAAAGAGAAAAGAAAAGAAAAAAGATAGAATTGAACCCCAAGAGGATTATCATGATGTTCATCATCTCAAATTCTTTTCTTGCCACTTGAAAATTGTCACAAAAGTGTCTATTATACGGTATAAATAAATAAATACTACAGATAGTCTTCTAACATATAATAAATACATATAATGTGACACCTTCCCCCCCTCCCCCCATCTTTTCTCTTCCCCTTATGTTGCCAAAAATCATACAAAACAATCGAATTTTTTGATACACTTGAGAACCTACAATTAACACACTTCTTTATTTATTTCCACCTAGTTATTAAACCTATATATAAATATATAATATTAATAATAATAATAATAATAATACATAGAGAATATCAATAATATCTTGACACCTGTGATATTTATCTTCTTTTTTTACCTCATTAAAGGTTAAAAAAAAAGAGAGAAAAATGAAGAGGAAAAATGACTGACCGTTTGTAAATTGGTTGAATTTCCAAATTGTCCATTTCGAATTTGATAAATCAAATTATTTTTTAAGCACAAATGAGCAATATTTTTCTCGCAATTTTTTAACCAATTTGATGGAAAAATATTCAATTTATTGTATGAAACATCAAGAGATTCAAGTTCTTTCGATTCTGAAGAAGAAGAAGAAAATTTGAAATCAGATATTTTTTTTTCTTGATGATTTTAATACCAAATTGTGATGAATTTGAATTTGTGGCTGCTTCAATTAAATTCATTGAAATATTCAAGGCAACCAGATGAGGTAATCGATAAATCGCCATTGGGATTGTTTCCAATCGATTGTTGGCAATGTTCACATGAACCAGTGTGTCAGGAAGATTTTTCTCAATTTTTTCAATTCGATTTCCTTCCGCATCTAATTGTTGTAAATATGGTGTTAATCCATCGAAATTTAATTCATCAATTTGATTAAAACCAATCGATAATTGTCGAACTGCTGGAATTCCGATCAGAAATTGTCTGAAAACATTTTTTTTTTATTCAAAAAAATTCTGAAAAAAAAATCAAAATTACTGAATATTTTGAATTGAATTATTTGATAAATCAACAATTAATAATTGTTGAGCACTACAAGATTCTTCTCTTCCCAATGTTGAAATTGTATTCATTGACAAATTTAAAACCTGCAAATTTCCATTCGTTTTTTGGTTTCTTTTCATTAAATTTAGTTACATTTTCCTCCCGCCCCCCTCCCGCCAATTTTCTGTTCTTTCTCAAATTTTATATTCCACATTTTGTAACAAAAACAAGAAGGAACAAACGACAACAACACAACAAAATGACACTCGCCTTCCCCCTCCTCTCCTAAAATATCATCGGAAACCAGGCGGTTTCTATTGATCCTATCTAATTAGTAGTCATGAGAGCAGCTAATGAGCTCATATTTATTAATTCTCTTTATCTCTCTCAATCTTTTCCCTTTTAAGCAATGTTGTCTTCTCTCTCAAAAATGTAATACATCTTATTTTACTCATCATTTCTTTTGTTTCTTTATCCATCTCAAATGAATAAAGAAAGAAATTCACAAAACATTTTTGAACATCAAATGATTGATAGACATCAAAACACTCATCAATGACATTTCACATTTTCAGTCAAAAAGCTTTTTCTTCTTCTTCTCTTTTAAATAAAATTAAATAATCTGAAAATCCTTCTGGTTTGTTTGTGTATTAAAATTAAAATATAATTATACTTATATTGTTTAACCCAAAGAAAAAAAAAAAGGAAAGAAAGTATCACGCATCATTTAGCTAATGAGCAGCCTCCTGGTCGGTGTTCTTCTATGTATGGAATAAAATAGAATTCTGATTCTTTTGATTCGCCCTCCTCCTCCCCTCTTCCCGCATTATCCATAATAACAGTCAAGGTGAATCTCATGGATTTATTCGGTGGAAAAACAATTTTCTATTCATATGTTAAATTTAATTGTTCGTTCTCCTCTTCTTTTAATATTTCGACACAATTCATTGTAAATTTTGACAATTTGTTTATAAATAAAATTCAATGAAATTATTGATTTATAGGGCGCCCCCCCCCCCGTCTCCGCCCCCCGGTTGCCGTCCCCGTTAACCTTTCAGATTTTTAAGCGAAAATACTTGAAAACATGTTGCGAATCAAAAATTGTTTGATGGATATTTGACACTTTTTATTTGAGCATTTTCTTTTGTTTCCATTTTCCGTTGACGAAATGAATTGGGTAAAAATATAAAAGAAGTCCGAAAAAGACAACAAAACAGATGTGGAGAAGGAATAATTCTAAGCCTTTTTGATCCAAATTTCAACCAAATATTTTCATTTCGAAATGTCAAAATTAATTCCCCCCCCCCCCCCCAATTTTTGATTGACAAATTAACACGGCTCATTTCAAATCAAAACCGTTTCAATTTTCTCACCTGAAGATGTGGCAATAAGCACAACAGTCGAGCTGGAATCTCAACGTTCGGCGATTCGGTCAACGAAAATTTTTCCAGTTTGTTTAATGGCAACAAAACATTTTCAGCTAAATGAAATGAAGTTGAAGGTGAAGAAATCTGCAAAAAAGAAAAAAAACCAATTTTCGATTTGAAAAAAGAAAGAATCAAACAATTTTGTTTGTCACCTGTTTTATTTCCAATTTTCTCAATGCGCTCAAATCTTCGAACATTTTCGCCGGGAAATGTGTTGTTTCACATCTCTGAAATTATTTCCTTTTTTCTTTTTTCGAGGTTTTTCTTCACATTTTTATGACGGATCATTCATCAAATTTTGGTTCTCCATTTCTTTTAAATGGTTTTTTACGATTTTTCGAATGTCAAATGACATCAGGAAGGGAGGAGGGAAGGAATAACAAGGAAAATACTTGTAGCATTTTACCGTTACAAAAATCGACCAGATACGTACATAAATTGGATGAACATAAGGGGAGAGAGAGGAGGGGGGGGGGGGGCAATAATAATAAAAATAAGAATAATTTCAAGAGTTCATTCTGAATAAAAATTCATCATTCATCAACCGATTGAATATTACATGTTTAATCGGATTAAAACCACTTGAAAATCTTGTTGAACACATGTTCGATTTATTACTTATTTCTCTCATCATTTTTAATTAATTTTTTTATAAGCCTTTTTAATAAAATTTCAAAAAAGATTCAGAAAAAAAAAAGTTTTTTTTTTTGAGATTAATATCTTTTTAATTAGTCATGATAATTAAATATATTCAACACATGTTTTTTCTTCTCTCTCTCTCTCTCTCTCTCTCTCTCTCTCTCTCTCTCTCTCTCTCTCTCTCTCTCTCTCTCTCTCTTTATTTTGTTATTATGCAATCAATCAATATGTACGTGTTGATATTCTGAACAGAATCGAAATTGTAAATGGCAAATAATAAAATATCTGAACTGAGCCGGATCTGTTCGTCGTCATTTTATACGACTCTTGTGTCGATGACGCAATTCTAATTAAAGACATCTAAGAATAAAGGAGACAAAATAGGAATTAGAGACGGGTGTTTGGTATTTAAGACCTTTCCTCCTTTCCTTCTTTTCTTTTCTTTTTGGTTTTTTGACCTGCTCACCTCAATTCTCAAATATTGAACAGATGACAGTGATTTGAAGAAATCGTCGGGCAAAATTACGTTTCTCTCACAGATCACAAATAATGATCTGAAAAATATCATTGTCGACCTCATTCATTTGTTTCTTTGTTTTTTCACAAAAAAATTACCTGATAATTGAAACTTTTGAATAAGCTGAAACAATTGAAGTTGGCTTCGAGTTTTCCGAAAATTCACAAACGAAAAGTTTCAGATTTAATTGAACCGGATCCGGAGCGCACTTACAACTGTAAAAAAAGGAGGGAGATTTGAAAAAAAAATGAGAAAAAATAATGAAACCTCCTGGGACAATCTTCGTCGGCTAAACATTCATCAAATTTCAACAAAAATAAAATGAAAACGAAAAAAATTGCATTTTTTCGACACATTTCACCAAATCAAAATTCTTGTTCACCAATTTTCATGTGCTGCAAAATTATATCAATAATTTTTGAGAAAGAAAAATGAAAGAGAGAGAGAGAGAGAGAGAGAGAGAGAGAGAGAGAGAGAAAGAGAGAGAGAAAGAGAGAGAGAGACAGAGAGACAGAGAGAGAGAGAGAGAGAGAGAGAGAGAGAGAGAGAGAGAGAAATGAGTTGTTAATAAAATTGAAAAATTCAACAAAGGAAATTATAGGTTTTTAATAAAAATTTTTGTTTATTTTCACTTCTTTTTCAATTATTTTACGTTTTTATAAAAATAATTTTTGAATTTTTATATTTATATTTAATAATAAATTATATCTCTGATAAGCAGAACAATAAAATATATTTTTATGTTTGATAAAAATTGCAATCAGGTGTTTCTAGAAAAGAAAAAAAACCATTTCAAATGTTTCCTACGAATTCACAAAATTGAGAAGGAAAGGAAAACAAAAAAAAAAGAAAAGTTAAAGCTTGGTGTCAAATGGTGTCGTGTCACTCTCTCCTCTCTATCTCTCTCTCTCTCTCTCTCTTTATTCACCTTCTATTCATTCTTCTTATTTCCCTCTGGAGAGGAGCAGCAACTCCTTAACCTACTTTACACCATTTTCTCTTCATTACAAAAACTTTGTTTTATGCTTTTCGATTAAACAATTTTTCTCTTTTTTTTCTAATAAAAAACAAGTTTTATTCGCTTATAATTTTCACCGTTTTTTTTTCCTAAAATTCAATTAAAAACGAAAAAAAATTGTTCAGTTTTAAATAAAGTTTGGCTGGCAAGCTTTGATGGCAAAAAAAAATGAAGGAAGGAAACAATTGGAAAAATGGTTTCGAATGTCGATGAAAGACGAATAAAAGCGAGAAAAACGAAAACGAATAATTGAAAAACGAAAAGAAAAAAAACGAAGAATTCGTGGATCAAATCATTCAACGTAAAAAAAATATGAAATCAAAATGAAGAGGGGGAAAATGCCAAAAATTGATCAGGTGTCTGTCTGGTTCAGAAATTGGAAGGGCGGGGAGGCGGAGGAGGAACCAAATATAACAAGTCGATGAGAATTACAAAAAAGAAAAAATAAAAACAGAAAGAGAGAGAGAGAGAGAGAGAGAGAGAGAGAGAGAGAGAGAGAGAGAGAAAGATATAATAGATATATGGGCGTGGCTGAACATTGTCCACTCTTGTTCAACACCAAAACATGAAGGAAGAGGAAGAAATAGTCAACGAAATAGAGAGGAACGAAAGAAGAAGAAGAAAGGGATGAAAAGGAAATGGGTGGAGAAATAAAGAAGAGGGAACAGCTATCCATCCGTCGTTTTCTTCAACACCAATTCAATAGGTTCGGTTCATAGAACCATGAAGGCGATAAAAGAGAGAAAGATCAGAAGAAATGAGGAGAAGGAAAGAAGAGAGGAGAACAAAAAAGTACAGGTCAATTTGATGTTATCAACTAATTAAATACCACATATTACAAGATAATATTAAAACTTAACAATAGAATTAACACTTATTTTAATAAAAGAAACCGAAACAATTTTTTTTAATTATTTTAAAAAAAGAATTATCACCCCCCCCCCCCCCTCCCCATCTCCTTCCTTCCTTCCTTCTTTTCTTTTTTATTTATTAAAATTACCGCATTTTTCTATAACGAAAATCTAAAAAAAAAGATAATAATGAAAAATAGTTTTTTAAAAAATCAAAAAAATTAATAAAAAAATACTTATAAATATACATATTTATAATAAAAATTAATAATATAATATGATAAGATAAGTGACATTTTTATAAGGAAGAAGAAGAAGGTAATTTCATAATTTTATTAGAAAAGAATTATAATAAAATGACAATTTTTATCTGACTGAGCACATAAAAATATTGACATCCATAAAACAACATCTGGTTGGAATATTTCGATAAAACAAAAATGAAAGATCAAAAGTTCCAGATGGAAACGAATTTTATTTTCTTCGCTTTTTTTTGTCTTCTAATAAATTGTTCAAAATAAATGAGAAAACAGTTGAAATGACGGGGAAAAAAAAGTGGTGGAAAAAAAAGGGGGCGGAATATTAAAATAAGCTGGCGACAAAAAATTACCATCTGGACACAGTTGCTGAATCAATTAAAGCCAGATCATCCCCGCAATTGGAGAAGAACAAAAAATGAGTCAAGAAAAAGAAAGAAAGAAGACAAAAAAAAATGTGAATTCTCATTTTTGGCAGAAAAAAAAGAAAAAAAAAGTTGAAGCAATTGAATAAAAGCAAGAAATCAAGTGAAGCGTATTCAAGCTAATGGAATAATAGATGGCCATAAATAAATACACCAAATATTTCGAATGGAAACATTTACAGATAAAACTAAAAAAAAGGAAAAAATATGGAGCCTTTTACCTCTTCTTTTATGTAAATAAAAGAGAGAGAGAGAGAGAGAGAGAGAGAGAGCAAAAAAAATGAACAAAAGAGGCGGCAAATCTCAAAAAATCAAAAAACAAGGCATCAGTTGAAGTATTGGCTCTGGACGGATATTTTTCCTTTTTTTTTTTTGTGTGTATCCGTCCGTCCATAGATAATGGATATCGAAAACACATGTACAAATAAATACAGTATTCATACATATGTATGTATACACTGGGTACAATGTGTTAATGGATTACAGTTTTCCGTTATCCAATTTTAATAAATATCTCAATAATCCTATTTATTTATTTTTTTTTACCTTTTTTCCGCTTTTTTTTTCAAAATTCAATTTTTTTGTTTCTTTTTCCAAACTTTTTTTTAATTGGATTATTTCTTTCCACTTTTTTCCTCCATTTTTTTCTTTTCAAAAATTCGTTAAAAATTATCCTTTTTTTCTCCAAAAAAAAAACTTCGAGTAAATTCTCTAAATATTTAAATAATTAAGCTCGAGATTGAACCATAAATAAACAAAAATAAGATATTTTGGAAAAAATAAATAAAAAAGGAAAATAAATGAGAAAGAGAGAGAGAGAGAGAGAGAGAGAGAGAGAAAGAGAGAGAAAGAAAAAGAGAGAGAGAGAGAGAGAGAAAGAAAGAGAGGCCATCGTAACAAACTACTTAAGAATAATATAAAAAATGAAGTAATAATAGATTTAGAAAAAGAAAAGCGGCATAAATGGTGAACGTGGACGGACACTGTATCAAATAAAGTGGATGGCATTTGCAAGAAGCAAATGGGTCAAGTGGAGCTGATGGAATCCGAGTTGTCATATGCTCAATCATTGAATCATCAAGACCAGTTGGGAAAAAGGAGGAAGAAGAAGGAAAAAGGTGTGCCATACATAATTCGGCTTATCTTTTTATTCGTCGATTCGACGACAAACAAAAAATCAATAATTGAATTGAAATGAATTCGAGAAACACAAAAATTCAATCAAATTTTCTTTTTTTTTCTCTCTCTCAAAAGCGATAAAATATGAATGAGAGAAAGGAAAGAAGAAAATGGGAGGAGAAATTGGAAGGAAGGAAAGAAGAAAAAGAAGAAGAATGAATGAAATATGTTTAGAACTTTACCAGATGTGTGACAACCATCAACTTCTTCTCATAAAATCAATAAATAACAAAACAAAACAAAAATTTTTCACATATTTTAATGAAAATTTCTTTGAAGCTGGAATTTTTTTTGTCAGAAAATATCTCATCAAAATTGGTTCTTCTTTCGACTTTTTTTTATCCCAAAAATAAATGAGACAATTTTTTAATGATAAAAATCAAAAAAAAAAAAAACCATCTGTTTCAAAAAAGAAAAGAAGCTGAGAAGAGACAAAATATTTGATATAATCTGCCAAATAAACTGGTGTTCAATCCGATGAGCAAACGATGCACGAATCGAATCGAATCGAAAACGAGCAAAAAAACAACAAAAAATGTAACCCGATAGGGAAGAAATTCAAGACTTCCTGATAAGAGGACAAGTGCTTGGTTCGTTGGTTGTCAAATTGAAGGGCTCTTCACAGATTTTTTTTTCTCCTTCCCCTTCCCCTTCCCCTCACCTCTTCTACCTCCATGTTTTGTTTATATAAAATGATTTTTGTTTGCTGCTGCTCTTTTTTTTCTATTCATTAACAATTAATTATAAAAATATAAAATAAGAAATAAGGAAAATTGAATGAAGAATAGTCGATCCCCGTCGTTTCTTCCATCCACTCCCCACCCCCACCCTCTCCCTCCCCCATTCCCCGTTCCATATGTCGAAACGGCAGATAATTACTATCTTTTTATTCGTTTATTCTATTTATTTATTTACCTTTTTTCCAAACAACACAAAAAAAAGGTGTGGCCTTTTCTTGAATTTAAAATCAATCAATAATAAAAACAATTCTTATCGACTTTATTTTTCTTTAAAAAGAAAAAAAAGAAGAAACATTTTTTTTTCTTAAATGTCAAAATGGAAAATAATGGGGATCGATGACTTCAGAAGAGGGAAGGGGGAAAGGGGTAGGAAAAAGCAATGTTTAATGGGATTCCACATAAAATAAACTACTTTGTTTCAATTGTTTATAATATATAAAGGGAAATATATTTATATTTTTATTTTTATTGTATATACAAATTATAAATTCTTTTTTCAAAACAAAAATTTAAAAAAAAAGAAGATCGTTGTCACCTTTAAATAAAAACTTGAAAAAAAATCGTTTTTTTTTGTTAGAAAAAATTGAAAAGAATTTGCATGTAAAAATTGTAAAAGTAGAAATTTCAAAAGAAAAAAACGGTAAAAATAACAAAAAAAACGATTTGTAAAATAAAAAATTCGAATGAATAATCAAAAATGAACAGAAAATGGTTTTTTTTTGTTCATTTTCATTCAATTGATTGATTTGTAAGCTCAAAAAACATGTTGAACTTTAATTATTTTTTGATATTTTTATTTGTGACTCATAAATTGGCACGACAAATGAATTATTATTATCAACAGTATTTGACAAGCGAGCGACTAATACATTTATTTATTAAATAAATATCGAATTTTTGAATTTTTGTTCAAAAAATCTTCACAATTTTTCTTTCCCTTTTGGTTTTGGGTAAAAAAATAAAAGTCGAAGGAGAAAAGACAAATTTTGAATTGATTTTTTCAAAAAATTATTTTTTTGAATTTTTTCTTTTCCCCCTTCCCTTTTTTTACTTGGATTTTAACCAAAAAATTTGAAAATTCTAATTTTCTTCCGATTTTCGAAGAATTTTTTTAACAATTTCAAACTTAAAAATAAATAAAAAGGAAAAGCTTCGATGTCCACTTTCGAAAAAATGAAAAGAAGAAATTAAAATGAAATTTTCAAAAACGAAAAAATAAATTGAAAAAAAATGAGCAAAATTTTATGAATAAATTATGCGTTGTTCCACGAAGAAATTTGTTCTTTTTTTTTCCAATAAAATTTGACATTTTTCCAAAATTAAAAAAAAAAGTTAAAATTAAATTGAAATTGTAAATGAATTGATTATAAATCGATAAATGATGAAGATAATAATTATGAAGAGAAAAAGAGAAGAAGAAGAAGAAGAAGAATAATTGAAATTGACGACGACGACAACGACGATGACAAAGAGAAAATAACATCTGAACTGGCAGCGATAGAAGTTGCGGTTATATAAAAGTGAAAATATACAGAAAAGTGATTGAACTGGGACAAAAATTCGCGTATTTTCCATTAAAAATGACAACTGACTAAGAAATGATGAAGAAGAAGAAGAAAATGAACAACAAAATATCAAATCAAATTTCTTCTTCTTCTTCTTCTTCTTCAAATATTTTTATTTAAAACAACTGTCAATTTATCGATGACTCAACAAAATGTTCATTTTCTTAACGAAATATTTATAAATTAAAAAATTTTGATTTAAATTGACACCAAATAATATTAATAAAGTGAAAAGGAAAACAATCAAACAACATGTATTTTCTCAAATATTTGCTTTCCAAATTTATATAAAAACCAATCCAAAGTGGAGATTAACAATCAAAACTTATTTTATACATAAAATATTGACTAAAATCGATTGTTTTCAAAAACAAGAAAATCATTTTTAAATCAAATTTAAATAATTTTGATTTTTTATCACAAAAAAATGTTGAGAAATTAGTCGAGTCGAGTCGAAAATCATGAAAACCCATAAACCGAATAGAACCGAATATGAATAGTTAAGAGAAAGCCCAGGGTCAAAACATAATAATTTGTAAATAAAAAAAACAGAATAAAATGGGAAAAGACAAAGGAAAAATATCTAATAACATTTAAAAAAAAATAAAGGGGCGGGGTTAGTTTTTAACCTCCCATAAACTCATTAATTTGTTTCGATTCGATTTTCATAAGATTCAAATGCGTTGGCATCGTCAAAAGAGACTGTGAAAATCCTATCAAAAATCTGAGTCACAATTTTTGTGAACACATGACATGTTAAAAGGGGATCCTAGGAGAATGCCAAGATTTTGGAAAAAGTGTTTTGATGGGAATTAATTTAAAAAAAAAAAATGATTTTTTAAAATTATTAAAAATTGTCTCGTTTTAAATAAATAATTGAGGAGGAAAAAGAAGATAAAATGGAAAATAATGATGGCGGTGGCGGTCGCCTAGGCGGCCGGAAATGACGACAAAAATACAATTCGAAATGGAAACAAAAATAGCGAAAGAAGTGAAATCAAATTACGGTTGAGTTCATTTTGGTATTTACAAAATGAAAATATTGATTTTCATCTTCCTCTGGCAAAAAAAAAAGAAAGGAGAACAATGAAAACTTTCTAAAAGTTAAGAGCGGGGAAGGGGGAAGGGGGAATAAATTAAACGGATCATTGAAACTTTTCGTTCGCACCTTTTAAAAGTTTTTTTTTTCTCTCAAAAATTGTTCATGTTTTCAAATAAAATAAAACGATGAAATTTAGTTAAGAAACAGTGAAAAAAAAAACATCGGCAAACATCAAACAATAAAATGAAAAACGAATTAATTGTGAAAAAAGGGAAAAAAACTCGGGGGGAGAAGGGCGGGAAGAAACAGAAGACAAAAGAATTAATGGGAGAAATTTCATCTGTGATGAATTTGATTCGAAAACAAAAAAAGGGGGGGGGGGAGAAATATATAAAATGCTCGGTTGAAATTGTCAAAAAATAAAATAAAAAGCGAAAGTCAAGTCGTTTTACATATAACCTTCAGCCAAACAATTCTTCGATAATCCATTGAATTTTCCATAAATCAACTATTTATTTGAATGAAAAACGGTGAATTTGTCAAGGATAACTATCTTCTTCTCCTCCTTATCCTCTCTCACAGATTTAAAAAGAAAGAAAAAAGAAAGAAAGAAGACCATGGGAAATTTTATTTTTTCTTCGGTTTAAAATAATTATTCAAACGAAAATGGAACGTCGCTTCTTTTTTTTCGTTGGTTTGATTTTTTGATGGAAAAGATGAGAATCAAATATAAATTTGATGGAATTTATTCGAATTAAGATCAAATCAAAATGAGCCCTCGCCCCTCCCCTCCCCTCCCCCCCGCACTTCTTCCCTCTTCACTTTTTCTTATCTTCCAACACAATCTTTCTCAATAAATTTTCGCATTTTATTGGTAATTTTGACAATTCCCATGAGAGTTTTCGATTCTGATAATTCTCGCTGAAATGTGAAGACAAATCTTTTTCCAAAATTCTGATCGACAACTGACATTTATTTCCTCCAGCAAAAAAAAGAAAAAAACGCGGCCTTTTTTGTCTCAAAATTCTGGTTGCAAACAAAAAAAATGATGAAAAGTTGGCACAACGATGTAATCGAATCGTATTTTGGAACAAAAACAGAACGAATGAAGGAAGGAAGGAAGGAAGGAAGGAAGAAAGAAGATGACGAAAAGCAGGCAACAGCTCACTCTTTCAAGTGGTCATAAAGAAGTGGTAGAAAAAGACGGCAGAAAATCAAATGATGGAAAAAAAGAAGAAGAAGAAAGAAAGAAATATGTCAAAGTGCAAAGACATGCATAAATGTGATTTGGTTTGATTTGGGATATTTTTGTGTCCGACACATTTGTCAAATACTCATTCACCATTACTTTTTTCTTTTTGTTTTGCTTTTATTCTGAAAAAGAAAAGAAAAGAAAATAAACGATTGACAAAATCAGCGTCAATTATAATTGTCGGAAAAGAGTTTTTGTTCTTAATTACAGTGACATTTATTTAATACAACAAAAAAACGGAGGGAAAGAAATAATAAATGAATTAAAGTCAAGGTTGATTTTTGTATTCATTTTAATCAAATTATAAATAATAAAGAATAATAAAATAAATATTTATTTTATTAATTTAAAATTTTTTTACAAATATAAAAAGCTTTAAATAAAAATAAAATTGAATAAATCACAACCACAACAAAAAAGTGTTGAAAACTGAATTTTGTATAGTGAAAAGGATATGAAAAGAATGAAAATGGAAAAAAAAGTGAATTTATTTCGAATAAAAAATATTTTGATTTTATTTTCATTTTTATACAAAAACGAATTCGCCTTAATTTTTGAAGTTTTAACAACACAAAAAAAAGTGACGAAGGAACAAGAAAGAATAAATCGACTTTGCCGCGTTGAAAACGTTTTAAAATTAAATCGTCTTGAGAAAATCAACGAATTGGTTTTTTTTTTTTTTGGAAAAAAAATGAAAAATTTGGGAAAAGAAAAAAAATTGAAAAAGTGTTAAAACAGTAAAAAAATGAAAAAAGCTTAAAATTGTCAATGATGAGTTAATCTTTCTTTTTTTTCTTTCAAATTTCAAAATGTGTTACTTTTTCTCATTTTTTTTTCTTTTCTTATTTTTTTTTAAATTATTCTCAAATAAAAAATCAACAATTTTCAAAAGCAAAAAATCAATATTTTTTTAGAAAATCTTCTAAAATGTAATTTTTGTTATTTTCTAACTAAAAAATATCGATTTCATCTTTAATTTTATTCTTAAAATATTTGAAATTAAGTAAAAATGAACAGAAAATGATAGAAGAAAATTGGAATTAGAAAAGGAAAAAAAAAGAACAAAAGAATTGATGAAAAGAAAAGGAAAAATGACGGGGAGAAGGGGAAAGGAAAGGGGAGGTGGTGGTGATGTGGGGTGAAAATGAATGAAAGAAGAACAACATTTTGTTCATTATTTCAATTTATCAAGAAGCTTCTCATTCTTCCATTCATTCGTTCAAAGGCTTTTTGTTAATTAGAAGAAAATGAAGAAATTCGAAAAATTAATCAAAATAAATTCAATTTCAAAATGAAACTTTTTCCCGCCTTTATATTTATGCATTTTTTCCAGATTTTTCAGAAAATAAATGAAAGAAAAATGAAAGCTTTTCCTTCTTTTTCATTTTTCATTTTATTTTCTAATAAATTCTGTTCATATTTTTCTGCATTTTTCATTTTAAACGAAAATGTAGAAAATTCTCATTCTCAATTTTATTAAAAATAATAATTTTTCAAGTTTTCTTGCTTTTTTCTTTATTTTAATTTTAAAATTGACAACAAAAAAAAACACCGTAAATTCAACACAACAAAACGAATTATGTTGATGAAGCTGAATGAAGCGAAACATAACTCGTCTCAAACACATTTTCTTGAGGAGAAGCAATTGGAAGAACACGAACTCGAGCCTCAAAATAATCTGTTTTTTAAGAAAAATGTCTGAAAAATTAAAAAACTTTTTGATCGCGAAAATTAATGCATTGCTCAATAAGTTCAGCTAATGTTCGATCAGCTAAATTTCTCATTCTTTTATCGAGATTTCTGCAAAAAAAAAAGTGTTGGGAAAATAATTTTGAGAAAAACCAACTTGTATTCATCTTGTTCTAATAATAAATCGATATTAACAAATTCATGTGTTCGATTAGCCAAATCACTCAATGTCATTGATTTCATGACGGGTAAATTGAAAACAATTGAATTAAATAATAAATCAAGAAGAAGAGACGTATTTATATCTTTTTTCTGTTCAATTTTTCCTTTTTAAATTTAAATAATTTAAAATAATATTTTTTTTAAACCGTATTTAATTCGCTACACAAATATCTTTCACAGGCTCGTTTTAAAACTGGCAAATCATTAAGTTCAGCATCAATTAAAAAATCAACAAAATCTTCAATGTATTCCATTTGAGGTAAAGCGACTTTTTTAAAATATAAATTTGAAAGCATCTGAAAGAAAATTGAAATCAATCGATATTTGAAAAATGATTGAATGTAAACATCATGAATATGTTCTTTATCTCTTTTATCACATTCAAAATGTGGTTCATCTTCATCTTCAGCTTTTCCATGATTTTCACCTTCATCTTCTGCTTCATCATCATCATCATCATCTTCTTCTTCAGTTCGACTATCATACATAAAGGATAATCGTCTTTGTTCACAAGATTCACAACAACTAACAAGAATCTAAAATGAAAAAAAAACATTAAAAATTATTTTTTTAATGAAATAAAAAATGTAAAAAACTCTTTTAAAAATATGATCATCTAAGACAGATTCGTGTTGATTTTCTTTAAATTGAGATATCAAACTATCTCTTCTTGAGCAATTATCTTGTTCTTTTGTTTTATCAAAAACCTAAAAAATTAAAATAATTTAGAAAAAAAAAGAAGAAAAACTTGACATTATTTGCTTTTTCTCTTTCTTCATCTAAAATCATTTGAACTTTTTTTTCATAATCCATTGCTTCTTTATCACTTATCACTTTTCGATCAACTCTATCAAGAATTTTTATTGATTTTATATCATTTGGTTCATAAAATTCTACCTTTTTTTAGATCTTCTTTTCCATATTTTGCTATTAACTCGCGCATTATAATTTGCTGTTAAAAATGATACTCGAGGAGTTGGAGAAATTGAATCCAAATATGTGAAAGGTTCAAAAAGTCGACTTTCCATATTTATAATTATTGATATTCGAATTATATTTTCAATATTTTCCTAAAAAAAAAAACATTTTTTTTTAAATTTAAATTTTTAAATTGAAAAAAATGCGTTTCCTTAAGATATTTGGAAACAAATTTGTCTTTATCTGGTTCTGTTATTTCACATCCAACTCCTTTTTGAATTTTAATGGTTTTTCCTTCTTTTATTGAACAATTTAATTGGTCTGACAAGGATGCTGATGATGATTTTGGTTTATCAGTTACGCCAATTTCTGCTGTTACAATTACTTCATTTATCGGACCATCAACAAAATATAAATCAACAGCAACGTAATCGATAATTTGATCATCGTCATCAATCTGAAAATACAAATCGATATTTATTTTGTTTCAATTTCAATTTGATTTTAATTAAAAACGGATTGAATTGAATGAATTCGAATATTCCATTGAAATGAAATTAATTGATGAACAGTGGCAAATTTGGGAGAAATTGTCAAAATTGTTATTTCATCATCGGCCGTTTTTCGAGTTTTTAACTGAAAATTTATTCTCCCTTTTTTTTCATTCAAAAATTCGTTTGGTTTTTGATCAAATTACGTACAATTTCCAAAAAAAAAAATGATTTCTGAACTTAAAATCATTTTGTATTTTTTATAAAAAAAATTTTGCAAATAGAATTTTCTGAAATTCGAAAAAAACCCTCCTCAAACCATCAAAGCTTCAAGTTTTTTTTAATTTTAAATTTAAAAAAAATTGTTTTTCAAACAAAAATCATTTTTTATTTAAAAAAAGTGTTACTTTGGTTGTCCAAGTATACAAAAAAGAAATATTTGATGATAACGACGAGCAACTAATTGATGGTGACGAAGGAGTTGAACAAATACTCATTTTTCAACCAGAATTGTGCCGAGGCAACAAAATAACAATAAAAAATCAAACGAATGGCGGGAAAAAATGGAATATTTTGATGTCATCAATTATTCTTTCATTTCATTGATTTTCATTCTTTTTCAAACTGAAAATATAAATAATATTTAAATTTAAAACGCATTAGAGAAGGGAAAAAAACGGTGAAATTTATTTATTTATGCAAACACAATCAACTTTTTTTTTTTTTTCTATTATAATTTATTAAAATTGATTTTAAATAAAAAATAAAAAATATAAAAGAAAAAAATATAAAAAAAATGTTTTTGTTTTGTTAATTTATGTTTCTTCTTGTTATGAAAATTCCAACAAGAAATGAGGCGGCTGTTATTCCAATCGCTTTCTTAAAAAAAAAAAAATTGATTTTATACATTTTTGTTTTCAAATTTTTAAACTGGATGCTCAGTGACAAATCCAAAAATATATTCAATCGTATTTTTAATTGCGCATGATTTTTGTTCATTTTCTTGTGCAATTTCTTTCCTAAATTTTTTGATTAAAAAATTTTAAAAAAAATTCAAGACAAAAAACTTTTTCGAATTTGTTTCTGATTCTCCAAGAAGATCATTCAACCATTTATCTTGTGATTCTTCAGCTATTTTTGATTTTGCTGATAAATTAATATCTGAAATATCTGTTCCAACAATGTCTCCTTCTCTATCTTTTAACTTAAAAAATCGATTTTTATTTCTTTGAAAAAATGGAAAAAAAAAATTTCTTTTTTTACTTTCATTTTTCTCAATTGTTTAATTCTTCTTTGTTTCGCAACTGCTTTTTTATATGTTTTCTTGCTCATTTCAGCAGCATTTTTTGATTTTTCAGTTGATTCCATTGTAATGTACAATATATTTTTAAATATTTAGCTGTTGTCACTAAAAATATCCCCGTTTTCTTTTTTCTTTGATTATTAAAATTAATTAACCTTTCTGAAGTTAAAATAATTCCAAAATAAATTCAAATTTTTATTTTCTGTGAAAAAAAAAATTAAACGTGACGCGATTTATTTCAAAAAAAAAAAAAAACTTTTTTTTTTTGTAAAATTCAGAATTAATAAACTTTAAATTGGTTGAAAAGTTGGTTTTGTTTGACAAACCAAATCGATATGATTACAAATATTATTCAATTTATCCCATCCAGTTCCAGGTGCACATGGTCTTAGCATCCAATGACCTTTAATTTATTTTATTTTTTGATTTCAAATATTTTTATTTATTTTACCGTTAACACATTGATAATAAGATTTACAATCATCTAAATTTTCTTTATAACTTCCACCCTAAAATTGGATTTTTTTTCTCATTTTTTCAGTCAATTTTTATTTGTCTTACATTACAAATATTTGATTGAGTTGTAGTCGTTGTCGCCGGTGTCGTTGTTGTTGTTGTCGTCGTCGTCGTCGTCGTTGACGTTGTTGTTGTTTTAATTGGTTGACAAAATGAATTTTCAAAAATAAATGTTTTTCCACAGGTAAATAAAACCCAATTATATTCATTAACACATAAATAAAATTGATGTTTATTCCAAAAAACTGGTCTTTTATCACCAAGTTTGCATTTCTTTTTTGGGAAAAATACAACTTTTGGTTTGAAAACGCAAACATTTTTCTAGAATTTTATTGATTTTTTTCTTTTCCCTTTTTTTTTAATTTACTTTTTGATTAAATTCATATCCGATTGGACAAAATCTTCGCTCAAATCCATTTAAATCACAAACAAAAAATGCATTTTTGTTTGTTTTATCCGGTAAAATTGATCCCCATTGACAATCTGAAAATAATTTGAATTTCTGGAAATATTTGAAATTTCAAAAAAAAAAAAAACTGAAAATTTGAAAAACCTTTGTAAGAAAAAGCTGAAATAACAGTAGAAAAGGCAATAAAGAATAATTGAAAAAACATGGAAGGAAATTTGATTTTTTCTATTTGTTTTTCAATTTATTTTATACTTTTTTTTCATTTTATTTTGATTTTGAAACACTGGTTGGTGATTAATAAATTTATTTGTCATTTTTAAATTTTTATTTAGAAATAAAAATTCTTTTTTTTTTCTTGACAACTTTTCAATTCAACCGGAACAAACCATCTTTGAACACTTTTTGAATTGAATTTTTAATTTTTTTTCGACAATAAGTTTGAAAAAAGTTTTTGTTTTTTTGTAAAATTAACATTTTATTTGACATATACGTGAAGAAAATTCATCAAATATAAATAGTGCGATAAATTCAACAGATCGACTCAAATAACGAAAAAAAAAGAAGATTAAATGCAGATAACTTCAAGATAAAACCAATCAAAACTTACCGCATCCACGACATAACAAACGTTAGAACAAATAAAAATTAAACGAAATAAAAACTGTAATAATAAAGTTTTGCTGTAAAGCTAAACTTTGAGAACGAAGTGAATATAAGAAAAAAAAATGATAATACTATGAAAAAATAAACTATAAAATAACAAGAACATTCCATTCACAAATATCAACAGACTTGGTAAAATTTAAAAAAAAAACTAGCTATAATCAATTCAAATATTTAAAAAACTTCTTCATCAATTGTATCAAATTTTAGACAATCAACAGCTCGTTTTTTGAAAATTTGCTGCAGTCTTCTTTCGCGCTGAAAAGACCTCTTACATTTAATGAAGTTAAACAGAATATTACTTTTTTATGACGTTCTTGTTTCTGCCTAATTCGCTCTTTTTTCGTTTCTTCGGAGTCATCAGAATATTCTCCATCTGAAGAAAAATCAGAAGCTGATGAACAGATTGATTCATGTGATGAAGGTTCAGGAAATGGTTCAATTGCTGGCGGAATGGGTGGACGACGATTGGGTGGATTCTAAAACATTGAATAAAGTAATATTTAATTTTTGTTTGTTAATCAAAACATTATTTACCAATCCGATATCCACATAAGCTGCAGCCGTAAGCTGATAGCAATATTCAATAAAAAGATGTGGTTCCATACATTTGGCGTTTGCCATAAACTCATGTGGTGCTGGTAATGGCAATTCATATGGTACTAAACACTGGTTTCGTTTTGCTTCAATCTTACTTCTAGCATGTTCCATAACATCCTGAATTTTTTTGTAATTTTCTCAACTTAAAATTGTACATTTAACGAACCATGGCAAAAGGGTGAATTTCCCCAACTCTATGAAATGGATTTGCTCGCTGAGCACGACTTGCTCCAACCATTGTCACAGTTAGAGGTGGTGGATGACAACGTGGTGGACCGATACGTCTAAAATTTGTAATGTATTTAAGGCAAAAGTAAAATAGATTAACTTTTTCATAAGAACATCATGTCTCCATTGTATTAGCTCATCGTACCATTTAAGAGCTGAATACCATTCAGCTTCTTCATCAATACAAACTCCATTGTGAAATACTTCGCAATAAACTTCATCATGACATCTGAATAGATTAAATAAGTTTTAAAAAATATTCTCGTCCAACATATGAGTTTTCTTTTTTTCTTCTGAAACGTCGTTTTTTTCTTCTTCGTCCGATATATTTTTCTCAATTTCATCAATTTCACATCTACTCGGTTTTGAATAATCCGAAACAGACGCCTCAAAATCATTTTTATTAAAAATCTCAATACATTAAGTACAAACATCAGACTCGTATGACATTTGGGAACATGAAATATTGCTCGGCGAATTTATCACAAATGATGGATCTTCGTTTCCTAAATGTATTGATGATGAAAGTGATGTTGAAAAGCTTGAATCGCCTACAAGAAAAATAAAGTATGAAAACAAAATGAACAAATCTTACATGAAGTAAAGGCTTTTAATTCTTTCGAAAGATTAGTGGTAAACAAAGGATTTAAGTCTAACATTGTTTTATCGCTTGAAACATTTAGAATGTTATTTGATGAAGATGTTGATGAAGCAGGCGAAAAAGCACAGGAAGATATAGCAAGCTTATCAAATAATCTTTTAACATTTTGCTGATCAATTTGAGAGTCAAAATGCTTTAAACTGCTATTATTATTTGATTTACTTGATGAATGATCTAACTGGATAAAATATTTCTTAAAAATCAAATATAACTTTATTGAATGAACCTACTTCATTATTTCTATCATTTAATTGTGAACTATAAGAAGTTGATTGATGACTTTGATTGTTACTTGGTTTTGAACTAGAATATTGATGATGAAAATGAGCATATGAAGGATAAGACGGTTTATCTAAAATGTTTTCTTTTTATAATTAAAGTCAATTTTACAGAATATTACTATCACTTGTCCGATTCCTCACAACCCAATTTTTCTGAGCTTTTCCTCGTTCATTAATATTTTCTGAACGAAACACTACTATTGTTCTACCACGTAAATTGCTGACCTTGATTAAGATAAACTAGAAAAATGATATTTTGATTACTTTAGTTATTTACCTGCACTTTTTTTGTTCGATCGTAACCATACAATGAGGTTTGAACAAAATTTGGTCCATGAATGAATTTTGGAGTAGACATTAATCTTTAAGTTTAAAATTGAGAACATCTCTAAGGTCACAATTACTATTAAAAACAAAAAAGACGTTTCCATTTTATTCAATTTTATCCAGTTTCGAACTTTATTTGTAATTTTTTTAAATTTAAAATTACTTTTAAATTTTATATTTAATGACTTTTAGAGAAATTAATTAATGAAAACCTAAAGGCTAGAAAAAAATTATTCCAGAAAAGTTCTATCGACAAATCCTAAAAATTAGAATTTACTGTAGTTACGTATTTCGTTTGAAGACTTTGCAAAAATATTGTTGTTTTGTTCCTTTAGAAATAAACTGAAAGTATGATTTTTTTCTTTTTCAAAAAATGTAACCTTCTATCAAAAACTTTACCGATTTATTAAATTTTTTTTAAATCTATAAACTCTTTAGTTTTGTGGTGTTGTTTTAAATAAACTTTTTAACAATACTTTTTATAAATGTTGTAGGTATCAACACCATAATAATTTATAGAAAAACTCAACAGAAAAAAATTATTTAAAAAGAAGAACAGAACAAAAAACTTCAACTTCGAAAGAAGCCCAAAATTACGCAATGATCTTGACGTTTTTCATATATTGTTAAAACCAACGAAACAAACAGAAACCATTGGATAATGAAAAAAGCCCAGACCGGATTAGATAGAAAACAAAAAAAAACTACGCAAAGATTGAATATTTAAAATTTGATGAAAACATCATATGTTTAAAAAATTATAAAAAACCAGTAGAAAACCGAAGAAATCTAATTTTTAATTGGTTCAACAGTTTGTCCTTTACGAATTGTTCCCCAGCCAATTAATCGCCAACTTTTTTCAAAACGACGTGACATGGCAATTTTTTCACCGACCTCAAAAAGAATACTTAAATTTACAACAAATAAAATGTTTACTTCTGTGCAAATAGGCTCATTCAGTCTAATTTTAGCTGCGTCTCCTTTAACCGCAGTAACTCGTCCACCAGTTGATAAAGATCCGATATTAACTAATAATGTTTCTTCTTTGATTAATTTTTGAACCTAAACAAAGTTTTGTTAACCTTAAAATTTTAAGTTTTTACCTTTGCTCCTTTCTTCTTTCCTTCAGTGCGGACACCCAGCAATCTTCTTAAAAGAAAGAACGATACTTCAATTTCAATAAAAATATCTGGAAGAGTCCCAACGGCTCCAAGAATGTGACCAACTAATCGATCTCCACGGCATAAAGTTGGATCGATTTTTGTTCCAACTCCAATTAAACCTTAAATTTTTCACAATTTATTTACGGGTAATTTTATAGAATTATAGATTTTTACCTCCAGGAACTGCGTATTCCAATCTATTTTTCTCGGCAAATAGAGAATCAATTTTTGAGAAAATTGGTCTGCATTGCAATTGTCCATTTGCTGTTTTAGAAACTATTCCAGGTCTAACTTCAATTTCCTGCCCAACTCGTAAAATACCTAAAAAAAAAAGGGGAATTTACTTTTTATAACGAAATTTTTACCTTTGATGAGGGTTCCTCCTGCAACACCTCCTTTGAGATTTTCAACTTCGGAACCTGGCTTGTTAACATCAAAGGAACGAATTATAATCAGTCGTGCGGGAGATTTGAAATCACGAACTGGCACTGGGATTTTTTTGCAAAGATATTCACAAATTGCCTATAGATCAAAATTAAAATAAAACATAAACCGGGAAAAAGTATTTCTTACGTCAACATTATATTTCAGCTGAGCTGAAATTGGAATAACTGGTGCATTTTCTGCAACGGTTCCTTGGACAAACGCAGCAATTTGTTCATAATTTTCTCTTGCTTGAGATTCTTTGATAATATCAACTTTGTTTTGAAGAATCATTAAATGGCGAAGTTGCATGATTTCAACTGCAGCTAAATGCTCAGAAGTTTGTGGTTGCGGGCATGTTTCATTTCCAGCCACTAACAAAAACGCGGCATCCATAACCGCTGCTCCGTTTAACATAGTTGCCATAAGAATGTCGTGACCAGGGCAATCTACAAAGGAAACATGGCGAAGGCATTCGAATTCACCACCACACCCGCTTCTTTCACAGGGGAATCGATCTGGTGTCGATGATCCAGCGGATCTATAAAATAAATGTTATTTTAATAGGTTAAAAAGAACAAAGTGAAAACCTATAACATCCTGGCCTTGGACACTCAGGATTTGTGCATCGATAAATTTTAGCGTTGGCATAACCTAATTTTATTGTAATGTTACGTTCAAGTTCCTGAGATTTTTGAATTTTTATAAATTAAAAAATATATATATGAAAAAAACCTTTTTGAACTTAACAGTATGAACACCAGAAAACGCTTTAACTAAGGTTGATTTTCCATGAGCTACATGACCAATCGTTCCAATATTAATAGTAGCTTGCCGGGAAATTACTTCAGGAGTAAGAGGATCCAAATTATTTATTCCTACTTTTTCCAAATCTTGTTTGGCTAACCAACTTTGGAATTCATCCGCTTCTGAAATTAACTCTCAATTAACAGTTTTTTTATTAGTTTTTCACCGTTTGCCATTCTTTAGTAAATTGTACTTCTGTGGCCAAGTGAGTATTTAACGAAACTGCAATTTTAAATTTTAAAGATGAATTTGTTTTTTAACTTTTTTATTAAATGAAAAAGAAGAAAAAAGGAAAAAGAAATAATTAAAAAAAGGACAGATTAAAGGCGCATGCCTTCAAAACAAGGTTGGTCTCAAGAGGAAGAGTCAATGTATTTACGGAAAAATCATTTGGATTCTATTACTTTGTGTTAAACTAAAAATAAAAAATTAAATGAAAAAAAAATTTATTTAAATTTGCCGTGTAAATAAACTTAAATAGCTCATTATTTTTCATTTATAATCATTTGAAAAAATTTTTTATAGAAAAAAAGAAACAAGTAAATAAAAAATATAATAAGAATGTCGAACGTTTACAAATTCAAAAGAAGTGAGAAATTCTTAATAAAATATTTAATCAAAAATTTAAAGTCAAAGCAATAACCAGAAAAAAATCACAGAAAAATGCAAAAGATAGTGTTTTGAAAAGTATTCGAGGAAAAGTTGTGAAAGAGAAGAAAAAAAAAGAAAATTGAAATAATTTTCAAATTTATTTGCAGAAAGGAAGAGGGATTCGATTAGATCGAAAACGATCACAAAAAAATTTGTTGGAAGACAATTTACCTGCCGACAAGAAACTTTCACAAGAAGTTTCAAAATTTGTTTCTTTTTTTTTTAATTTAAAATTTTAGCTCGATTATTCTGTAAATGCAATTCCAAAACTTGGCCGAAAATCATCAATGAAACGAGTTTTTGAAGAAAATGATGATGGAAATAAACATTTTGACGATGATTCCTTTAATGATGACGTTAAACTTTCCCAGGTTTTTTAGTTGGAAAATTATTTTGAAGGAAAAATTAATTTTGTTTAGAGCACGAGAAAAAAAGATATCGTAGCAAGGAAAGAATTAACAAAAAAATGGATTGAAAATGTTATTTCTGGCGGTTTAAATCAATTAAAAAAAGAGTTTAAATCGGTTCCATCAAATGTTTTTTTTAAATTCTTTGTTTTTTAATTTTAATAATTCTTCTTCATTTTTTCCAGGTTTCACCAGATGATTGCTTAGAATTTTATAAAAATATTGGCAAAAATCGATATCCGAATATGCCATGTTTTGATCGTACTCGGTTTATAATTTCAGATGATGAAAGTTTTTACATAAATGCGAATAAAGTCAAGTTTAATTTTTGATTTAAAAAAAGTGAAAAAATTAAATTTAAAAAAAAACAACACAGAATTTGCAATAAAGTTCGATTTATTTGTACTCAAGCCCCAACCGAATTAACAATAAGTGATTTTTGGAAAATGATTGTTGCATCAGAAACCGAAAAAATTGTAATGCTCTGCTCATTTTCTGAAAATGGAGTTTCAAAATGTGCAAAATATTATCCGTATTCAACAACAAAAATTTTAAAATTAAAAAAAAAATAAATTTTCTTTTAAAGTGAACTTGCCAGTTCACTTGATTTAGATCATTTTCGAATAACAAATGAAAATGGAATTGACTCAACAAATGATATTGGATCAGGAAAAGATAAAATCATTCAAAGCAATTTAAAAATTTTAATAAAATCAACGAATAAAGAAATCAAATTATTACATTATCAATGGGCATCATGGCAAGATCATGGAATGCCTGAATGTCCTGATACGGCTCTTCGATTATTGGCAATTGTTCGAAAAACAAAGTTTCTTCTTTTCTTTTTTTTTTTGAAAAATTTTTAATTCAATAAAAACATGAAACGTTGATTTTAGAAAACCAACAGTTGTTCATTGTTCAGCTGGTGTTGGAAGAACTGGAACTTTAGTTTTTATTGAATCATTAATTATGTCTCTGCGATATCCAAAATTATCAAATCCAAAAGAATCATTTTCACTTTTACGTAAAGATCGAGCAAAAATGGTTCAAACATTTTCCCAATTTGTATTTGCTCATCGTTGTGTATTAGAATATTTATTTTCTAAAGGTTTTGAAAAAAATGAAGAAAATTGGGAAACATTTAAAACGGTATTTTTTAAAAAATTAATTAACAAAAAATAAAAAATAAATGAATTAATTAAGCAATATGCCAAATTAATGAGTTATAAAAGAAAAGGAGCTCGAAATGCTCAATTAATTCGAAAAAAATCATCCGTATCAATGGAAGATGATGGAGAAGAAAAAATTGAAATTGGTGAAAAAAATGAAAATCAAGAAAAACATTTTGAAACATCAAAAAGCTCAGCTGAAAATGGAATTAAAACTTCATCTGAAAATGGAATTAAAACTTCATCTGAAAATGGAATTAAAACTTCGTCTGAAAATGGAATCAAAACTTCATCTGAAAATGGAACCAAAACGTCTGCTGAAAATGGAATAAAAACTTCGTCTGAAAACGGAGCAAAAACGATGGCTGAAAATGGAATAAAACCGTCGGAAAACGGAGCAGCGACGTTGGCTGAAAATGAAATAAAACAAACCGTCGAAATTGAAAAGGAATCGAATGATGATTTGAAAAAAATGACGAAAGAAAATGAAGAAAATTAGAAATAAATTATTTTTCCGAATTTTCGAGCAACATTCTTAAATAATTTTTTATTAAAAATAAAAAACAAAAAAAAAACACCGGAAACAAAGAAAATGTCAAACAAATGAAATTTGTTTCAATTTTGGGAAAAACTCGGAAAATTTTATTTTTTCAATTTCAATAGAGCAAACTTGCAACCAATTTATTTAATTGTTTAAATCTATTAAAAATTATGAAAAATATAATTAATTATAAATTAACAATTAAGATCTTTTCCTCCAATAATTGAAAATGTCGTTTTTTTACCCACAACTGGTTTTGCTACATATTGAGATTCAATGACGTCATCAGACAAATTTGTTGTAATTTTAATATCAAATTGAACATTTCCATCGACAAGTAGCGCATTTTTTACAATTGCCTGGAATAATTTAAAAATTCAATAAATTAAAATTAATTATTTTATTCACTTTCACTCCATGTTCTGGTTGAAAAACTCGAATTGCTCGAATTGCCTTCCCTAAAATTAAAAAAAAAAAATCAATAAAAAAAATTGGAAATAAAAACCTCTTTTGTAAAATTCTCCATCACATGTCTGATATTCATAACTTTCATCAATTAAATCGTCAAGAGTTGGTTTTTCAATCGATGATAGAACATCATTGATTTCTTTTGAAATTATAATCGCAGCTTCTTCGGCTGAATCTTTCGAAAGTACAAATTTAATGGCAAAAATATTTTTGACCTCAAAAATCAAACATTTTTCATTAGAAAATTCCAAATTTTACTTACAAAAAAAAGTGAAAAAATGATGAAAGTCAAATTCATCATTTATTGATAAAAAGACGAGGATTTTGTATTTTTCCCCAAAATTTCATTTCTTTTTATACCAAATTTTCTCATCATTTTTAATCGAATTAAATTTTTAAATTTTAAAAAAGCGAAATGTCTGATTTTCAAAAAAATTCAAATAAACGCCACTTTGAAAAGTGTGAAAATTTAACAAAATTTTGGAAAAAATCGTTTTTCAGTTTTTTGGTGAATTTTTCCACTTTTTTGAATTTCGTTTTTTTTTCAAAATCTTGAAAAATAAATCAAATATTTTTCATTTTTTTTTCTTCAATTTTATATTATCTTTGATATTTAATCATGTGGGAACTCACACGCACAGAAAAAAAAATGCGATTTGATGATTCGCTGATAAACAATGAGATATGAAATCATAATGATAAATCAAGAAGCGCAGAAAGAATAATATCTAAAATATTGAAGGACATTAAGAGGCGCGAATAATGCCAAGAGCACAAAAAAAATTAGAGAAAAAATGTGGAGAGTGTTTGCGCGCTAAAATGCCGACCACCCTACCTGACAAATAATATTCGACAGTAGTTTTTTTTCCTTGATCGCGTGAAGATATTTTGTTTATATTTTTTATCATTTTTTTTCCCAATTTTCAATTTTGAATTTTTCAGAAACTCGAAAAATTTAAGAGAAAACAAAAATTTCGATTTTTCATAATTTGTTTTCCAATCGATCAATCGATTCAATTTTTTTCTGCTTCACTTTATTTATAATCGGCATTTGATGCTTCGTTTCTTTCTCAATTTTTTTCTTTTTCCGAAAGATTGAAAAATTGACGAAAGAAAACAAAAAAAATAAAAAAGAAACGGATGATGATTTTTTCAAAACTATTGGGCAAATTTTTTTAAAAATTCTAAAAATTACTTGAACATTTTTTTTTTTTTTTAATTTTCGCTTTTTTTTTCTTTCCAGATTTTATACTTTTTATTGATTTTTTGAATATTTTCAAAAGCTTAAAATAACCCATATTTTCCAAATATTTTTCAATAGAAAAATGAAAATTTTTCAGAATTTTATTTAACGTTTAAAAAATAAATTGCATGTATCTCTTATAAAATTGATAAAAATAAGTTCGATCTGTGGTACAAGTGTAATTATTTTTCTTCTTTTCTTTTTCAAAAAAAAAAAAAGAAAAAAAAAGAAAAATAAAAGAAGAAGAAGAAGATGAAGATGAATCCTTCGTCTTCCCACATACGAAAAAAACCTCGTAACACACACCACACACAGATGCACATTGTGCATCCTTTTCTTTTTCCTTCGTCTCTTCAATATTTTGTAATTCTTCCGGAAATACTTTCAATTTTTCACGTTTTGTTGCGACTCGGATTTGATTGCACATTTTGTGTTTTCGTCAATTCAATTTTTATTTTTTTTCTGTTCAAAAATCTAATTTTAATTTTTTCTTTTTTGAAAAAAATCTTAAAATTTCGTTTTTTTTTTATTTTCAGTTCGAATGACGTTTTATTCTTCAATATTTTCATAAGTTTTGCTGCAAAACTCGAAAAAAAATTAAAATTAATGCAAAATGTCATTTGATTCATTATCGGCTGGAGCAACCGGATGTTTTCCACGTCGAGCTCATACTATCACAGCAACAGATGAAGCTCATGCTCATACGGTCACTGTGTATATGCATAGTTTTAATCCTGATTGCGAAAATGATCGATTAATTGTTGATATTCATAAAAGATGTACAACAGAAGAATTAATTGAAAAAGTGTTGGGAAGTAGATGTGAGCTTGAAGGACAATCCGTTCAAGACTTTGATTTGTTCGAAATGATGGGAACACCAGATGGACAAACATACAAGGAGAGACGTCTCGATCCAGGTGAATATCCGGTTGCTGTTCAAGCAATTTGGGCTCGTATGCCATCAGTTGCTGATAATGCGACACCAAAAAATCGATTCGTCTTTCGTCATCGCGGTTATCGCGCTGCAACTGGTGGAACAAGATTCGGATCAGCTGAAATTGCATCAAGTATTGACGCATTCTTAACCAAATTTCTTTCACAACCCCAAGTAAATAATTGGATTTTTGATTCTTTTTTAAAATTTTATTTGATTTAAATTTAATTCCAGGACAGAGAATATGCTGATTTATGTATGTTGCCTGAATTAACTGAACAAACATTATTAGACAATTTACGAGAACGATTTAACAATGGCCATATTTATACATACATCGGCCCAATTTTAGTTGCCGTCAATCCATTTTGGTATTAAAATTTATTTGATTTTTTCAAGTTGAAAAAACACGAAAAAAACATTTTTTAGTTTTTTTCCAATTTATAATCCAAAATACGCAAGATTATATTTCCAAAGTCGACGTCTTGGAGCTCTTCCACCACATATTTTTGCAATCGCTGATGTTTGTTATCACAAGTTGGTTTTTTCTTTTCTTTTTTTCCAAAAGAAAAAAAAAGTTTTAAATTGTATTACAGTATGCTTCGAATCAAAGAAAATCAATGTGTTGTTATAAGCGGAGAAAGTGGATCAGGAAAAACAGAATCGACCAATCATTTAATGTCACATCTTATTTCTTTATCTCAAAAAGGATCAACTGGTTGCAGTACTGAACAAACACTTTTATCAGCTGGTCCAGTTCTTGAAGTTTGTTTTTTTTTCAACATTTTTTTTGATTCTCGAACCAATTAATATTAAAGGCTTTTGGCAATGCTGTCACTTTAACCAATAATAATAGCAGTCGATTTGGAAAATTTATTAAAATTAATTATCGAGAAAATGGAATGGTTTCCGGGTTTCTTACAAATTTCTTTTCTTTTTTAAAAAAAAAATAAATAAAAATCCAAATATTTTTTCAGCGCAAATGTCGAAATTTATCTTTTAGAAAAATCTCGAATAATTTTTCAAGCAAAAGGAGAACGGTAAATTCGTTTTAAATCTCATTACATATTTTCCTATTTTCCAGTAATTATCATGTTTTTTATTATTTGCTAGCAGGAGCTGACGATGAAGAAAGGGAAAAATATTATTTGCTGAAGCCTCAAGATTACAAATATTTGAATCAAGTTTTTTAAAAATCAGAATCTTTTAAAAATGACGAAGAATTTTCAGAATGAACCATTTGCACCAGACGGTGTCAATGAAAAGAATGAGTTTGATCGTTTACGTCACGCAATGAGCTCAGTTGGATTTTGTCCGAAAACTCAAAAAACCATATTTGGAATTATTTCAGCCGTTCTTTTATTGGGAAATATTACTTATATCAAAGTTGACTTTTCTTTTCCAATTTTTTTTCTGCTAAAAAAAAAGAAAGAAAAAATTTTCAGAGACACGGATATCACAGCGACGAAAGTGGATATATTGAAAATGAAGAAGTTGTTGATTTAGTTGCAAAACTTCTTCATATTAAACCTGAAATTTTAATGCAAGCTTTAACCATGAAACGTCATGTAATGAAGACTGAAACCGTTGTCCTTCGTTATAGCGTTTCAGAAGCCATAAACACGAGACATGCAATGGCAAAATGCATTTATAATTCTCTTTTTCATTACATTGTTCTTCGAATTAATCAAGCACTTTTAAAAAAAGATTCTTGCGCTGGAAAAGGATATTATATTGGAATTTTGGATATTTTTGGTTTCGAAGATGTCGGAGCACAATGGAATAGTTTTGAGCAATTATGCATTAATTATGCGAATGAAAAATTGCAATCATATTTCAATCAACATATTTTTCAATTTGAACAAGAAGAATATTTAAAAGAAGGAATTTCATGGACAAATATTGAATATACAGATAATACTGAATGTGTTCAATTATTTCAAGTATTTTACAAAGGGAGGGGGGGGGGGGGGAGAAATTAAAAAACAAATTCAAATTATTACAGAGTAAACCATATGGAATTTTACGTTTAATTGATGAAGAAAGTAATATAAATAATGGAACTGATGATTCAATGTTGGCAAAATTAAATCAATTTTTAAAAAATAATGAATATTATGAAACTCCACAAAAGAAAGAGCCAGCTTTTATTATTGCTCATTATGCTGGAAAAGTTAAATATCAAATTACGGTAATAAAAAAAAAGAAAAAAATGTATAAAATATTTTTATAAAATCAATAAATCTTGAAGGGATTTCGTGAGAAAAATAAAGATCTAATGAGGCAGGATGTATTAAATGCATTGAAATCCAGTACAAGTTTAGTGATGAAAACTTTACTTGGTACGGATCCAGTTGCGGTTCATCGATGGAATGTTGTTCGAAGTGTTTTTCGAGCGATGAATGCTTTTAAGCAAGGCTCGAAAAGATTACAAAGAAGCGGTGAATCAAAAAATGCATTTCTTTTATTTCAGCATTTTTGAATTATTTCAGAATCAGCTGGTCATCTTTTAGTGACGGATTCCATTGCAAAATCAGCTCGTCGAGGTTCCGATTCAGCACTATCCGCATTTCTACGCGGTGAACTTCGATGCGAAGTTCCCGATTTTTGTGACACCAGCATGTTTCAAACGATTCGTTATCAAGCACGTCGAACACCAGCCACCAAATCAGATGATAAAATGAGTTTGCTCAAATCTCTTCAAATATTGAAAGAAGCGATTGGTGGTCGAAGATTAACAAAAAAACCATCATCGGTATCAAAACAATTCGAATATTCATTAACTCGTCTTATGAGCACATTGGCAGATGCAACACCATATTTTATTCGATGTATTAAAAGCAATAATGATAAAGTAACTTTTTTCTAAAAAAAAAAATATTTTTTAAAAATTAATTCTTAAGATTGCAAATCATTTTGATGATAATATAATTCTTCGTCAATTAAGATATACTGGAATGTTAGAAACTGTTCGAATTCGACGAGCTGGTTATTCTGTTCGAATTGAATATTCGGTTTTTTTTAAATTAAAATTTCAAAAATAATAATTAATTAATTTAAAAAAATTACAAATTTAGAGTTTTGTTAAACAATATCGAATTTTATTAAAAAATGGAAGAGAAAGTACAATAAATGATGTTAAAGAATTTATCTTATCTCATCCATCGGTTGATAATGAAAATATTCAATATGGAACAAATAAAGTTGGCAGAAAAAAAAGAAAGAAAAAATCAATAAAATATGAATAATTTCAGATTTTTATGAGAGATGCTGAAAAATTGATTCTTGATGATCATCTTCATAGAACAATTATGCATCATATTGATACTTTACAAAGATGGTTTAGGACGATGATCGCAAGAAAACGATTTTTAAGAATGAAAGAAGGAATTATTAAAATTCAAGTATTTTTATTGATTTTTATTTGTTTTTTTTTTTTCAATCAATAATTGAAGGCTTTAATTCGTGGTTCAATTGCTCGAAATGAAGTTCATCGAAAAGCAGTTGCTTCACAAATTATTCAATCAAATTGGAAAAGATATAAACAACAGAAAAAATATCGATTAATTCGAGATTCTGTTTTGGCTATTCAATCAGCTTATCGAGGAAATAAAACAAGAAAAATAATTGGAGAAATTCCAAAAAATCGAAAATCAACTGGTTTTCGAGTGAAAAAAGTTCATGCAGTTCAATTAACAACTTTTGATTTAAATGATCCAAATTCATTAGCGGCTTTTGCTATTTCGGAAGATGATGATTCAGATAGTGATCGATCAACCCAGGATGGTTTAGATGATGATATATCAGAAGGAAGTATTTTAGCTGATGCATTTCAAGAGTTTTATTCTTTTTTCTTCCTTCTTCCTTCTTTTTTCTATTATCAATTATCAATTTAGGGATGATGCTGTTGACGTCACATTTATTCTTGAGGATACAAAATTAAAATTAATCGAGTTTATCATTTAATTAATTTTTGAATTTTTTATTGATTTTTTTTCCATTTTTTAAGAGGAGGAGACATGCCTCATCATCGAAGACAATCATTGGCTCCAACAGCGTCAACAACGAAATTGAAAATGTTGCGACGAGCCAACAGCACTGAATCGAATAATTTTTCAGTGTCTCGTTGTGATGATTCATTTACAGTTTGTCATTCAAATCAAAATTAGTTTCGAATTTTTTTTTGAAGTTGAGCCCACGAAACTCGAAGAAAAAAACTGGAAACACTGGAAAAATGGGTTTTCAAAAGGCGAAAAAGAATTTAAAAGCATTGTTTGGACGAAAAGATGAGGAAGACGAACCATCGCCTGGACCAAGTTATTCCAGCGAATTAACCACTCCAGAGTTATTTGTTACCAAAGAGCATCAATTTAAAATGTCTCGACTTCATCGACAAGAAATCTGTGCTTTATGTAATCGTCATCTGACTGGATTTATTTCTCAAGCACATAAATGTCAAAGTCAGTTTCAAAATTTGAAAAAAATAAAATAAAATAAAAAACTTTTTTTTTAAGAATGTAAAATGGTTTTACATAAAGAATGCGCTGCATTTTCTTCATCGATTCCTTGTTCACCAATATCTCCTGTCAGATCTCCAACAAGACTTCATTCACCAAAAAGACCATGGGATTTAATGTTATTTTAATGATTTTTTAACGAAAAAGAAACAAAATTTTTCCAGGTCGCATAAACAAAGACAATCTTCTTCTCCTATTCCAACGGGAACATTTAGCTTAACAAAAACAAAACAACAAGTAAATCAAAATTCAATTTCCTCACAAAAAAAATGGATTTTAGACGGATCCTGGAAATATGTTAGTTGAATCAACAGCGGATCTACGGCAATTCAGTGTTTTTATCTTCAACAAAACTTCAAATTTAACGGAAACCACAAAAAGGTTTGATTAAAAATCAATCAATAAATCGATAAATCAAATATTTTTGACATTTTTTCGAGAATTTTCAGAGACACAATTGTTGATGCGGTTTTCAAAAAATCATTGCGAGCTTTTCATATGGAATTATTAGGATATGAAGCTGTTTTAACGGTTTTTTTCCAATAAAAAATAGGAAATCAATTGATTTTTGGATTTTTTAAAGGCTGAACAATCATTTTTAAAATATCGAGATGTCATAACAATGTTTGAAGGACTTTTAACAAAAGTTTCCAAAGAAGAAGGAGTTTCATTTCCAACCACACTTGGTGTCAACGCATTTCGTGGATTTTTGAATGAATTTATGCATCATCAATCAAAGAAAAAACGAGGAAAAGAAAAATCATCAATGATTAAGGTTTTTTTTAAATTCAAATTTAATTTAATTTTAAAAAAAAAAAGATTTTTTTTTTTTTGATAAAAATTGATCGAAAATATTTGATCAAATTTAGAAAGTTGGTAAAAAACGCCGAAAATCGGATATTGTGGCAGCGGTGAGAAATTTGGAAAAAAAATTGTTTTTTTTTCTTCTTTGAATTTTTAGTTGTTCAATCCCGAAGTTTGATGAAATTAAACCAAATAAAATTTGATGTGAAAAATGACATGAAATTCCCCTCTTTTTTCGTCTCATCCTCTCAGTTTTTTTTTAATTTTTAATTCTAATCTTTCCCCTTGTGTTCATTGTTGAATTCAACCAATTTTTTTTTGTTCATTTTTTTTGTTCATTTTTTCAGGTTCATGCTGGTCATCGTTTTCGTGCTGATATTGTTCATGTTCCGACGTATTGTGAAGTTTGTAATCAATTGATATGGCATCATGAGAAATTATTTATTTGTATGGCTTGTCGAATTTCTTGTCATAAAAAATGTCATCCAAAAGTTACTCATCCATGTCAAATGATTGGAAAACCATTGGATCCAAAAGTATTTCTCAATTATTCTTGAACAATATTTTAAGTTCTTCTTTCCTTTTTTTTAAGAGTGGAGGTGGTCGATTTTTTGGAGTTTCACTATCATCAATTGTTGATGATGAACACACAGTTCCTGAATTTCTCGATCGTTTATTTTTTGCTATTGAAACTCGAGCTCTTTTTGTTGAAGGTGTTTATAGGTAAAAAATGCATTTTTTATTTTCATTTTTTTTTTGTTTTTTTTTTCAGAAAATCCGGATCTCTTCCACAAGTTCGAAATATGCGAAAAATAATTGAATCAACAGTTGATGCTGATTTAATTAATTTGGAAGATACTGGAGTTCACGTATTGACCACTTTAGTTAAAGCATTCTTTCGAGAAATGACTGAGCCACTTATAATTTATGATCTCTATGAAAACTTTCTAAATGTATCAGGTAGTTTTTGACAAATCAAATTTTAATTTAAAAATAAAATTAAAAACAGAAGTCCAAGATGTCGGTGAAAGAATTCGTTGTTTATCAGTTATGATTGAGCTTCTTCCCAAATCAAATCGGGTTGTTCTTGATCGTCTTTTATATCATCTTGCAAGAGTGGCTGATCAAGAAGCTGTTAATAAAATGGGTTGTAATAATTTGGCTTTGATATTTGCTCCGTGTCTTTTACGACGACAAGATATGGCTCATGCTCAGGAACAATTGAATGATGTGGCAAGACAAACTGGTTGTGTTCAAACATTAATTGAGGAAAAATTAAAACAATACAAAGCCACATTACATAATATTGTCGAATTAGAAGATGCAAGTCATAAGGTATTGATTTTTATTGATTTTTATTGGTTTTTTTCAATTTATTTAATTTTAAAATGTTAAGGTATCAGCAAATTTGCGAAAAATTGAAGAACATCGAAGAAATAGTGAACCATCAAAAACAGCTACAAATATTGGAACAGCAAAACAATTATTTGAAGAACAACTGGAATTCCTTGGAAAACAAAAGTTGGTTTTACTTTTTTAAGAATAATTTGTTTAAATAAATTATTTTTAAGGGAACGCCTTTTACAAGAATTGCCTCCATTGGTACCAGTTGCATCATCCGAAGATTTATCTTCAGCTGATGAAAACGCGAATCCATCAAAATCATTGTCTGTTGAAGAATACGCATTAGATTTGGAAGCTCCACCCGTATTTTGTCTTTTACATTATCCGACGAAAAATCGACCACCTGGTCCACTGAATCGCCGTCGACCAAATTTTTTGAGAAAGCATTTGCAAATACAAAACAACAATCATTTACTAAACTGGTTTAATTTTTTCAATTAATTTTTTAAAAAATAAACATCTTTTTTTTAAAAACATTTCATCTTTCACAACTTGGTTCCGAGCAAGTATTTTATTTATGAAGTTTGGAAAAAAATCTGCTTTTTTTATTTATAATAAAATTAAAAAATTTAATTTAGTGTTCTTTTGTAAAAAAAATTTCTTGTTACTTCAAACGAAAAGGATTTGTAGCATATAAATATACGCGATTTAGCATTTTGAAAATAACTTGCAGTGTTAAACCTAAAAAATTAATTGGTAGTAAAGCAATTTTTGGTAAATTGAAAATGTATTTTTTCTATTTCATTTCTAATTTTACTTTTTTTGTTGTAAAGTACTGAATTTTCAAATTAAAACAAACAATAACGTTTTATCCAAAAGGATTTTATAAACAACAACAAATTAAACCATTCGTCGGAGAAGATTGTTGATTTGATCTTCCCGATTTCCGAAATCACCACCCTCGACGAAATGATTGGTCTTCTTGGTCCATCCACCGGTTGGGTTGTTGAGCTTGAATGGCCAGAGGAAGTTGGTAGCTTCCTTGAAATGAGGTCCAACTGTTGCAATTTCATGAACAAGATCTTCCAAACAGATGATGTTGAACTTTCCTGAAAAATAAAATTTATATCCGTTCCAATTTTAAAAAATTACCGAGATTTTGCTCGACGATGTTGTTGTCGGTGATTGGAACTCGTCTTCCGTTGACTTTAGCGTATCCTCGTTTGTAGACCAAATCGTGAATTGACTTGTTGTTGGGATATCCCCATGCGACGTAAGGTTCAATAATACGGAGAAGTGGAAGAGTGGCTTTGTTTAATTTCACGAAAACTCCATTGTTGATTTGACGAAGACGGAGGATTTGCAAAGCCTATAATTTTTTTTCTTCTAAAGTTTCAAAAATAAAAACCAACCTTTCTTGGCTTGGGGTGAATTTGATTGATACCACGAATTCTGACGACAAAGGCGACCTTTGGTTCTTCTGGGACGTAGAAATCTCCTTTAGCTTCAGCTTCGCGTTTAAGTCTCAAAGTTTCCTTTTGAGCAGTTCTGTATTCTTGCACGTACTTCTCAGCACGCTTGAAAATTTGGGAACGGCGTTCCTTGGCTTTCTGGAATTTCCTTTTATATAGAAATCATAATTATTGTTATATTATTATTGAGACATATTATGAATTTAATACACCTCACCCAAAAATAATATATTCTCTTTCGCTCATATTGACGGCTAGCATGGGTAATTTTACACCCAAAAACTAGTGCTTTTTGAATGAGCATCAGTATCAAAAAAAAAAAAAAAAAAACAAAAACTCACCACAGCGAGTGCAACCTTGCTTTGAATAGCCTTGGCCCGAATTTCAGCTCTTTGCTTTCTGCGCTTAAGCACAGTTTCTGGAACCTGAGGAACAGCTTTCTTTCTGTAATAATACTGAATGTTGAAATCCGATTATGATCAATATTTAATAAAACTTACGGTGCAGCCATGTCAGGCGATGGATTACCTGAAATTTTAAATTTTATTTGTTTACATATTAATAAAAAACATTATAATTAAAAAAATATATTTTTAAAGCATGTTTTCAAACGAAATTGAAAAATTAACCATATTTTTAAAATAAAAAAACAAAATGCACAAAAAAAAGTTAGGCCCTCCGTTAAAATGGAAAATTATGTGAATTAAAGGGATGTTAGCCAGTACGGTAGTAACTTTGTCGCTACGAGACCTCAGTTACATGCGTAGCGGTTATGCGGCGCGGGTGTTCACTGAAAAGACGTGGATGTTAACGGGGCAATTACATTTGTGCTTGAACTGTTTATAGTGTTTTTATATTAATTTTTTAAAGGACCCAAAATTAAAAAAAAAAAAAAGAAGTAAAGAAGACTTTTATTTTTTAACGTTTTATGTTATGTATTATTATTTACAGATTAATCGTGTTTTTAATATTTCAGCCACTGTCAAACCCTAAAAATAGTGAAATTGCGAGTCCCTCTAAATAATAAAATTGTAAAATTACTACTCTGTAAGAATGAAAATTTGAAATCTGTTCTCATCATAATCGATTCTGTTTTTGTTCCTGTTTCGAAATTTTCATTAATTTTTCGTTATCACATGAATCTTCATTATAATAGTCTTTTTTTATCATGACTTTCATTTTATCAAACTTACAGATCATTATGGGTTCTCGTGATGATGAATACGATTACTTATTTAAAGTTGTTCTTATTGGAGACTCCGGTGTTGGTAAATCTAATCTTCTTTCGCGGTTTACTAGGAATGAATTTAACTTGGAGTCCAAATCTACTATTGGAGTCGAATTTGCCACCAGAAGTATCCAGGTAAACTTTTTTATTTATTTTAAAATTTTAAAGATATCAGTAGCATAATATCCACTTGCAAAGTCGTTCAAAATAAATTAATTTAAACACGTCAGGTCGAAGGTAAAACAGTCAAAGCACAAATTTGGGATACCGCTGGACAAGAAAGATACCGTGCAATAACATCTGCTTATTATCGAGGAGCTGTTGGAGCTCTATTGGTCTATGATATCGGTAATTTAAAAGTTGAAAAAACTTATACGAATAATTTTTTTTAGCAAAGCATGTGACTTATGAAAATGTAGAAAGGTGGTTGAAAGAACTGAGAGATCACGCCGATCAAAACATTGTTATAATGTTGGTAGGAAATAAAAGCGACTTACGTCATTTAAGAGCTGTTCCAACAGATGAAGCTAAAATATATGCTGAGAAGAATCAATTGTCTTTTATTGGTTTGTAAAGTTTGGAGAATTTTTCAACTCGAAGTTGCATTTACAGAGACATCTGCCCTTGACAGCACGAATGTTGAAGCTGCATTCACTAACATTCTTACTGAAATTTACAAATCTGTTTCAAATAAGCATGTTGGATCAGATCGGCCAGGATATGGGGGTGGAAGTGGCACAATCATACCCACTCCTCCAACAGAGCCACCGAAGAAACAATGCTGCAATTCTTAAACAACTCTGACGAGTCTTTTAAATGCCTTCTACGTTTTTTATTGTTTTAACTTTTAACCACCCCAAAAACAGATTAGTTCGGTTTTGTTGTTCCCTATAATTCCTTACTGATTGGTGTTCTTGCTTTCCGCGGGCTTGGTGTGCGGTTTTTTTCTTCTAATTTCGCTCCCAAATTTTATGTGATCTACACCGAGTTATTGTACTGATGTGCTGGTGTTAAAAAAAGTACAATAACTTGGCTGTTTTATCTTTCCCATAGCCAAGTGGCCCACTATTCAATGTGTATATTTTTTATCATTGTTGGTTTTCGTAATTTTTTTTTCGGATAATTTACTTTCCTTCAGCATGTGCACTTTTGTGATGAGTTTATTGAAAACAATGGCTATCAACACAACGATGGTGACAAATAAAACTTTACATTTTATGTATAGTTATTGTTCACCTTTAAAGTAGTTGAATTGCATTGTCACTCACGTTTAATTTATTTTTCATTTTTCAAATTGTAGTGGACCTATATTATTAAAAATATGTTTATTTAAATGAAAATGTATAAAAACGATTGATATTTTGGAAAAATTGATCAATTCATCAACATTTTATTTGTCACTTTACAATCACATTGTCAAATAAACTACTGAAATGTTCGAACTTCATTTCTACAAGCAGTCTCTAGATCCATTTTTACAATAACCATATAATAAATTGTGTTAAATAAAATAATTATCATTCAGATTTTTAATGAAAAGTAAAAATTCGGAATCCGAATCTTTTGAAGACATTTCATAATTCGTTAATAAACAACATTTTTTAAAACAATTTCGTAATGTGATAAGATGAAAAATAAAATCTTAATTTTTTCTAAATCCTTAATATGAGATATGATTTCAAATATTTTCTGTGTTATTTGAAGAAATTAAAATATTCGAACTACAAGTTTGTTCATTTTATGGAACGTTTTTTCTGTTTTGAATGTGTTGTGTATTTAGTCGGGGGTAGAGATGCAGAGTTTCTACCCGCGAATTGGTTGCTGTCACACTTATTGTGTCAGCGTCTCTCGTTTCTCACTCACCCTCTTACTGTCATCGATGCGTGCATGCTCGCGTACGCGCGTCTGCAGAAAATTTATATATATTTTTATTTTTTTAAAATGGTTTTAAATAAAAAATTAAATAAAGTTTCTACAAATAAAAAAATTAAAATATTTTTTTCCTATTAGATTTTTAAATAATTTTTCTTTTTAACATTATTTTGAATGGTTTTCTTTCTTATTCATATGTATAATAAAAACCGTAAACGTAATTTTTTTAGAAATGGTCCGTAAAACAGTAAAAGTTGATAAAAGTGAATTAAATAATTCGCTTTCTCAAGAAGGAGAAGCTACGACTACAGAATCTAAAGAGGTATATAAAAGTTTAAAAAAAAAAACAATAAAATCAATTAAAAATTATTAAGTCGGAACCTTCTTCTTCTCAAGAAACATCAATGAGACCAAAGAGAAATACACGAAAAAGTGTTCTGTATAATAGCGAAGATTTTGAAATTAGTATGCCAGGTGTCAAAACCGAAGATGATGACGAAATTAAAGCTTCTCTCCTCGACCATAATACAGATTCTCAACATCAAAAAGGAAAAAGAGGAAAAACGCTTCAAACTGAAATTAATCGACCAGTAAAAAAAAGAAAAGTACCAGGATTTGAAGATGACAAACCCATGGCAAAGGAAGATGAAGATGATGACGTAAAACCAATAGAACAGCCCGTAAAATTTTATTAAATTTAATTATAAATTGAAGGATAGATTTTAGGAAGTGGGAGCCAACGAAGAATACATTATTGATGATTCGGTAATGCTTCAACTAGGCGCAGAAACAGAAATTCCTCATAGTTTGGAAAATGAAGATGATGGACCTCCAAGATTAACAGTTCCATTGAGAGAATACGATGGACCTGCAAGATTGGAAGTTGTGGCAGAATCAGAAGAAGTATCATTTGCTGATGATGAAGATTTTGACGGCGCACCTCAACTTGAAAGCAATGCGTACGTAATTAAAAATATAATTCATTTTTTTTTAAATTTTAATTGTTATTTAAATATTTTAGACCTCTTGGAAAACGACGAGGTCGTCCCAAAAAAGTAAAAGAATTAGATGAACTTGAGGAAGTTGAAAAAAAAGAAAAACAGCCAAGAATAAAAGAAGGCAGGCAAAAGTTGTTCCGAGTTGCAGGAGAAAGAGTTATTAGCAAATCAATGGCAGATCGTGTTAGCCAGTTCCACGTTAAATTAGTAAACAATTTAAATATTTTAATTAGTTTTATCATTTAAAATGTATTTAGTTTGAAGAAGATATTGAAATGACAGAATTGGGTGACCCATATGCTACGGTGATCAATGGATGCTTAGCCTATCTTTTAAGAAAAGAAAGAATTATCGAGCTATTAACCAACAATGAAGAAATTGCGCTAATGTAAATAATATTTAAAAAACTCGTAATTTAAAAAAAAATTTTAGAAGAGAAGGAGGATGGTTTCTCGATAAACCACCAAGGCTACCACCTTTAGTCACACACAAAGCTTGTTTTGCATTTTGTGTTGATGGGTCAAAGTTAGCATCTATTAAAGATATATCAAATGATGATTTAAAACCTTGGAGTTCAACTGGCTGTATGTTATTAAACTATTAAACGAAAACAAAAATAAATAAATTCCAGTTGCTCCCGCTGGTGAGCCAGTTATAAAGCCAAACGTTCGTAGACATCCAGTTGCACGAGTTAATAATCGACTTGTTCCAGTCAAAGGGGATCCAAGATTAGCGGAACTTCACTTGACAGAATATAGTGCATGGTTACCAAGACTTCTAAGATTAAGAAAAAAAGTAAATTTGAAAAGTAAAAAATACATTTAAAAAAAACTAAATTTTAAACAGATTTTCTATCTATCAAGAGAAGGACAAATTTATGGAAACGTATTAATTTTGTACGATTACACTTGTTCTGGAGAAGCTCCTACTGTTGTTAACTTGCCACACGGTAATGATTATTTGAGATCAATGGTAACTGTCGATACCGATGATCAATCCTCTCATGTCGCAGTTGCCGATGCAGATAATCCGGTATGCTATTTATTATAAAAAATACAATATTTCTATTTTTGTTTTTATTTTAGTTTGAAGAAGAAATTATCTCTGGAAATCGCGGAGGAAACTTTTTACGTGTGCGTCCAACAAAACTAGGATGGTTTCATAATAAAAAGTTGCTACTAAAATATTTAATAAATGAACCTGGTTTATTGTAAGTGAATTCTTATAAATCAATATTAAATGACATTAAATTTCAGAGATGAATCAACTGCACTAAATAGGCTAATTCCATTTCTACCACCACTGGTGGAAACACCAGGTGTGTTTGTTTATTTCGTTGCTGCATCGTTTGTAGCAAACCATCTACATCATGCAGGTGATGGATTATCACCATGGACTGTAAATCGTATGTTATTTTAAAGAAAACAAAAATAGTACTTGTATTTAGCTAATGGAGAAGGAAATTCCCCACGTGTTCGATCAACACGTCGTGCTTTAATTCAAGATGAAAATGGAATGTTCTGTCTAACCCGTGAAGCTTGGCAAAATACTGGGTTGTGTTTAGTTGAAACGCTCTCGGTGTTAGCAAGGTGTCCGAGATTAAGAAAACGAGTGTTATATGTTCAAAGAAATAATTCAATTGTGATGGGAAATGTATGTTATATCTATGAATATGTAAGAGAAGGTCCAATACCAACAATCATCAAACCATCTTCATCAAGAGGATTAACTGATCAACATGCGCCAGAAACTAGAAATTGGGTGCAAGTTCGAAAAATTAAAAATACATCAAATAGTGGAACTGGATTAAATGAAGACGAACAGTATATTGATGTGGAAGATTTAGCAGTGGTAGACGAAGAAGAAGTTATTGAAGATATCATACAAGATTGCGTAGAAACACAGACTATTCAGGAAAATTTGCAAGAAGCAGATGAAGTATAAAAACATTTACAAAAACACACAAAATTTATTCTTGTTTTTTCAGTACGAAGAGTTACCGGAAGATTCTTTAAGTAACGGATGGGATGCAGAATTCGATGATGATCCATTATTACAACAAGATCAACCAGATCCGTATTTCGAAACACCGAGAGTATTAGAAACAGGTCATATTTATTTGACAGTTCGTCATAAAAGAATTGCTTCAACATTTGATTGTGTGTTAGAATGGATTGCAAATACAAATGTGGTGTAAGAGTTTTCTATAATTCGAACAAAAATTATAATTCATTTTTAAATTTAAAGTGAAGAAAGAGGATTACTAAATTATTCGAAACCTGGGCATCCTCCGATTGTAAGAAATGCAAGATCATACGCATTTTTCGTTGCTGGAACTGCTATTTTCCCACATGATATTAATCGTGACGATTTTTCTCCATGGTCACATAACGGAACTTGTAAGTTTTGGCCTAAAAATGGGCAAATACAAACTAACTAATTTTAGCTGAAAACCCAACTTGTTATCGAACTAAAGTCCGAAAAATTGGAATAATTTGCGACGATTTAGGATCACAGTTTCAGGTATAGCGAAACAATTATTAAACAAAACAAAATAATATTTTTCAGATAAAAGACATTGATTATAAGTCATGTCCATTTCATTTGGTATTTCTTTACAGTATCAATCCACGAGATCCAAGACTTCGTAAAAAGGTAATACAATTAAATTAAAAAAAAATTTTTTTTTAAAGTTTTAATTTTTTTAATTTAATAAATACAATTAAAAAAACGAAAAGTTTTTAGATTTATTATATGATGGAAACAGAATCTCGATTAGTTGTTAGTCATGCTTTAATAATGTATGATTATAACGTAGAAGGACCACTGCCAAGATTACATGGTGGATATTTGAAGAGATTTACGAGAAGATCACAAAAAAGAGCGGTTATTCGAAATTAAAATTTTTTTTGTGAATATTTTAAGTTTTTAGCCGATTCAAATCCATGACGTAGATAATGATGTATCCGATATCAGTGAGACCGAGAAAGAATGCCCAGTAAGAAACACGTTTTTGTTTTTCAAATTTCGTTGTGTTTCTAGTTTGCTTTACCACCACAATTAGCCGATGATGGTACAATGTATTTACAATTAGTTGACATGGAATTTTGGAATGATCGAAACAGGCAGTTACACTTTTTAGTAAACAAGCCAAATCTGATGTAAATTTTCGTTTTTTGTCTACAAATTTAATTTTGAGTTTTAAGTGAAGCATTGGGATGTCTGAATAATAGAGTTCCAGCCTTGCCACCTGCAACGTCCGGTAAAGGTGGATTTGTATTTTTCGTCGATGGATGTGAAGTTGATTCAAGAAATCTGACATGTGATGGATTAGTACCATGGTCGGAAAATTCCGTTTCAAATCCCCGTAAAAATTTTATAAAATCATATTAATTGAAAATTATTACTTTTTGATTAGAAGGTGGAACAAAACGGCCAAAATCATCAAAACAACCATTAGCATTAAACCGAGAAGGTCAATTAAGAGTTTGGAAAACTCCACCAATGACTTCAAGAAATGAGCATATTGAATTTCAAATGCATGTATATACAGCTACATTACCCAGATGTCCAAGACTCAAAAAAAAAGTTTAATTTAAACAAAATCAATTAATCATAATTAATCCTGAATATTTTTAAAGGTTATCTATGTTTTAAAAAATGGACACCAAATAGGGCATTCAATGATTATTTATTGGTTTACTGAATCTGGTGAAATGCCGGTTCCAATAAATTTGAACAGTTTGGCACCTGAAATCTCAGCTCAGCGTATTCCAACTGCAATAAGAGAAGATGCAAGACGATTACTAATAACTTTACCACCACTAGAAGTTTCGAAAATAATTATGGAACGACATGGGTTGACAATTAATCCAAAAACAGTGCGATTTTTAATAAAATTTTTTTTTTCAAATTTCGGTGTTTTCAGCTTTATTATATAAGAAGACGTGATATTTTATCTATTCAGTCTCAAGAAGGATCAACAAGCGCAAGTGGAGTTTCATATTCAAACATGAAAAATGAGATGTTGGATCAGTTTGTACATGTAAGACAGTTTCGAACTAAATCAAACTTTTTTTATTTGTTTTAGCATGATTGGTCTGGAAGTGGGTCACAAACCGATGATTTGTTAATTCGTACGGAACAAGGAGATTCTGGAAGAGGAGAAGAAGCGGTGGAAATTCCTGGAGAAGATAAAAATAATGTTATGCACGTTGTTGATGAAGGTTCAATTCAAGTGGCCGAAGAAATTCAAATTGGATCCCAAACTGCCCAATCATCAAATTTCATGCGTTCGGCTGGAAGGAATATCACACTTGGGGAGCAGTTAGGAATGATTGGTTCACAAGGAGGAAGAGGAAATGAAAGAACACCGAATCCCTTGTTAGATAAACCAATGACATCTTCTGGATTAGTTAGAGGAGCACAGAGAACAGAAGCTCTTTGGAGAATAGCAAAATCATCATTTGGAACGACAAATGATAACGAAACATTTGATATGTTATGGAAAATGATGTTAGAAAAAAATGAACAAAGATTATTGCATAATGTTCATCAAACATTTGGCGTTGAAATAATTGCTGGAGTTGTTGATGGAATGGAAAATGGAGAAATGATTCATCTCGGTGAACACGGACTTGACAGTCAAATTGTCGAGGAAAACGATGTTATGCAACAAGAGAGAAGAACAACAAGAAGGGGGCAAAATTCCCATGATTTAATGGTAAAAGATATTGAAGATGAAGATTCGAAAATATATTTGCAAGGAAATGGAGGCGTACCAAAAGAAGAAGGTTTTATATTAAAATAATTATTTAAATTAAACAATTTTTCCAGGTAATGAAGAAGAAATTGTTGAAGAAGAAGTTCATGACCATTTACTCGATGAAGCATTGGCAGAAGGAGTCATTGTTGAAGAAGAAGAAGTAACGAATGATGAAATGGTCATTGTTCAACAAGCGACTCAATAATTCTGTTAAAAAAGATCTCAAAGTTCTAACTTTTTCTATTTTTAAATTCATAAAAAGAAATAACATTTGACCCGCTGAACTTTTTTGAATTTTTCGCATTATCTTATTAAACACCAATATTTGGGAGTTAAATAAAAATAAAATTTGTTTATTTTAATTTGTTATTAATTCGTTTAATTTTATTTTTTTTTAAATTTTATTTTCATTTTAATTATTAACATGCTGAAGTTGGAAAAAAAATGAAAATTGTCAATAAATTGTTTTAAAAATTGCATTCTTTCTTTGAAGCAAAGTAATTTTCTTCAGTTTTCTTTTCTGTCAGGATCCCTTGGTTCAACCAGATATGTAAGATAAAATTAGAGAGATTTTTTCCATAAATTAGATTTCAATTTATGATACAACCAGCATTTCATTTTAAACAAAAATAGATGAAAATCTCGAATAACTGGTAATAATTCGAGAAAACGCCCATTAATCGACTATAAAAAGCTTGAAAGTGTTGAAATTCCTTTTATCAGCTCAAATATTTCACCTTTTTTTTTTGAATTTGAATTTCAAAAAAAAAGAAAAATGAAACAATTAATCGATGATGATGATGAATTCGATCAATTATTTCATTTTCGCAGGTTTTTCTTTTTGAAAATTAAAAAAATAATTAAAAAAATTCTTTTTTTTTAGAAATATTTTTATTTCGGTTGCTCTTTCAACTTTTTCAATATTGTCAATTATTATTTTAACTCCAATTGCTTATCAATCAATTCAACAAATTCATTCAAATATTTTAAATAATGCGCATTTTTGTCAAGTGGAAATTCATTTTTAAAAAAAGAAGAAGCGTTTTTTAACATTTTTTTCAGACCAGAAATCGTGATCTTTGGGCTGAAACACTTGAAATGGCTGAATTACGTGGAAAAGGTCAAGAATTTATTGCACGAACGAAACGATCATCGAATGGATCAAGAGGAACCTGGTTATTTGGACAATTTATTCCAAATAATGACGAATTATCAAGAAATCGACGACAACCAAATGGTTTAACATCAACGTCTTCTCAAGGAAATAATGAAGAGTGTCGACGTGGGCCACCAGGACCACCAGGCGAAGGTGAACAAATGAAGTTGAAAAGAAGAGAAATGTGAGCAGAAATTTTTTAAGATGGGGTTGATGGTGATGATGGAAAAGATGGAGAACCAGGTGAAGATGGAAAAAATGGCATTGATTCGATCGATGAAAATGACTCTTATAATGATTCGAATTCGGTTAAAACATGCAATCGAGAGTGTCCTATTGGACCAGCTGGTCCAACAGGTCCACCAGGAGATAAAGGACCACGAGGATATCCTGGTGAATCTGGAGAACCAGGTTCCCCAGGTAAACCAGGCGATCGAGGAGAGCCAGGACCGTAAGTTGTTCATTTTCATTGTTCCAAATTTATTCGATTTCATAGAATTGGACCTTCTGGACCGCCTGGCTATCCAGGACGACCAGGTGATCGTGGAGAGCCAGGAAAAACCATTCCTGGCGAGGCGCCAGCTGGTCCACCAGGACGACAAGGAGAAATGGGACCACCAGGGCCACCAGGACCACCAGGACCAAAAGGAAAAGATGGTCAACCAGGAGAACCTGGTCCACCAGGTGATCAAGGAAATCCGGGGCCATACGGAAAACCAGGAACAACTGGACAACCAGGAAAAGATGGAAGTGATGGAGAAAAAGGCTCATGTGATCATTGTCCACCACCGCGTACTCCACCAGGATATTAAACAATTTCTGCGTCTTCTACTTCTTCTTTTTTTTTTTTGGGGGATTTTTGAAAAATGTTAAGCTTTTGTTAATAGATTTTACAATAAATAATTAATTTTCAATGAAAATAATTTTAATTTGTTGATGGTTCACTATTTTTATGGAAAATACCAAGCCTCGTTTTTCTTTTCTTCGTTTTTCCACTCAAATTTGACGGATTCATTGACAAATCTTTGTCTTCATGTCCACTTTTCTAGAAATTTCATTGAATTGAATTAAAAAATTAACAAAAAAAATTTTTTTTTGAAACTCACTGGACAAACTGGTTTGAATTTATATGTTCTTTGTAAAAATTTAACAATATCTGGCATATAACATCGATCATTTGGATTGTCTGACCAACACGATTTCTAAAATTTGAGTTTAAAAAAAAATTGTTTTTAAAGGAAATCGGCTGATTAAAATTACATTTACAAATTTGACATATTCTGGACAAACATCGGGTTTAAATGGTAATCGATAACCACTTAAAACCTAAAAAAAATAAAAAATATTGGAAAAAAAATAGAAAAAAGGAAAACTTCTTTAGCAACTTCTGCAACTTTCATATCACAATATGGCTCTTTTCCATTTTCCCAAATTTCCCATGTCATTATTCCTTTAATTTGAAAGAAATGAAAAATTGAGAAAATATTTCTCCATTTTTACCAAATGCAAAAACATCAGTTTTTGGTGTATAAATTCCAACTTTCAATGTTTCCGGTGCCAACCATCGAATCGGCACTCGTTTCGTCATATCCATTTGATAAAACGTTCCTTCGCGCGATAAGCCAAAATCCGAAATTTTGACTTGTCCGCCGCCGAATAGGCAATTTCTTGCCGCGATGTCTCGATGCAATAAATGTTTTTCATGCATGTAACAAACGCCACAAGCCGCTTGATAAATCATTTCAAGTTTTTTCGAATTTGAAAGATTCGCATTTTTTTGAAGATACGAATCCAGAGCTCCGTTATCAGCTAATTCCATTATAACATAAAGTGGTTCTTGTCCAGCTCCAACTCCATAGAATTTGACTATATTTGGATGCTAAATTATTCACTTTTTTTTTTGAAATTTAAAATTCAAATTTGAAAAAAAAAACATCTAAAAATCTCATTAATCGAGCTTCTCTCATAATTTCTTTAATTTGATCTTTATTTAATGATTCTAATTTGGCCTTGAAATTATTTTTGTTTTATTTTTGAAAAAATCAATAAACACAAACAGATTTAACCGCAACATCTTCTGTTTTTCCATTTTTTAGTGTCAATTTTCCTTTCCAAACTTCACCAAACGCTCCTTCGCCTAATTTTTTTGTTAATTGAACTTGTGAATGCTCAATTTCCCATTCTTGTCTACAAATTGGAGTTCGAAGAGTTGTTTGTTTAATTGCTTCTTTTGTGCTCATATAATGTGCAATTAATGAATTTATTGTATCAAATCCTTTTGTTTCTACAAATATTTGTCCTTTTCCTTCTCTTAATACAAAATGTTTTATCTATAAAATTATTCCTTTTCTTTTTAAATTAAATTAAATTTTATTTTATTTTAACTCCTTGATCTTCAAGTTCTTCACTTTTCATTGCTGACAACACATATTGTCGAGGTTCTCCTGGCCGTGGTTCAGTTGAACGAATTAAAAAATCACCATTTTTACGTAACATTAGCTTCATTTTTTAAAAATCAATCATTTTTTTGTTTCCAATAAACCAATTGAACCCACCTTTATATCTTCACGAGGCAAAAGACCATGATACCAATTTTCGTTGTGAATATTTTTATCAACCATTCCTGAATATAAAACTTTTGAGCAATATTTTTACTTTTTATTTTTTTTAAATTTTCAATTAAAATTTTGAAATTATTGGTCACGTTTTTCAGTTTTCTTTAAATGAAAAAAAAAACACATTTTATTAAAAATAACATCAACAAAATAATTAAAATTTTAACATTCATTCGCATAAATCTGTTTTAGGCTTTAAGGCAAACATTTTGACTGGATACATATCTTTTGGAAAACCAGCTTGTAATGATTTCGAAGCAATATCGAGATTTGCTTTTTCAAACAATGTTATTAATTCTTTCTGAAATTATTTTAAAATGAGCAAAACAAATTTTGTTTTTCTTTTTAAAACCTCTGTTCGTGTCCAGCTGTTATCTTCATTGTCAAAAACTGCTTTTTTGTTTGTTTTGATTATGTTATCTTTCAGAACAATACATCCACCCGGTTTTAAACTTTTCTATAAATTGGGAAATCAAGATTTATTTTGTTTCTTAAATGTTTTAAATAAATATTTTTCTATTTTGAAAAAAATTTAAAAAAAACAAGTAATAATAAGTTTTTTTTTACTTTGGTGTCGTTTTTAAAAATAATGTTTCCGAAATTTTGATATGAAAATAATGAAAGAAAAAACGTACGGCGCATCTTTGAAAAAATTGAATAAAATCTTCATCGATTAAATAGCCAGAAACCCATTGAATCCAGATTAAATCATAACGATTTTTAGGCGGATCGAAAGTTTGAAGACCTTCGACGAACTTTTCTTTAACTTTGTTGGTTGGACCTGGAATTAAGGAAATATTTTTTGTTTAGATTTGGAAGTCTAGAAATAAGTTTTCTGTTAGAGATAGAGGAAGTTAATTTGTTTTTGGTGATTTATGACAAGTATATTTTGTTGTTTTTTGTTTACTTTTTGTTATTTTATTCATTTATTTTAAGAATTGTAATGAAAAATATGTTTATACCTATGTAGTTATCACTTTGTTCAATTAAATCTTTTGTGACATCAACTAAATCAACTTTTTCGAAAATTGGCATCAATAAATGTTTTGTAACTCGACCAATTCCAGCCCCACAATCTAAAGCGTATTCTTTAGATAAAAACAAATTCTGAAAATATTTTCGTTTTTTTTTATCACGCATCAATAATTTTGAAAAATTTTCAGATTTGATTTTTAGAATTATAATTCAAATTTCATTCTGTTTTTTTATATTTTATATAATAAAATGATACAAATTTTTCTTATGCTCTAATAATTCGAATTCTTCTTATGCTCTAACTGTTCAGTAATTTTTGTTTGATTTTGAGGCCTCTTTTTAAGACATTCTATTCAATTTTTAAAAAAAATACCAGTCAATGAAGAAAGAAGTGTGATCATCTGGTTTTTTTTACAATGGGATTCAGTAATCAAAGGGATAATAGAAGAAAATATATAATGAAAAATTGGAGAAAATGGGTTTGGTTCTATAATTGAAAAATTTCAATTTTCCCGGATTTTCTAGTATTTTTAAATGAGAAAGAGTCACATTTTTCGAATATACATAGTTTGGTGTTTCTTTGGTTTTAATGAAATTTTTTTGTAGATTTTGATTTTTATGAAATGAATTTCCCACTTTGAAATGAAAATGCGATAACCTTTTTCTTTAAATGATTGATGAAATTTTTCGACGCAATTATATCTGGCTGATGCAAACTTTCGAATCCTCCTAACATGCTGTTCACATCTTGACTTACTTGACTCCAATACTCTTCAGCCTTGAAATAAAAATTAAAAATAAACTTGAAATTGAATATTACTTTTTTATAAATAATCCTAGATTCTTCGGTGGATGAACACATTTTTCGAATATTTCTAAAAACTGATTGGGATTGAAATTTTCGAAGCGTTTTCGAATAATTTCTGGTAATAATATTGAATGAGTTGGACATATTTATTAAAATAACATTTATTAGCTTGATCTTGAAAATTTAAAAAAAAGCAATAAAAACAAATTCAAAGTGGCCCATTGTCATGCCAAAAGTACGCAAACTTCCTGATGTTTGCACAAAAACTGTACTACAGTACACACGTTTAATGACACAAATAACTTTTAACAATTTCATAAAAAGTGGAAAAAACACAATTAAAAAACATATTTAAACTAAAAATTTGTTTTACAAACTTTGAACTACTTTTTGTTCAATTTTCTTTATTTTAATCGTTGTTTTTTCTTTTCCATTTTATTTTAAAATAAAAATTGTTATTGATAAAGCTTGGAAAAATAATCAAAATAAGAAAGAAAATCGAAAATGTAATGATTTTTGATTCCCAAACATTTGCTATGTAAAATATTTTGTATTATCTTTCATAAATAACCATTTTTTCTTCAAAATCATCATAATTTTGTGTCTGAAGATAAAATAAATTTAGAAGAAAAGAGAAAGAAAAAGTCAAATCTCATCATCATCATCATCATCATTCTCAATTTTTTGGTTCGTCATTCGCCTTTTTTTGCTTTCAGCTCTTCAAAAAGAATTTCCCAATAAAAATGACATTTGAAACATCCTGCTCTTAAAGAAAATGATCAATTTTTACTTTTTTCAGACTTTTATTTGATTCGGCCATCGCAGTGGGCAAAAAAAATACAATTTTTAGAAATTTTAGAAAAAGTGTCAAATTTTTGTGTTTATCAGCTCAGCTCTTCTATGCATTCCAAAAAAAAAGAGAAAGAGAGAGAGAGAGAGAGAGAGAGAGAGAGAGAGAATAGTTCGATGACGTCATCATTAAATTCAATGTTTTTTTTTGTTCTTTTTTCGTTTTTTCAAGATTTTTATTTTATTTCGTTGTCTTCTTCATTTTTTCATTATTTCTGACGTTGATCTCAAATATAAAAAACCGAAAAAAAAAAAAAAAAACGAAAAAAGAATGGTAAAAATGAAGAAGGCGTGGTTTTATAAACAAAGAGCAATGGAAGGCGGAGCTCTCAATTTTCATTCTTGCGTTGTTGATTCTCACGCGCCAACTATCAAAAAATTCTTTGATTTAAAAATATCGAAAAATCAATAAATTTTTCGAAACTCTTTTCATATTTTGTTATCAACTGAGCAGAAAAAATTTCCTTTTTTTCTTCTTCTTCTTCTTCTTCATCATCACCTTTATTGCACGGTCGGTTTTTGATAACAAAAAAATTTCGTTTTTTTTTTCCATTTTTTAAAATTCATTTCTTTTTCTAAAAAAATCTTCATTTTTTTTCAGATTTTCATAAAATAAAAAACATGAAGCTGCTCTTCGTTTTGCTTTCTGTTGTTGTATTTGTTAATGGTAATCAATCAAAATATTTGTTAGAATTCGAAAAAAATTTTAGGCCGAGATTTCAAAAAAGAAATATTTTACTTTTTACTTTTTTGGTTAATTTTAAGCCAAAAAAAAGATGGAAAATTGACGAAAAAATCATTTTTTTCATTTTTTCCTTCAGGAAATTTTTGGCTGAAAGATTCAAAATAAAAATTGAGACGATTTGAATCGAATAAAAATTATTTTAAAAAAAAAAAATTAATTTTTTTTTTTAAATTCGTTTAAAATTAAAAAAAAAATTTAGCTGCACCATCGGCTCCTCTCGAAGAAAAGCTTCGAGTTTTACAAGAACAATTATACGCCATTGAAAAAGAAAATGGAGTCAACGAGGTTTTTTTCTCAATTTTTTTTTCGTTCAATAAAATCAGAAATTTCAGCCAAATGTTGCTGAAAAAGATTCGATAATTGGTTTTGTTCCACAAAAAAGAATGGTCGCCTGGCAGCCAATGAAACGATCATTCGATGATTCGAGAGCACCACGTGAGTTATCTTAAAAATTCTGAGCTTCAATGAAAATTTGATAAAAAGTTGTTACCGGACGTTACAGTTGTTATCAAATCTTAAACTTTTTTTATTTGAAAATTAGAAAAGAAAAAAATTTTTTTTCTTAATTTTGAGAAAAAATTTAACGATTTGAATAACAAAAAGAATTTGAAACATTAAATTCAAATTATGTCATTCAGCTTTGAAAGAAAAAATTTTATCAGATGATGAGAAATTTTATGTTCTCGTTTGAAATCATTAAAAATTCGATTAGATGATGCTCAAACATTTTCTGATTCGGTAAACAATTCTTCGAAAATTCTCGCATTTAATAAAAAAAAAACTTTTATTTTTTATTTTTTTTTAATAATTAATTTAATTTCAAGTAGTTCACGCAATTGAGGGACGTCTTGCTGAAGTTTTGAGAGCTGGTGAACGACTTGGTGTTAATCCAGAAGAAGTTCTTGCTGATCTTCGAGCTCGAAATCAATTCCAATAAATTTTTTGAAAAAATAAAAAATAAATTTTTATTTTTTTTTTAAACATATCTTCCTTCTTCTTTTTCTTCAATTTTTTTTGGTTGTATTTTATATCTGAAAAAATAGTCGAACCCTATTTATTTTTTTCTTATTTTTTTTTTCAAAAGAAGGTGGTGATTTTGTTTACATTCCAATAAATGGGGCAATGTTTAAGGTGAAGAAAACAAAAAAACAAAATTTCTCATTTTATCTTCAAGTGCTTTTTTCTTTATCAACATTTTTGTTTACGTCATAGAACAAAAATATTTCGAAATATTTGAACTTGTGAATATTTTTGTTCGCCCAAATTCTCAGAACTTTTAAGCAAAGAATCTCAAATTTCAAAAAAACAATTCGGAAGTTCCAAAAAAAAAAAAAAAAAATGCTAATTTTCAATAATTTGGTTTTGAATTTGTTCTTCGAGTTTCGACACGTCAGTTTATTAAAACTAAAAATTGAATACAATAAAAAGGTATCAAATTGAAATGGTATCATTTAATTAATTATATATGAATCGATTATATTTAAAATATAATGGAAATAAAAGAAGCTGAGACAATCAAACAGAGAGAGAGAGAGAGAGAGAGAGAGAGAGAGAGAGAAAAAAACAGTATTTTAAGATAATAAAGAACATGGAATATGCGAATAAAAAAACCAAATTTTCAAACAAAGAAAGTGGATTATTTACTACTTAAAAGCTAAAACTAACTAATTCCAAAATTGTTCAATTAAAAATCAAAAAAAACCATAAAAGAAAAAAAGTTTCTGCAGATTTAAAAAAATCACATCAAATTCCTGTGACAAAACTTTAATCAGAATTTATTTGTCAAACTTTCACACAATTTTTTTTGAATTTCTCATTAAAGTCGTCACCAACACATCTGATTTTGTTTCTAAAAAGGAAAAGAAAAATGGAAAAAACACAAAAAAAGAAATAAAAAACTATTAAATTGATTGATTGAATAAAGAAAGCAAAAGTTAATTTTCAATTAGAAAAAAAAATGATTTGAAATAAAAAAATTTTTTTTTGTTTTAATTTTTTTAATTTGAAAATTAATTTTCGAATTTTTTAAAGAAACCGAAATTGTTTGATACAAAATAAAAAAAAGGAAAATAACCAAATTTCCTGAGATTTTGGGTTCCTAAAACCCTCAAGCAGGTATTTAAATATCAAAAGAGAGAGAGAGAGAGAGAGAGAGAAAGAAAAAGAGAAACAAGAAAAGATAATCGAGAATTAGACAAAAAAAAAGAAAAAGGAATCCATCTTTTTCCATCACATTTCAAAACTATTTTTTATAAATACAATTTATGAATTGGATAAGAGAGAGAGAGAGAGAGAGAGAGGGAGAGAAAAAAACGAAATCAAAGAATTTGTTTAAATAATTGAATTCCTTCTGGGATCAACAAAATGTTCAAATTTTGTTGGAAAACAAAACAAAAAAAATTGAAAAACAAGAAATTGCCAAATAATTATGCTTCTCATTGTTTTACTCGGCAACAAAACGGAAGGGGCGCGGACGACAAGAAATTCATTTCAAAAAACCGCAAAATGTTTTTTCCCGCAAACATTTTTTTTTCTCTCTCTTTGCAATTTATTCTTGAACAAGTCAAGCATAAAATAATTTTTCTTCTAATCTCAACATTCACCTTCAATCTTCTTTTTGAAATATTTTCAAAAAGTGGGAGAGAGAGAGAGAGAGAGAGAGAGAGACAAAAGAGAGGAGACGAGAGAGAGCGAGAGAGAGAGAGAGAGAATTAGAGAAAAATTAAAATATCAACAATTTAGTTGAAAACAAAAGCCAAGAAAAATGTCGAAAACTATGATGAATTCTCAATTTTTCCCAAATTTTTTCCAAAAACTTTACACTTTTTTTGGAGGAAAAACTCAAAAAGGAACCAAAATCTAATTGAACATTTTTGTGTGATTTTTTTCTTTTCTTTTTTTTTTCTTCGACGTAAATTTGATTACGGCAAATTTTGAATATCAAATTAAAGAAAAAAAATCCCAGACTAAAACATAAAAAAAAGGAAAAGAAAAAAAAAAAAGAAGAATTCGAAAATGAGTTGAAACAAATAAAAACTAAACTTTTTTTTAATTATGAAATTCTTTTTCCAACTAATTTTTTTGCTTTTTTTTTTGTTTTTTTTTTTGTTTTTTTTTGTTGTAAAAAAAAGAAGAGCGGTGAGGTTAAATAATGAATATTGATTAGGTTAGTACGATAAAAACATGAAAAAACTACTAGCGCGACAAAGAAAAAGAAAAAGAAAAAGAAGACGAAAAAGAAAATGAAAAAAGTTTGAAATCAAAAACAGCAAACAACATCTTCTAATCCAATGGACGACGATATCCTTTTTTGGCCATTGTTTGTGCGTTATAATTGCATAATGCACGAGTGAAATGCAACAAAATTGCTTGAAAACGAGATTCCATTACCATGATAACAACATGAATCTGAACAACAAAATTGTTGATTCAAACTTCAAAAATCAATAAAAATTACTTTTTCAGAAGTCTTAAATCCTGGCATGACTGAAAAGAATTCATCACTAATTCGATATGGAAAACATGCGGCATTTTTAATGTAGGATTTCGTTTCGATATCCAATAATTTGTTGACTTGAGAATAATCATAATCATCATATTTTATTCCAAAAAGACCTTGAACATAATTCCAAACTGCATTACGATATGTTCTTGTATCAACATGATCAACAGCTCCCATGCTATAAAAATATTGATTATTGATTTTTTGAATTTGTTTAAAATTACAATTTATATGTCATTCGTTGAATATCACTAAACATTCGATCAAGTCTTGATGCAGTTTCACTTGATAAATCATTGATTAAATTAAACGCATGATCCCATGAAAATTCATGAATTTTAAATGTTTTAATTTGTCTTTCTGGTCTTGTTTGGAAATCAACATATGTATACTGTGGAGTTTCAGTAAAATGTGGATATGATTCACCATCATCATCACTTGATGAATCAGATGATGATGAATCTTTTTCCATTTTATCGATTGTGTTAAATGAATTGACGCCTTCATCACTTGAATTATTCAATGAAATCATACAATTGATGATTTTTTCCACGTCTCCATTTGTTTTTTTATCATTTTCCTTATTTCGAATTGAAATATCATTTTCATCACAATTCAAGAAATCAATTTCTGATCTGAATTTTTAAAATTTTTGAATAAGAAATTCTTGAATAAATTATTCTGCGGGACGCATACTGCATTAAATCTGTTCGTCTTTCTAATCCAACAGAGCATACAAATGAGCAAAGAACATGAGTTTGTGCCATTAAAATAGCTGCATGATTGAGTTCGCAAAGTGTAAATGTTTTCTGAGCATCTGGACTTCCACGACCAACAAGTTTCTAGAATTTTGAATTTATTTAAATTGGACATTTTTTCGAAAAATCGTATTTACATGAATCAAATCTGCACTAATATTCCATGGTCGATGAGCCATGTATCTATTCAACTCATCAAGAGCAATAAATCTTGGATCAGAATGTTTTAATCCGTTCAACCATTCTATATCTCGATCATATTCCTTGACTTTTGCATAATGATAATCCATTAATGTTAAGCAACGATGACGACTTGCTGCCTTTAAAAATTCATATTTTTCATTGAAATGTTTAAAACAAATGAAAATACCATTAGAGCAACATAATGCCGATGAGCATAGCACAATTGACCAGGTCCATTAAACAAATGCTCCCAACACGCTTTGAAGAATTGATGGAATGTTGGGTGAATTGATGTAAATCTACAATTTTTTTTTGTTTTCAAATTAATTTAAACCAAAATTAATTTACCTAAAAACTTCTATTATTGGATCCATTACACAAAAAGAAATTTTCTTTTTCCTTTCTTTGTGAAACTTCTTTCGATCAAAAAATCAAATATTCACGATATTTAACCCGTTTTGATCTGGAAAAACAACAATTAATTTTCAAACAAAAAAGACAAAAAAAAGAAAAAGAAAAGAAAAGATTTTTTAAAAGACCAAAAAGAATAAAAACGAAGAAATAATTTATTTTATGATATTCACTATAAAATATGTTAATTAAATGTATTGAATACTGTACAAATAAAAATTGAACGTGAGAAAATAAACGAAAACAAACAATGATACGAATCAATGAATATTTGTGGTCATTTTTTGTATAAAAAAAAAAAGGAAAAAATCGAAACTTTTTTTTCTGCTGAATATATTTTTAATAAAATTTCTTGAATTTTTCAGATAAAAATCAAGAAAGAAAAGTGAAAAAATGAGTGAAAAGATACGAAAATGCAACAAAAAAGACAAATGGAAAAGGATTTCCCAATTTTTTTCTTCTTTTTTGTTTTTTTTTTATTCTTCGTCTCCTATTTTGCTTACTTCTTCACTTCTTTTTCAACCAAAAAATCTTCTTTTTCTCCTTCTTACTGGTTTGTGCTCCTTCACAAAACGCACTAATAAATCACTATTCGTTCGTTTTCTTTCTCTCTTTATTTGATGGGATATTTCTTGATTTTTCTCTAATCTCTATTATATTTATAACATATTTTTCAAGTAATCAGAAACCGCAAAAATGAAAAAGACAAATGTGTTTTTGTTAGAAATCGACACATTCTACCGAAATAGAAGAACATTTTCTTCATTCAACTGGAAAGAAGAATGAATCTCAGAGGAAAGAGCATCCTTATCGGAATCATCAATCTTTTTTCTTTCAAATGCTTCTCACAATTTTTTTTGTTCAACAAAAAAACTCATTAAAAAACCGAAAAATTTCTAGTTTTGAAAAAAAAATTCTTTTTTCTTTCTTTCTTTTTATTATTTAATTTTAAAAAATTTTTGAGATTTCATAAAATTCTAAAAAAGAAAAATAATGGAAAAATTTGATAATTTGATATCAAACAATATTTTTCCCTATCAAATATTTTCTTTTTTTTTGATAAATTCACAAGAAAAAAAGAGAATAATCGGCTCAATCAGTCAAGAAATTGTCTTTTTCTTTTTATGACAGTTTTTCGACATGATTACTGTAGTGAAAAGCAGAAAAAATATTTGTAATCGAAAAAAAAAATAATAAAGAACGGGAAAAGTTTTGCGAGAATTTATAGCACGTTTTCAATAAAAAAAATGGAAAAAAAAGGAAAAATATGAAGAAGAAAAAAAAAAGAAAAAGAAGAAGAAGAAGAAGAAGAAAATGAAAGAATGAATAGAAGAAATAGATGGAAAAGAAAAAGAATAAAAAGAAAAGAAAACGAAGAAAAAAGATGTGGAAAAGAAAAAAAGAAGACGAAGACGAAGACGGGGATGGGGGGGGGGGGGGGGAACAATCGAAGAAGACGAAGAGGAAAACGATCGAAGAAGACGAAGAGCGATGTTTCTTTTTTCTTTTATGCCATGGTCACAAATCGACTCATACAAATACACAGAAGAGACATATGGAAATACTGATGACTAATTATTGAACGACGTCGAACAAGAAAAAAAAGAGGAGAAAACAAGAAAATAATGTGAAAAAGAAGAAGAGATGGAGAGAAACAAAGAGAGAGAGAGAGACAAAGAGACAGAGAGAGAGACAAAGAAACAGAGAGAGAGAGAGATAGAGACAAAGAGACAGACAGAGAGAGAGAGAGAGAGAGAGCAGAACAAATTATTCAACAAAATGAATCTAGTTTCAACTTTTCATTTTGTTTTTCTCTTTTCTTGTGGTTTTTGTATAAAAATGCATAAAAATAATTATTCAAGTTGAACAAAAATAAACTTTAAAAATTTTTTAAAACAAAAAAAAAAGAAAGAAGAAAACACACATTTTTGTGAGCTTAATAGTTTTCTTCGGGTGTCTAAAGGAAATGTTTATAAAAATGAAAAAAAATAAGGAAAAAAGAAAGCAAAGGAAGGAAGGAGGGGGAGGGAAGGAGGGAGGGAGTGGAAGGGGCGGAGGACGAAAAATCTTCGAGGAGTCAAAAACAACATCTCATTTTTCGCTCTTTTCTTTCCAATGATTTATTCGATTTTTATTTTTCAAAAATACAAAAAAGTGTTTTCTTTTAGACAACACAAATATTTTCATTTATTGATGCGCGATGCTCCAGAGAACGACAAGAAATAGAGCCCGTTCCCTATTAACAATTTCCCCCGATTTTTTCGCAAATAAACAAATCTTTCTCTCTCTCTCTTTTTTCTCTTCAAATTTCGTCTTATTGAGCTGCAGCAGCAACAGAAGAAAAAGAAAACAGAACACATATAAAGATTACGGTAAGTTGATATTTTGAAAATGAAGCTCTAAAAAAACATTACACCGTAAAATATCAAATGGTCATATTTGCTCACTTTCCCCCCCCCCCCCCCCCCCCCCCTCCCTTCATTTTATTTTGCTTCTTTTTCTTTAAGAAATAAAATTTGTTTTAAATAATGAAAATAAAAAAGAAAAAATTTCAATAAAAATATTGAAAAAGAACTATCATCGTTATTATTGTTAAATGTCATGGTAACCGGAAACCAGAAAAAAAACGCATTTTTTTTCAACTTTTACTCAAAAAAAAAGTTGTCAGAAAGCGATGGCTCAAAAATAAAAAAATAAAACTTTTCAAATAGAAAAAAAAAGCGGAAAAAATCCACTTTTATTCCGTTTTCAAAATAACTTTGTTGAATAATAAAAAAACACACACACGAAATCCTTTCAATTATATGTTTCTCCCGCCAAACATTCAGCATTTTTTTTTGATCTATCAAACAAAATTACTATATTGAAAAGAAATTCGAGGTCACAATTACCATCATCCATGTATTTTTACGCAATCGACAATAACATGTTTTTTTTTTTTTTTTTAGAAATTCGACACTTTGGTGATGGGGCCGATGAGCATGGTCGTATAAAAAAAAGAAGAAAAAAAAGGGAACTACACATATTTAAAAGAAACTTTTTAAAATAAAATCTTTTTTTTTAATTTAAAAAAAAAGAAATTTTAAGGAAAATTTGAAGGTATTTAAGAATTCATAAGAAATAACATAAATTTTCCCAAATTTTAAAACCGGTTTCGTATCTTTTCATTATTTTTTTTTAATTCCAGTTGAAAAATCACAATTAATATATGTAAAATGCCCGGTGAGGCGAAGAGCAATTATAAATTATATTCAAAAAATATAATAAAATACAGTAATTTTATATAAATTGCTTTTAAGAAAAATTAAAGAAGAGAAAGAGAGAGAGAGAGAGAGAGAGAGAGAGAGAGAAAGAGAGAGAGAGAAAGAGAGAGAGAGAGAGAGAGAGAAGGAGAGAAAGAGAGAAAGAGAGAGAGAGAGAGAGAAGGAGAGAAAGAGAGAAAGAGAGAGAGAGAGAGAAAACTACCCCAAATAAATTTTGAAAAAAATGATGAAATTAGAAGAAACGGGAGAATTTATAAAAAACGTGTGAAACAGAAATGAAATTCGAAATCAAAAGATCCTCAAAAAGAAAAAAAAACCATCTTTTTTTAATCTTTTCTTTTTCTGAACAATACTCGCCTAGTTTCGTAATTCTTTTTATAAAATAAATGAAAAGGAAAAAAATAATCTGAGGTATTTCTAGCTGAAATAAACTTTTCAAATATTTCTAAACAAACTTTATTCAAAGAGATTTTTGTTGTTGAATACGTATTTTACTAATCACTCGTTTCGTTGAAGAAAAGAAAATAATTTCTTCTGCTTTTTCTTAGAATTTGTTTAAGCTCGTCATAATCTTTTAACAATTATCAACTTACATAATTATTACTTTTAACAAAAAGTTTTAATTCCTAATACTTAAATAAATAAAATTTCAGTTTGGTTTTCGATCATTTCGGAAAAAAGAAAAGAAAAACCATAAATTATTATTTTTTTTCATTCAGGGGTTCTAATTTTATATTGGAATACATGCAAATACCTACATAAATATTTAAAAATTGTATACACAACATTTTATTGTTCATTTTTCCCCTTTTTCATCAATATTTTTCCTTTTTCTTTCTTTTCATTTCCTTCTGTTTCTTTCTTTTTTTTCAACAAAAGAAAACCAAATCAAAAAATGAAAATTTTTCAAAAAAAAAAAAAAACGTTTTGGTGAGTGAAAATTTAAAAAAAAATTTTTCAAGAAATTTTCAAAAAAAAAAAAGAAGAAATTTTAGAAATTTCAACTTTTTTTTTCTCTTCCAGAAATAAATGAAAAACTTAATTGGGTGAACCTGGCAAAATTTAATTTTTAAGATTTCAACAAACCAAATCATCTCCATTTTTTTTCATTCTTTTAAAGCACCAAACAATAATGTAAACGAAATATTTGGAGAAGGACAAAAAGCGTCGTCGTCGTTTTTTTTTATTCTTTCTCATATTTGCCAAAAAATGTTCAATCATCAATTCATGTCCAAATTTGTTTCGACGCTTTTTTTTCCGTGTTTATCTAGAATATTTGTGTATTTATTTCTTTTATTTCAACACTATTTCATATATTGAAAACGAAAAAAGTTGAAAATTGCGCATTGAAATTTGAAAAAAAAAGAGGAAAAAGTTCAAATATTTGTGTATATACATTTTATATTTAAAAAATAAACGACGGAAATTCTGTGGAAAAGTTGAAAAAAATTTCAGATTTATATTTGACAAATGTATAAAAAAGGAAAGGAGAGGGAAAGAGAGAATTAGAGAAATAAAAAGAAAAAGAAACAGAGAAAGAAAGGAAAAAAGAAGGAAAAAAGGAGGAAAAATCAGAAAAACAAAAAAAAAGGATGAAAAACGGTTGAGATAAAAGAGCAAAAAATGTTGATAATTTCAAAACTTAGCACAAACAATGAGCATTGATAACACTAGACAGGCTGTCTCCGAGGATTTTTATATTCAATCCAACGGATTAATGACATTTTTTCGATAAGATTTGAAATTTTTCAATAAAATTTATACAAAAAATTGTTTTTTTTTTCAGATTTTAGTTTGTAAATAAATAAATAAATAAAAAATATGTATAGAGATTATTTGGAATTAATTTGCAATTTTTTTTTTTGGGATTTATTTATTAAATTCTCGTTTAAATAACATTTTTTTGCCTAAAGTCATAAAAGTTTTGCGAAATGGCTACAAACCAGCTCCTCTCACTCTTTTTTTAATACACGGGCTTGTGACGATTATGTCGTTAAATTTTCTTTTTTTTTCCACAGTTTTAGGCCTCGATTATTTTGTTTATTATTTCCGTTTTAAACATCAAAAAATGAAAAAGAATAATTAATTTTTTTAAAATATAAATATGAATTTGTTTTTTTACTTTTTACAAAAATAAGCCATAGGAATATTTTCGTAGCAAGTTTAAAGAGAGGGAAAGAGAGAGAGAGAGAAAGAGAGGGAGAGAGAGAGAGAAAGAGAGAGAGAGAGAGAGAAAGCCAATTATTTTAATATAAAAATGAAAATATTTTTAATAAAATAACTGTGCTTCTTTTTCTTCTTCTTCTTCTTTTTTTGCCTTTATAAATGTCAAAATCGTAAATGAGGCAAAAAAAAAAGTTCATAACACAAAATTGTGTTAATCCAGCCTAGTCAAATGGGAATTGAGCACCATTTTCGTTAAAAATTTCTAAACTTTTCCAAAAAAATGTTGTTTATTGCAAAAAAAGCTTCAATTTTAGTTTGATTCAGAATGAAATTCATTTTTTTTTCAAAACAATTTATAAATTCAATTTGATATTTTTTCTTTTTCATATTTTATATTCAAATGAAAAATGTCATTTTTTAAGAAAAAAAAGGAGAGGGGGGAAAACAAAAATTAAGAAAAAGCCAAATTTATTGATTGATTTAAAAATATTATCGAACACAATTTTCTTTCAATTTGATTAGACATCAAATCATTGAATAATAAGAATTTATCAAATTTTGCACACCTTTCACATTTAAAAAACACCAAAATTACCAAATAATCTTTAATTTTTACTGATCAAAGAAAATTTTAAAGAAAATTCTAGGAAAGTTTTTTTTTTCTTTTTAAATCTCTGAAATAATTCTAAAAAAAAACCTTGAAATGTCCGATGATCAAGAAGGAAAACTTTTAAAAAAGCTGAACTAATAAAAATGAAAAGATTGGAATTCAATATTTATTTATACTTCTTCTTCTTCTTCTGTTTCCACAATCTAATCTTTAGCTCATATTTTGTTGATTTTAATTAAAAATGTAATAAACCCTTCAATCAAAAATTTGTGTGTTGTTTATTTCAAACAAATTTAAGAAAACAACATTTTTCCTTTTTTCATTGAGAAGTCAATCGAAACATTTTCAAAAAAAAAAAAATCAAAATGTACGGTAAATTTAAATTTATTTGTTTCTTCCATAAAAATTGAAAACAAAAATGGAAAAAAAGGAAAGTTTTTTTCTTTGAATTTGAAACATTTTTAAAGCAAATATTTTCTTTTGTATTCATTTTCAGACATTTTTATAGTTTTCTATTAAAATCAAAACAGAATTATAAAAGAAAATTTGATGATTGATCATTTTCAAATTTTTATTGTTTATTTTCAAAATTCAATAAATT